>CM056599.1:40077609-40640249 GCA_029721355.1 Tegillarca granosa | reverse complement strand
GACCTTTAAGGAGCTCATTTGAAGGTGCTACTATTTTCGAAAAATCTTTAACATATCTTCTGTAATAGCCAACAAAACCTAACCACTGCCTACGTTCTTTAACATTGTAAGGTCGGGCCATTTTGCTACTGCTGCAACCTTTTCAGGGTCAGTTGCAACACCTTCTTCTGAAACTACATAACCAAGATATTTTACAGACTTTTGAAAAATTCGCATTTACTTGGTTCCAGCTTTAGGTTGTGCTGACTTAACCTACTGAAACAAGCATCTAATCTATCAAAATGTTCTTGTTCTGTGCGTGAAAATATAAGAACACCATCGATAAAAATGAGGCATTCTTTTAACTGCATCTCACCCATGCATATCTCCATGTGTCTCTGGAATGTAGCGCCACTATTTGTTAAACCGAATGGCATTCTTACACATTCGTAGAAACCCAGCTTACCAACATTGAAAGCTGTCTTCTCCTTATCTTCTTCGTGGATTTCTACTTGCAAGTAGCCTGATCTAAGATCTAATTTTGAAAAATATTTAGCCCCATTAATAGTATCTAAACGTGGTAATGTGTAGTTGTCTTAGCGTGTGATAGAATTTAATCGACGCATGTCTAGACAAAAGCGTAAACTTCCATCAGATTTTCTGACTTAAACCACATTAGATGAATAAGAACTCTCAGATTCACGTATAACACCTGCATCTAACATTTCTTTTACATGAGCTCTTACATCATCGCACGCATTCCTGGGGGTATCATTCTTTAGGGCATTTAAAAGGTGTATTTTCTAATAACTCAGTTTGTGTATGACTAAATGGTATTGCCTAAATCTAATGGTACAGTTGAGAAAGTATCTTGTCAGTTATATATAAAGTTTTAAACTATTCTTGAGTTTGTTAAGATATATTATCAAACTCAACCTGTATACCTAGGTCTAGTGGATGAGAAGTAGATGCCTCATCATACTTAACTTGTGAACATGATATGGCTGATTGGTATGGGGAAGTAATATCATCAACTATGGTAACATTTTGTAGGGAACATATTCTGACTTTGGTTTAATTGTTACCGGTTTAGCTGCCATATTACACATTTTAACCTGAACTTTAGGGTTTTCAGTTTGAATTTTTACAATCCTTGGACAAACTATAACTTTATTATTGTATGCACTGTCTAAATTTTCAGTAATCATACAACCCATATTGTCTTTAACACCTCTTGTTTTACCTGAAGTTATCTTGGTCTCATATGGTGCTATTCTGACAGGTTTTTTATTACTGGATTTTACAACATATTGGTAAAAAGTAAATTATCTATAGCTACTTGCCATTCTTCTGACAAATTTAACTAGTCTGTATCAGAAGTATTGTCTCTACACAATCTAATTATATTAGTACCCACATTTTGCAGGGCAAGATGAACTAAATTTTGTATCCGGTACTACCAATATAGGTACATAATATTCTAATCCTGACTGCGGCCATAACACTGCACATTCTATAAAACCTAAATACTGTAACAAATAACCATCAGCTGTGGCTACTTGTAAACCCAAAGTCAAGTAGTTTTTTTAGTTCTGGTTTTTCTTTTAAATTATTATACCCGGATTCAGATATTGTGGTGACCATAGACCCACTATCTATTAAAGCATTAAACTTTTCCCCACTAATAACCACAACACCTTTGAAAAATTCACCCACTAATTGATTTTTAACACCAAATTGGCCAGATATATTTTGGTCTTTGACCTCTGGTTGGCCCACAGCAGAGGTCAGAGCGCTTTTGAGTTATTAGCAGAGTTGTTTGGTGCTGTATAACCCCTACCCCGACCTCTGAACCAGCCACGTCTTATATTATCATTATTATACCTACCTCGACAAGATGAATTTGTATGCGGTTTATTATCACTTACCAATTGCAAATATCAAACTTATTTAAATTTTTTTTTAAACTTGTCATCTATCTGACCCACGATTTTCTTCTCTAGATTCTGCAATGTTTTATTCACTCTTTTCTCCAAGGCCTCTACCGGATCTTCTACCATAACGCGATGTTGTATTTTCTTACCTGATTTCTCTAACTTTATAGCAACCTGTTTGTTGTTTTTTATTTCTTTCACAACCTGTCTAATCTACCAAAACAACTTTGTATAATCATTTATTGTGTCATATTTATGTCTTGTTTGTGACTGCAATTTCTGGTCATTCAGAGATGTCCAAAATTTATGTTTTAACAGATCATTCTTACCTTGTGATCCCATATAACTCTTATCAATGGCTGTCTGCAACAATGTATCTAATCTGCAGCCAAAACTTGTGACTGATTCATCTGACCTTTTATATTCATTAATAAAATAGTTGCATTATCATTCCGTTGTACTTATGTCACCAAAAAATTATCTAGCTTGTGCATAATTTGTGCAACAGTGGCATTTTCACCCAGAGGTATTGAAAGCTTTCTAACTGTTCCCCTTAAAAACTTCCTTATAGCTTGATTGAAAATGTTAAACTGAACATCTGGATTATTTGCCAGTCAAATGACCTCAAATTGCCACTCTTGGTATGATACATCACCTTTTTGAGGTGGCTCATCCCCAGAAAACTGTACTATTTAAGGATTTAAGGTTTCTGTAATTGAGGTTGATATATAAATGTAGCTTACTCAGGATAATGTGGATTTTGTGGCATTGGCATTTTTAAGCCATAGGGTTGACCTGGTGCCTTTGTTCTGAACCATAAACAAGTAATTGAAAATTTGACCATTATTAAATTGGTTAAGGAGTATGTTTTAGGTTTAACATCTAATGGTGAAAAGACAAAACCTGGTGGTAAATTTACAGGTATACTTGCTCTCACCGGTATGTCCATTCCATTACTTAACTGGTCATTGAACATTGCCATTATAAATATCTAATAAATAAAGACAAAACTCATAATATAAACAAATATATATAGACATGTACTCACCTAAACACATGTAGATAATATAAAAGTGATGGGTGCAGACCATCTTTATAAAGGTCAAAACAAAATAACACTCTGTTCTTTTTATCTTTTCTACATTTTCTATACTTAAAAAAGATTTCGAGAAAACTTTGGAGATGTAACTTGAGTCCTCTGGTTCACAGCCTGTATATGACGATTAACTGATTGAATTTTTTGTTGTAACTCGATGTCTTTCTCTAAATATTCTTTATAATTCGGGTGACCTTTACTTTTATTCCATTGTCCGATTGAATACACAGGAACTTCTAAAAATACTGGTATAACATTGTCGAAACTAGCAATATAATTATATAACTTATCTATATTATAGGTTAAATCTGATATGGCTTCCTGACGACTTGAATGTCTTAATTTAATATATCTACCATGTTTAACAGTCAAATCGTAGGCACCAAGAAATATATATACCCTAATTCTACTATATAAATTAACTTTATGATGTAAATTAGAAATAAACCAATTATACAAGAAAACTAAAGTTGTGCCTGGTTTTGATATAAATTGGACATCATTAGTAAACTCTGGATAATTTTATATCTGGTCTTTTAAGTACCTGACCTTGCTATTGCCAATAATTAATATTTTGTATATTGCTACGCTATGCCTTCTAATAATAGGCCTGTCCAAATACTTTTGGATTCTGCTACTCATTTACACACACACATATATAAGACAAAGAAAACGAAATAAATATGTATAACACAGACTAATATACATACAAATTAACACAACATACTGTCAGTTGTTTGTGATAATTAAATTAAGTGGTGTTAATGTGCATATTGAGTCATGTCATGCAAAAATTGAATAATAGCTAAACAGAAAAACAGAAATATGAAAAAATGTACCTGTTAACCTGCCAACTTCAAAATATAGGAAATCATAAAAATCGACTACCGCTATTGCAACATGGTAAATAACACATTCTTTGTCACTGTTGTCATACATCAAAATTGACAAAACACCAATTATATAAAATAACATACACATAAAGTATAGCAAAAACAAAAACAAAAATCACATACAAAATCAATTTTAAAAAAATACAAATAAAGCTAAAATGATACACAATATGAAAATGTCAAATGTCAATTTAAATATAATATTTACATATAGTCTATAACGTACTCCAGCGTCGCACCACGGGGTGTTACATACGCGATTTTCCTCACTGATTATGATCACACAACAAAAGTTTAAACCGGAAAACGAAACTAGCTAGATTTTACACTGAGCGTGCGCACTTTGGATTCTTCATTTTCACATTGAATAAAGAAGAAAAAAATACACTTCGTCGACAATCGATCTTTGAACAACAAAAAATCCTCCTCGTTCTGGTCAAAGTGCTAGTGAACAGTTTTCAATTTTATTAGAATAATTTCATGTTGTCAGACCAGTCACATGATTGGTCAACCGTGTTTCATACATACATACATGCATGCATATTAAACATATCAACAGTCTCATGACACCGCTAATACGAGGACATATTGCATACAACATAACAGGTACATACACGTATACATAACACATGAGCAGTATTTGTTTACCCTTTCACTTGCAATGTGTGACGACTACGGTAGATTTTAGGGAAAATTTTCATGCCTATAACATGAACGGCTAAATTTAACTAATGGTTAGTTATAATGCTTTAAAGGTAAGTTTGATTATAGAATTATAAATTTGACATGTCATGATATAAATTTGAAATAATCATCGCGCACGTGTGTGTGTTTGTGTGTGGTTATTTCATTTTTAATCCTACGAGTGCCATTAAAAGCGGTTATACTTGATTGCTATCAAAATGCATTTTATTTTTAACTCACCTGAGCACAAAGTGCGTAAGTGAGCTATTGCCGTGGGTCATTGTCTGTCGTGCGTCGTCCGTCGTGCGTCGTGCGTCAACTTTTGATTGTTAACACTCCTGAGGACCCAATTTGAGTGCAATCTTAATCAAACTTTCTCAGAATGATCCTCTTGACAAAGGTAGGTCAAATTGTAGAAAAACCTTGTTAACACTCCTGAGGCCCCAATTTTAGTCCAATCTTCATCAAACTTAGAAAGAATAATCTTCTTGACAAAAGCTTGCTCAAGTTCGTATATAGGCCATGTTGAGTCAATAAGTAGGTCACTAAGTCAAATTGTAAAAAAAACCTTGTTAACACTCCTGAGGCCCCAATTTTAGTCCAATCTTCATCAAACATAATCAGAATGATCTGCTTGACAAAAGCTAGCTCAAGTTTGGATATGGGCCATGTTGAGTCATAAAATAGGTCACTAGGTCAAATTGTAGAAAAAAAATTGTTAACACTCCTGAGGCGCCAATTTCAGTCCAATCTTCATCAAACTTAATAAGAATGATCTTCTTGACAAAAGCTAGCTCAAGTTTGTATATGGGCCATGTTTTGTGCATAAGTAGGTCACTAGGTCAAATTGTAAGAAAACCTTGTTAACACTCCTGAGGCCCTAATTTTAGTCCAATCTTCATCGAACTTTGAATGATGCTCTTGACAAAAACTAGCTCAAGTTCGTATATTGGCCATGTTGGGTCAATTCGTAGGTCACTAGGTCAAATTGTAAGAAAACCTTGTTAACACTCCTGAGGCCCCACTTTTAGTCCAATCTTCATCAATTTTAGTCAGAATAATTTTCTTGAGAAAAGCTAGCTCAAGTTCGTATCTTGGCCATGTTCGGTCAATAAGTAGGTGACTAGGTCAAAATGTGAGAAAACCTTGTTAAAACTACAGAGGCCGAATTTTATTCCAATCATCATAAACTTTAGTAAGAATGATGCTCTTGACAAAGGCTAGCTCGAGTTCGTATATGGGCTATGTTGGGTCATTAAGTAGGTCACTAGGTCAGATTATATAAAAACCTCGTTAATACATATGAGGGATCATTTTAGACCAATCTTATCAAAGTGGCTCAGTATTATCCTCCTAACAAAAGCTAGCTCAAGTTTGTATATGGGTCATGTTGTGTCAATAAGAAGGTCACTAGCTCGAAATATAGGTAAAATCTCTTTTAAGAATAGAAGCTCCAGTTTGCCAAAATCAAGCTGAGTGTACATCATTTTCAGGTGAGCGTCCAGGGCCTTGATAGCCCTCTTGATTATTGATTGTATACAAAAGTTTTGAAATGTTATACCTGTATAAAGGACAGCAACAATCCTGGCTCTCTCTGTTGGAAGTATCCACTGGTCCATAAAGTGCATAATAGATGAAGCGAAAGGAGCCTAAAGAAGAAAACATCGCGTTTTTAATTTGTCAATTAAAACATTAAAACCGATTTTGAATTCGTTTAGTATTGTATTACAGCTTATAGTTATATGTTTATACATTTATTGTCTGAAGTTTTTCTTTTGAGACATATTTTATCTCGCTTTTCGCGAATAGTTTTGTTCCATTATAATCAAAATAACAACATGAATATACAAATGAGTTAATGGACATCAAAAAGTATGCGATCGTCTCATGTAGTCTTATAATTGTATTGTCTTCAGACGGGCTGGATAACAAATTAATAGGAAAATTATTATACCCTTTAACAGCATTAACATCGGGGATATAGTTAAGAAAAAACAACAAATAAAGGGAATGATATTTTAACTAATAGTCAGATAACTTAATAATTGAATTAAAAAATCTCTAAATACATTTACAGATTGATATTTCGTAGTCTTACCAAATACGTATTGTTGGATCAAGCCTACTTAACTGATTGCATAAAAAGTGGTAATTGATGTCATACTTACCTGGAAAACACCAAGAGCAGCACGCGGGGCTATTATATAAAAATATAACTATATTGTGACAGAACTGGGACTAGAATTGTTGCAATGCTCCCTAAAATCATACAAGCACCAAATACATTTTTGCACCTAGTTTTGTGACAACAATTCGACTTGGTATTTTCAATAAGGCATAGGGCCAGAAAAATACTCCAAACATTTGGCCTTGTATTTCTTTGTCTCAGTAAAAGTTTCCATCCTATAACCAAAAATGTTATTTTTTTTTACAATTAAGTAAACGTAGTAACAAAAAATTGTATGATAAATGATAAATAAATAGGATACAATGATATTTACTTTCTTGTATTTAAAAGTTTGAATTATTATTATTATTATTATTATTATTATTATTATTATTATAATTACATGCTGTATCGCTAAATTTAGCAATACATACAAAAAATAGGTACAATAATAATTCTTTTACATAAGCAAAAGTGTACAACAATATAAGATGAAATAAGAGTAAGACCAGCTGCAAAGGCCTGTTTAAGAAAGTGGTAACTTTCCACTGCACTCGCCCATACAATTTTTATATCTACTGATTGGTCGCGAGCACTCACATGGAATTTAAGTCATCATAAACATCCAGATGTTTTAAAAATAATTTCCGTTAATATTATACACGAACACTGGAAAAAATGTCAAAATATAAATTAAATCGGACATCTGTACACACATTTTAACTAATACTATAATTCAAATCCCTTCTAGAAAGACACCATACACTTGCACTGAAATATTAATTACACTGTATTTCGTTTTCTGTGACAGATAAACAATCTTATACATTGTTACATATCAACAAAGCCCGTGTGAATTATATCACCTAATGCGAAACACAAAATATTGAAACAAACAAAGGCCTTAAAAAGACGTTGAACTTGATATCAACTAAATCTTTAACGAATGATAATCATTTCGGTAAATCTTAAACTATTCAAATATGCTCATAAGTAATACTCCTCTGTACTTATTGGAAAAGAATAAATAAATGAAATTATATAACTAAATAATACAGTTCTTTTGTTCTTTGCACCTGACATAAATATTAATTATTCCAAAATACTTGTTTAATCAAAATTGAATTGAATCATGTACATTTTATTTTCAGTTGGTGTTTATGAAGGGAAAAGTCTAATTAAAGAATACATTAGAGTTAACATGTTATCAAAATCTTTTTTTTTTTCAATTCTTAATTCCAAACTACATTTTTTGACAGACCCAAGTCCTTGAAAAGGAAAAAAAAACTTGTCTTTATACCTTTTCAAAATTGATGCAACATGATTTAGTTTAAAACATTGCAAATGTCAAAATTATAATGCCAATTCGCATGTAAGCATCTTTTACAAATTTCAAGAAACTCATATTCAAACCCTTGATGCGCATAACAGAAATGTTTTAGAAAATACGTACATTTAACAAAAATAAAATAAAATAAAATAAATTAATAAAAACTAAATAAAAAAACCCTGTTTATAATTTTTTCATTCGCAATAACTATAATAAGAGGTTTGGAGGGGTAAGTTAAATGAATAAAGATTTAAAAGGTGATATTTAAACTATATTACATCTTTATGAGTGGCAATAGGTTTAATGAACAAGAGAGTTGTCGACATTTGTTCAATGAAACCAAATTTACACAGATAAGAGTGAAAGAATTTTCTTCTCTCTTTGATGATTAAAATGCCAGAACAAACCTTTTCACATCATATTGTGTGCTTAATACTACTACTAAAGCAAAAATGTCCATTTTATTTTAAAATTGGCGTCATGTCATGAAGCCAAGCCCATATGAGATCAACATTACACTTACATCCTTTTCAAATTGAAGATGACCGTATCTTGTTAATAATTAAAACAAAAAGCGTTTAATATATCTATGTTAAATATCGGCTTTGTTCTTAGTAACTGCCATTTTAATGGGCATTAAACTACTTCCAGTGAAATGAAAAGAGTTAAAAAAATCATTATGTCCGAGAGAGCATAAAAAAATCAAGAATCTCAAAATATGAATAGCACAAAATGGACAGAAATCATTGTCATACAACGAGAAATAATTTTCTTTATATATTTAGGAGCTAAAATATTTTATAAAATCTAAATTATATTTTAACTAACCTACCTATATCTGCTTCTTTTATTGTCATTTTAATGCGCATGTTAATGCAAAATCATTCAACCATTTAGTGAATGTTGCACATAAATGAAACGTTAGTCACCTGTTGCAGAAAACGTTTTGGTATATATAAATACACCTATATAGCAAAAAAAAACAAAAAACAAAAACAAAAACAACAACAAAAAAAAAAACAGGTGAATAAATATCATTAATATTATTAAATAATAATAATAATTATTATTATTTTTATTATTATTATTATTATTATTACTATTATTATTATTATTAAGTACAGAATGTAAAAATACCCATTTTCAAATTGAATTACATGTATTAAAGGTTGTGCATTAAAAAAAATAGTGTTCTTTTTATTGTGCCTACTATAACAAACAAAATAGTAATCAATTCTCATCGTTACAGCATACTGTTACTGCGATTTTTTCTGCATTCATATTCTTTTTCAACGCTACATATGACTTATTTCATCAATTTCTTTTAACATGAAATGAAAAACAGATCTTTAGGATTTGTAATTTTTTCTGAAATGATGTTTTTTTATCCGGACCAAGTCTCTATAAATCCTTACATTTAAACAAGTACTGACATTTGTATCTTTTAAAATAACACTTAATTGAGAGAAATACATAAAAGTTGTTTATTCTTTAAAATAAAAAAGTAGACACTAAGAAATAAACTTTTATAGCTCAATGTAAAAACAAAGATTTTTGATTCCCAACAAATGCTTTTCTCGCTCCTTTTGAAAGAAAACTTTCTGCCAGAAGAATCCCACATATAATGACAGATGAGTAAAACGGGTAAGAGTACAAACCGCTGAACAATTACTCAAACTGTTTCTCAAATTCAATCAAAGACGATTTGCAAACATTTTTACCTTTGACGAAACATGGGTTCTCTTTTTCAAACTAGTAAGGAAATTGGAAACAAAATATGGTTAATTAAACACGATAGAAGGCCTGTAGTTTTTTTATTTGTTAATTTATTTAATTAATTATTTATTTTATTTAATAGTGTTATTGTGGTATATTTAGAATAACTAAACATATATTTTGGTTTCATTTTAAGAGAAACATTTTTATTTTCCATACGCATTCAAATATAAAGATTTGTTTCTTGCACCTTAAATTAGGTATATGTATTAAAGTACAATGTTTGCATTTAAAAGAGATCACCAAAACAGAACTTATAAAACATAAAGCTTTTGATATTACTTGTGCTGTTGTATATATTAATTTGTTGCATGCAAAAAGGAAATTTTTCAATCCTTTTCGTAAACAGTATTTTTATTTGTGGTTCTGGGACAACGTTTTGTACATTCTTTTTCTTTTCCTTGATGGTTGTGTCTGAAAATTGACATAAGATGTATGTAAGTGCCACTTAAAAATCGGATATAAATATGATCAAGTGTCCTTAATTTCTATTTCCAAGGACTTCACTTATCTCAAAGAAGTTTAAATATGTCATTGTGGAGTATTTATCAGTTTACTTCTGCAATTCTTCACAGACTTCGATAAGATTGTGCAACGTTCGAGTTATTTTATAATTTTAGATTGAAAGCTTCTAAAATGACCACCAAAATAAAAATGAAGATGTCGCTTTATTTATTACTTTTTGTATTGGCAGTCGTTGAAGTCAACTGTCTGACCAATTTGACTCCAAACATTTCAATATTATGGAATTAGTAGAAACATTGGACAAATTAAACCAGAAACTTGGTAAGAGAAAACCATTCATATCGGTAACATACAATGATCGATGGGTGAAATGGCGATTTACGTCCCAGTAAATAGATAAATGTAATGTTTACGTATAAGAACAGTAGACCGTGTGCTCATGAATAAAGTGCTCTTACAAAAGTTATAAAGTGCTCACGCATTAGGTATCTCCTTGCTCTTGCGGAGGATTTCGCAAAAGTTATCGCGTGTGCGTGGGAAATAGGTTGCGAAATCACGCGAAAGGTTATGCAAACGTTATTCTTTTTTTAATTGTGTACTTGGTGGTTTATAAAGAAATGCAAAATTGGAAATTTTTAGAATGGTTTTTTTTATGTTAATTTATTTTTATTTTTTCAATTTCAAGACATTCTGGAGAAAAAGAATGTAATGCTTGAAAAGAAAAATCAAAATCTTGAAAACCGACTAAGTAAGTAACAAGGTTTTCCTTTGCCTGGCTTTAACTGCACTTTAAAAATCTTACATGGCAACCGCTTGATTTATGTTATTTTGGTAGGTTTAGCGACTAAATGATTACCTATATATTAAATTTTATATTACATTTTTTGTGATTTTGGAACATTGTTCAATGGCAAGACAAGCCAAAAATAAAAACACATCCTAGAAGAATTAGACAAAGAGGATTTAAAGTTCTCCTAGCTGGTTTATTGCCGTTCAAAGCAAAAGTGTGCAATGTGAGAATTGTTCTTGTTATTTTATTCAACAAAACATCTTTGGAATTAAAAAGCACATACCAATCACTTTTGAAAACTGATGAAAGAGTCAGATTCGTTCCATTGTTGTGTCATGTTAATAGACTTCGTTTAATTTCTTGGTCCAAATGATAAATTTATATGATTCATCATCTGTCACTAAATCTATACATGCAAACCACATGGGTTCTTAGATAAAAGCAATAAATGACATAAATTATAATACATACTAGTAGCACCGGACAAAAAGACACATGGTTCAAGAGACTGCGAAAAATCCTAGCTGGTTTACTTCCGTGCAAAGCAAAACCAAATGACGAAATTGTAAAGAATCACCCACTTATAAAATTTCAAAGCATCAAATTAATCACTTTTCAAGACCAGATTGCTTTAATTGTGTCATGTGCATAGACTTCTGTCGATCTGAAGATTCCACCGATAAAACTATGTTTTATCATCCGTCACTGAACGTTCTGTTTTATAAACAAAGACTTCCATCTTAACAGAAGTTTTTGGAATTTTTGGAAGCGATTCTGTACATTAAAGTTTCAGGGGTAAAACGTGTGGATTCCTTTAAAATCTCAATATGTTCTTTGAGGATAATTCCATGTGTAATACCTTGCTTTCTAACAATATAATAAACTTATATATGGCAACAATTTATTACATGATTTTCAATAAAAGTGATCATTTAGTAATACAGACACAACAAAGACTATACATTCAATAAAATGCCTTGTCAAATGGTTTGAAATATCTTGCATTGTTTGTTTCTCATTTAAAATGCCCGTAAGTATGGACCACAGATATACTAAATATACAGGGCGATCAGCAACCTATAAATCGCTTCAACTTTTAACCTGGAAATTGACTACTTTGTCATTATATCTAAGGTATATGTTTATTAATTTAAAATAAGTAATAGAAATACCAAATTGAGTATTGATATAAAAGGGTTTTTTATTAACAAGACATGGCGGAGAAGAAGAACAAAAACCTAGAAGAGAAAAATCAAAACATTGAAAACCGAAAAATTAAGTAACAAAGTTTTTTTGTGGCTCTGATTGCGTTAAACTGCTTGATTTTTATCAAAGTCCTAAATTTTACAAACAGTATATACAGAAACTCAGCTGGAGTACTTCTGTGCGAAGCGAAAGGGCGCAATGGTAAAATTCACACAGTTTTTTTTATTAAACAAAGTACCTTTGAAATTTTGGAATTAAAAAGCACATTCCAATCACTTTTCAAACTGATCAATGAGCCGGATTAGTCTTATCGCTCATATACATATACTTCTTTCGGTTTTTAGGTCCCAATGAAAGTCTTTGTTTCATCATCTGCCACTAAACGTTCAGCTATAAAAACCAATACACTTTCGTCTAGAGAGACGTTTTTGGAAGCGATTCTGAAGAAAAATGGTGTTAATGCCTTCAACATCCCAAGATATTCATTGATAATAGTAAAAATCCTTTCATTTGAAATATCCCACTTCCAAACAATAAAATGAACTGTTTATTTTAGCATGAAAATAACAGCTATGACAAAATCAACAAAAAAGAATCTACATTTAATAAATTTAATGTTAATTAGTTTGTTTTATCTTTTAAAAACTAGCATTTTTAATGCCCGTATGTATGGATCACACCTATGTTAAATATACAGTGCGACTAGAAACCTATAAAACGGTTCAACTTTTAATCTGCAAATTTACTACTTTGTCATTATTTCCAAGGTCTGTGTTTATCAATCTCAAATAAGTTTTAAAAATGTCTTTATTTAATCAAGACATGTTTGAGAAGAAGAACATAAAACTAGAAGAGAAAAATCAAAATCTTGAAAACCGACTGAGTAAGTAAAAAAATTTTCTTTATTACATTTAGAAACATTTGTCACTGTCCTTTGAAATGAGCGACTTTTAATCATATACTTGGTGGGTTATGAAAATAGTCATGTACTACATATTTTTGGTAGACAAAATTACAGAAATGACAATTTATATTTAGTTTTTAATTATCAAGACGTGGTAGAGAAAATAAAAATCTAGAAAAGAAAAATCAAAAGCTTGAAAACCGATTAAGAAAAAAAACGTTTTATTGTCCCTGCTCTTAAGAAAAACTATGCACATTTGTGTGGTTTATTGAAAAAGCAGTCTAGCAAGAATTAACAAACATATCTTTCAATAATTTACTAAGGTCTTTTTTAAATCATTTACAGTTTGCTGTTTAAAGCTGAAACTTGGCATGCATTTCTAGTTTTAACTAAACATTGTGTAAATTCGATTTTTGAATATTTATTCGCATATATTTTCTATTAATTTTGGTGTACAGAGTGACGGAGGAATTATGGACTTTGTTACAGTATTTTTAAAATGTAAAAGAATGGCACTATGTGTTTATAATTCCTTAATGGATAAGCAACCAAATGATCTATGAACTAACATTTAAACAATGCCCAAAGGAAACCATGCTTGTTACCATAAACAAACAAGAAGCCCTTAACAAAAGGGCCAACAGTCTCAAAGTCACTATACTGAATGAAATGAACATCTTACCTCTGATCCACGTTCGTAAAAGCTATATCATATTTAGGATTTGAATTTTGTTTATATTTTTTAATTTAAGATATAATGCAAGCAAAAGTTAAAAGTTTTGAAAACTGGAACAAGATGGTAGAAAAAAGGCTAGGTAAATACTGAAAATATTACACCGGTTGAGAAAAGTTTTTTATTTTATTTTTACAGAAACAACAACAAGAAACACCCACCCACCCACCCACCTACACACACACACACACACACACACACACACACACACACACACGACAACAACAACAACAATATCACGTGTTATAATCCAAACAAATTGATTCTGTGTCACAATGTTAAATTGACTTTACAAATGAAAAGCATATACTATTAGTCTAATCTTATAAACAATGAATAGCCATCTTTGTTCACTAGGCGGTTTCTCCCACTCAACTTATATTTTTGAATTTCTACTCCCCGCTAAACCAGCATTGTTTAAAACATTAAAAAATACAAAATGGAAGTTTTATATTGATTATTGCAGTTGTCTAGTGTTTTATGGTGCATCTGTAAAATTATGGTGCCACAATTTATTCAAATAAAGTTATATGTTACAAGTTGGAGTTTTGGAAATACAAGAAGGCTTTTAAATTTATTTATTTATTTATTAAGTTCTCAATACAGAACAAGTGGTTGTTGCACCTGTTGCTTTCGCAGCTTCGCTCACACAAACTAAGCAAATCCTATGCGAGCACCAGGCGATTGAGTATGATAATGTTATCACGAATTTGGGTAACGCGTACGATCCCCGACATGGACATTTTACGGCCCCTGTAAAAGGATTATATCTTTTCTCTGTTACTTTAATGAGTCCATATGGTTCCAATCCAAATGATATAAACGCAGAACTCGTTAAAAATGGGGTCCAAACTATACCATTGTATGCAACTTCTTTGGATTCGTACTCCACTTCTGCAACAGTTTTGCTCACATTGAACGCAGGTGATATGGTTTGGGTTAGATCATTTTACGTTTCTACTCAAACAATTCACGGTAGAGTTTATGACATTTTTCCGGATTATTGATTTCTAAACTCCAATAAAACAAAACAAAAGACTTGTTTACTAGTTTCGCCCAGATTATTGTCTCATTAAATTTTAACCGAGTTTTCCTATGTAAAAGTTACTTTTAACACAAATGGAACATTAAATAAATTCTAATATTATTATACCAAAGGTTTAAATGTTTTTTTATTACGTTGATTTGATTAATGGGGTTTTACGTCCCGTATTACTTATATTGAAACATCACAGGCTATATGTGAAGTGGCAGAAATCTTGACCTTTTCATAGCATGGAGGGTTCCTTTAACGTGCCGTGCCCACCGTGATACGGGGCATCTGTTTTTAAGATCTTATTCGAAGGACCCAGCAACTATTTTTTCTAAATGCCGAATGTTTGGCGATAAAACTGTCACAACTAATGTTCAAGTCTTGGTCAGACCCGACAGGGTCCGAACTCCGACCTCCCACATACGAAGCGTGTACTCTATCAAATAAGTTACCTTAGTGGTTGAAGAAGATAAGAAAACAACATCTAAAATAAACACGTTCTAAGGTTGAAGAGTTTATATCCGTTCCGGTGACATAGGAAGTAATTACATAGGCATGGTACTTTCTAAGAGGGTCTACTTGTCTAGTAACTACCGGTTATTTGTGGACATGGCAATTCCGTTTAAACAGCAAATTTTCATCTCTTTATTGCACATTCCAACCTACTCGAAAAACTATAAATCTTAAAAGTTACATTAATTAGCATTTGTACCTGAAACTATTCTCAAATCTCCCCGTAATCTCATGATCAATATAAAGCAAAACTGGGGCCCATCCTACCTTTGTTTACAACAGTGGCCATTTAACAAGACATGGTCACTTTTTCAAATAGTTACATTCAGACCTTACAATGTTATATGGTGATATGGTCTTCTGTTTGTGTCATTGTGTTTATTTTGATAATGGGTGCCACTAAAGCTAGAAAAATCTATCAATTCATCAGCAATACATCCGAACACTTTAGTACCGAAAGCGAGGGAAACATCAGAAATGGTGTCCTCTCACGATATTGCCCAAACAACAATATTGCCCTTAATAGTTATTAAAACAAGGAAGAGTTAATTGATGAACTTAACAAACCAAAACTGTACGGTTTGGAACATCGGGTGAAAAAATAACGCTGGAAAGTTTTGCAGACGACAACCTAACCGGAAGTGACCGGAGTAGTTCAGCTAGTAAAGCAATGATACTTTTTATTGATAATGAAACTGATAAATTAGAAAAAGTTTTAGAACAAGGAGGGGACACAAAAGAAAAACATTGCAGTATATGTTGTAATAATTAGCAGTGGAAAAAACAACATTTATGTAGAAATGATTGCTAGTGAATCATTTCATCAACATACATGGAATGTGAACTCATATGACGATTTGGACACGATCAAAATAAAACTAATCAATAGATTTTGTTAATTATTTGTTAATTTTATGATAATAATAAATAAACTTATATAAATTGATTGTTTAAATATTTGTTTATGATATTATTCATAAATAAATTTATTGTTCAAAGTATTAATTTTAAAAGATATATTTATGTGATCTCAAAATACTCATATTTATTGTTTATTATATAATATATAATTTTCAATGACGTTTTACAAAAGAAAGACTATTGCTGTGAGAAAGTTTGTTTATAAATGTTTTTATTGTTTGATAATAAATCATTTTATTCCATATTTGTAAATTTCTTCGTTTTTTTAAATCTCCTCGTAACTAAAAGAAACACCTATTAATCACAAGAATTTTACTTAAAGTGAATGTAAATGAGAGTTAGTATAACTTACTCACAATTTTGTTCATGGCAATAATTCTTAAATATTAACTTACGCATCTGTATATACAAATTAAAAGTGTAACAAGAATTTTTCTATTGAAAAAAGCTTTTTTAATGGCAGTTTATAACGTACACCATAGGACTAACAGGTTGATATGAAGATATTTATCTAGTCGGACACTGTCAATTCTTTGTTACACCGAAATGCCATTCAAAGAAAGCGGAGGGGGGGGGTCGTAAAGAAATCATTATGTGAATTAAAAAAAAATAGTAAATAAAATTTTGTCTATATCAAAAATTAATCGGACGAATACCATATGGGTGTTAACAATCACTTACATGTGTTGTAATAAATGTGTGTTGTTATGTAAGGTGTGTGTGCCCTAGCATTTTTTTTAACAAAATCTATTTTAAACCCTGTGGAAACCATTATAAATAAGAATGACATTTGATAATGGTTAACCTTTTAGGAAAATGTCGAGAAGTTTTTGAACTAAAACTACACGTCCTGTTTAAACACTCCATATTATTCTACTTGAAGATTACCGTTTAATTTGAAGAAGATACGTCACAAAAAGATACGTAACCAAAACATACGTACAATACATTTTTAATGTTCCTAAAGAAACATTTTCTGAACGCGTTATCTGAGATAGGGAAAAGCATATTTCCTAATTTTTTTTATACAGTGGTACTTAAAAATCTGAAATATAATTTTTTCACATACAAATCTTTTTATCTTCTATTTATCTAGTAAGAGATATTTTGTCAATTTGCTTGCCACAGGTCGATTTTTTACTCGAGCATTTCGGGTTTCTCCAAGACACCTCTATTGACACGAGTATATTACTCAATTGCCTCAACCACACTGTATATTTATCTTGTACAGAAATTTACCCGTACCTAAAACCTTTATTAGTGACCAATTAATTGGACATTTTTTCAATAAAAAACATGATTGGAAACTTTTTGGATTAAATTTCCAGTTGTTTGGCCTTGAATGGAATAAAAAAAACAAAACCTTTATGTGATTATATTAAAGACTGTTCAGTTTTAGACGGTATTGAATTTTTGCAATAAAAAAATAAATAAATAAATAAATAAAAATTTTAAAAAATAAATAAACCACTTCGAACAAGTTCAAAAGTTAGTATGCAATACTTTGTTCAGAATTGTTTTAACAACAACGTAAGCTTGAAGAAATTTTAATATATTTTTAAAACCTGTTTTCCCCTGTGAAAATTCATTTGGATATCCATGGACATCCCAGAAATAAATGGGCGAGACTTTGTGGGACTTACAAGAAAAGTCCTACTTAGTTCCAAATACTTGCAATTGGGATTAAGCAGAAGAAAGTTGGATGGTATTAGCAGGTGAATTAAGTTGGACAAACCAGGACAGTTCTACTTATTCCTAAAATTGAAACAAAGACATTGTCCATCTTTATCCAAGTAAATTCTTAGTATTATTTTCCCAAAAAGTCACAGTTTTTAGGTCTTACTTTATCCCAATTAGTCTAATATACCAATGTCTTAAAAAAGTCTCAGTTACCCTACTTATAAACAATAATAAGTGTCCCTGTAGGTCTTACTTATTACCATTAATTCCTACTTAGTCCAACTTCTCTACAAAAAGGATAGCATGAAATGTACTAATTATTCCTACTTCCCCATGACAAATGTCCTACTAATTACAACTGCCAGAACAATCTTATTTTACCACACTCCAAATTATGGCAATAAGGTACAAAAATAAAATAAAATTTACAAATACAAGCAGAAAACAAAATCCCTTTCATAAAACCGTTTGCAAAGACATTTAATTAATTTTCATCATTGAGTAAACCACCATGACTCCTTCTGACGAATTTAGGCCTGTCTCTTATTTTGGCTTGTATATCCTTTATCGTTGTTGTATATCTCTTCAACAGTAAATCTAAAAGTACAATACATTAACAAAAATAACAAAACATTTACATGTATAGTCATGTTAAAATTTTATCAGTTTAAATATGCAATGTTTTAACTGTGATTTGTGAATCAAAAAAGCATCCCAAAATGACATTTATTTGACAAAATATTCTTAACCTCATGGTTTAAAGGGTGCATTTTTATCCAACAGGTTAATCCATCAAATAACAATACCCAAAGAAGTTTAAGTCTGTGTTATTATTCCCATGGATAAAATGTTTTACATGTGAGGATGTTAGGAGCCGCTTCTAAATCAGACAGCATCTTAACGAAGTGAAATAGGAATGCTGAAACTAGGAATGCACATGAAGTGTTATTTTTTAAGCTGTTTTTTACGCGTGATTGTCTTACCTACTACAACATCCCTCTGCCTTTCTTCCAATCCTTGTTATACATTTCCGGAGTCTTTTTTAGTGGCTTACCTCGCACACTGGTGGATATCATTTCATTTGTCGTAAACACTTTAGTCATCAATGATTTTACCGCTTCTGTCAAGCTGTTTTTGTTCTTGATCGTCTCGCCCAACTGACTCTAAAAGATGAATAAACAAATATTGCATTTTTTACTTGAACTGATATAACGAAGATAAATGACATGATTAAATCATGTTTTGCTATCTTTTATTTTCAAAAAAAATGTGTTTTGTTAAAAGTTGTCTGCTTTCAGCAAAAAGAACTTATGCAACAGGGTCCGACAAAAATATATCTGCAGTGATTTTTTGGCTTAATTTTGGGCCGAAATTGGGCCCCATTCCCTATCACATTGAAAGTTTGATTTTTGAGTATCTGGATCGGTGACAAAAATAGTTACAAATAAATTGACCCCTTTGTTATCTCAAATGAAGTTGATATATCATTTTGCAATAAAAAAAATTCCCAATTTGTCTCAAAATGACGCGAAAATTCCCAAGTGCACAGGCCCTGGCCCAATTTCTAAAACTGGTAAAAAAAAACACTGATATGTATGGGCAATTTTTTTATTCAAAATCAAGATTATCTATAATTACTCTGCATTCATGTCCATTATGTACTTGGACAATGACTGAGGCCATCGATATATGGGTAAATACCATATCTATGTTTTTATTCTTGATTTTTGTTATATTTTCTAATATTTTTGTTATATTTTCTAAATATGCACATCTGGCACATCAAAATTTAACTTAACTGGTATTTGTATTATAATTTAAGTATAGGGTCACCTTATGTGTCTATAATTGCAACTGTCAGTTTTTTTAAAGCCATGAACCTCAGGTCTTCTCAACTACATTCAAATGTCAGTTTTATTACCTTTGTATATCCATTGAATAGTTCTTCTGGGTTGACTTCACTCTCGTCATTATCTTCATTATTACCTGCTTGAGTTGGCAATTTCTGAAAAAGGAAACAAAGACATGCTAGTGCCAAGGTGGATTGAGATTTGATTTTTTCAGAATTCAATGTTTCATTCAGGAATATTTCTCTTGCATGTTTTTTCTTTAGATATACTTTTTGAAGTCTTAAATGAAATCTTTCAATTTTGTAATCAGATATGCCTGTTAGTTTTCTGCAAATATGACTTCAGGGATAGTTAGTCAAATTTTCAACTGTTCTTTGGCTTAAATTGGTTGTTTTTTTAATCCTGCACATTTTTCTTGTACCTGGAAAATTGAATTTTGCTCGGTCTCTGAACGCAAGACAAGATTTGGACACTCTATTGACAAAGTCTAAGGTAGACTCAGATAAATATTTAGTTTTAACTGCAACAATATCTACACTTAGTTGCAATGAATCAGGATAAAAGAGTTTTACTGAACTTACAGTAATAATAATGTATCTAAGGGCCACTTATTATGTGAATTATAAACAAGTTCAAAAAGTACAATTAACTAATATTAAAATTTTACCTTCAACTTTCTCTTCATTTCATCCATTTCAGTTTTCATCGTCACCATATCTCTTTTCAACTGCCAAAATATGTCACAGCAAGAATGCTAAGAACCATAAAAAGTTTGTGTTGGTTGCTGTGCTGATTGCTCTGTGGACACCTGGTATGAATGATCATGCATCTCACCATTTGAGCTGTTTGGATAAAATGCAGAAAAGGCACCAGTTACTACATTTGATATGTTGCTCATAGATATTTCAAGATCTTGGGAAACGTCAGACTGTGACTGTTGGTATTGTCCAAACTCCATCTGTCGTTCTATTATCGATCTCTGATCTTCCTCTTGCCATATACCAGTACCGATCCGTGGTTCTTGTCAAGTTGTAGAATCGGTTCTACAGTATGTCATTGTCTTCTGAACTGGAAAGTGTTGAATCTGTGTTGTAGACTGATTAATTTGTGGCTGGTTTTGTGGTGGTTGCATCAAATTAAGTGGTACAGTTTGTAGCTGGCTTTGTGGCACATATGACGTATTTTGTCTGATATTGGCTGGATTGTAGAGGATGGTGGTAGCTGTGTGTGGACATTTGGTGAAATTATAAGTTGTTCTCTTTGGGTTTGAGTTTTGTGTTGGTCTGGAACCACCAGTTGGTCTGATTGTTCTGGAATCACTGAATCTGTACCTAAAGTATTTACACGAAGTCTTTCCCTGAAGGCAAAAATGCCTTTCATTGCAGTGCTATCAGCTTGTTTTCTTATGGCAGCATCAATAACATCAGATTCTGAGTCACTTGAATTCACTACGTAAAAATAAAATGTACAAAAGACATTTCATGCAATGTTTTTGCAGTCATACCTTGACATCATTTAACAGGCATTTTATCTGGTGTTAATAAGTTTAATTAAACTTTTCAACTTTGTATAGCAAGGTGTTAGTAAGCGTAATTAAACTTTTCAACTTTGTATAGCAAAGGGGCTCTTACTGTAAAAAAAGGTTTCTGCTGATTTCCACACAATGTTTTAAATAAATACATTCAGATGGACAAACACTGTTCAAGAGACACTGGTTTGTCAGGGTTGTTTAAATGCATAGAAAGAGTAATGATCTGAAAAATGAACTTAGCAAAACAAGTTCTTGCTTTCAATTTGTGTTTAGAGTTTTCAAGGCCTTGTCTGACTTTCATTTCTTTAAAGCGTGAGTGTCTGCGGTCAAAGAACTGTTAAATACCTATTTCCAAGTCTTGAGTCTTGAGGCCAATCCGGCCCAGGATCCAACCAATGACCTTACAAATATCAAAAGGCCCTGTTAAAGGTATCAAAACAAGTTGCTTCTTCTTAGAAAAATAACTTACTATAGCAACTTATTTATTATAAGCAAAAGATAGAATTTTTAGGCCTGTGGTACCTTAGCCTACATAATCCCCTGTTGACACAAAATCCTACCTTCATCAAGACACTCAACCTGCAATTTTTCTGGTCTTTTCTTTGACTTCATGGTACCCGTTTTTAATTTAAATATAGGCCTGGTACATAATATTACCTTTCCTGTTTACGCTTTAAATGATGCAAAGCTGAGAGTCAATACATTTATTATGGGTTGCTGCAGTTTTCTTCATTGATTATCAAAATTTTTCTTTCACAAAAGAAAGCTATAACCATATGGAATATTCATAAAAATCAGTCTAACAACGACTTCCACCAATCAAAGACAGGTTTTGTAACCAAATTATATACAAATCCTGCATTTGACCTAAGGTATTATAATATACGCATTCCTCTGTCGAACTCCTCAGATTTTTTCTAAAAAATTTAAAAAGACAAAATCTTCCAATCTAATGAACTTAAAATGCTATATACATAACTTCTTTCTAAACTGCTTAAAAGTTAATTATTGTTTTAATGATAGACATATAAAATAAATGAAATGTTTTTATCAGCCTTAGATGGTGGGGAACCATGATAAATATGTCAAGATGTGCATATACCTGAAATACTTTTTTCCTTTAACATAGATTTTCTTCCTCTGTTATTGGCAGACTTCTTTTTTTTCAGGCTTATTTCCTACAATGTTAATATTGGCAACTATATATAGATTTAAGATTTTACTAAGTCAAGATATGGTACTTTTTGAATTCCACAACTGACATACTTCAGGTCATTTCATAATGTTTTTACAAGCTTGAATTACTTGGATAAAGAATAGAAAATTGGTCTGGGTTTAATGCCCTTAAATGACCACACTAACACTATTATGTCACTGGTTGCATTGATGCTGCTTTAGTGCCATCATTTGTTTGATTGAGACTTGTCAACTGATGTTTGGCTAAATCCGTTTTCAGATCAAATAGTAATGCGATTATTGTGGATTAATTTCAAAAACTGCTATATTGCCACAGTAACTGTTAAACTCAGATCTTATTTGTCACTGCATGTGACTACTTAATACTAAAAAAATGTACTTGTTAATATCAAGTAACCGGTATGTAAGTAATCAGTTACAACAAGTAACTCGATTGCACACATCTTTTCATTACTTGCTAGACAAGACAAAAAGTACACCAAATCACCACATTTTCTAGTAATTCCTGTCAAACCAACAAATTCACATGTAAAAAAGGGGTCTGAAGATAAATCGATAGATTGATGAATCATGATTTGAATGTGTATGATGTGTATCAAAATTCGACAAAATATTATATCATCTTGCAAGTGTATCGTCCCACCCATAGTAAAAAAGAAGTGAGCTTGGGGTCATCATCTTTATTTTGCAATTATATCAAAATAAAATGTACAAATGATCTTGTAATTTTTAAAAACCAGAATTTTCCTTCTCTGAAGCTGAATCTAGTAGAAACTGGTGTTCTCTTTCTCTCATTCTGTACATGTTTTGTAGAATAGCAGGTTGTGTTATGGATGGTAGTGGATATTAGAACACTTGCCACATTCAATAGCAAGATTGGAAAAAAAGTTTATTATGACTGTTCCTTCATTAAAATAAAATGTTTGGTAAAGTAACAGTCTAAAAACATCTGCATACTTTAAATCATAATGTACCGCTAACCATGTACACAATCAAAGTGTGAACTTGCAATTGACTATGAACAGTCAAACCAGGTTAATCACATATAGGCTCTGTGGTTCAAAAATTTATATGATTAACTAATATATGCTATTAACCAATATACAGGTTTTACCTATGTCAGCACGACTTTTTCATGTTTTGGTCATATGTTGGTGACGGTTTCATTTCGGGAAAGTAACTGAATGCTTCTGTTAAATAAAGAAAAATATGATACTACTGAAGAATAATTTTGCATTAATGCATTGGGGTGGTAGGTAAAAATTGTGCAACGTTACAACTACCTGCAGAAACTTGATAAAAACATACCGGTATGTGAAAGATTTATTTTCAGAAAGTTACTGGTATTATAAAACTCATGGCTATCAGAACAATATCCATGGCAATTTTCTGTTATTTAATTTACCTTACTGTAAAGTATATACCTTCAGCTTATCATTAAGTGTTGAAAAATACAAATATTATAATTATGATTATTTTTTTAATCTTGTAAATACTTAAACCAAATTATGTACATAAATGAAATAGGCAAATACCAGCAAACAAATCAAATGACAAAAGTTTGTGAAAGAAATTATATGCATGTGTATATGTTGTTTTTTTTAAATCCTGACTCCAATTTGTTTGCTTTAAATTTTGATCAATGTCACACAAAGATAAAGCGAAAAAAAGCTGAAAAAAAACTGTTTAAGACATATATTGTCATACAATTTAGCCAAATTAAAAATAAATAAATGATATAAATAAGAAAAAGTAAACATGGAAAAAATAAATATATCCAAGTTGCTTTGAAAATGAAATATAAATAACTAAATTTAAATCAAAAAGCAATAAAATAAAAAAATAAAATAACGTCTTAAAATTATGGACAAAACGTTCTGAATATGGCACAAAAAGTCCTTAAAATGTTACGAAATCGAAATGAAGTTATTTATTTTTTCATGGGAATTTACATAATAATGTTGCACAAATTTGCATTGGCCCGGGTATGCAAAACGAAATCTATAAAAAAAATTCTGAAAAAAAAAATTAAATAAATAAATATAAACTGTTCAAAGAATGAAAATTGTGTTGCCAAAAATAATAAAATTCTAGTTCAAAGAAAGAATTAATACAGCATGACTGCATGTTCTGTGCCTGTGGTTGTTGACACCACCCTTTCCAGTGATGTCATTATGATCATTTCAGAATAATATAATCTATTAGAGTTTAAATACACTTACGTGAAAGGTGATGCAGTAATATTTTTCCAGGTTTTAGTATGTCTCTTCTTCCATCTTGCAGAAGCAACATCGCCGACTGTGTATGGTTTTTCCGGCGAAGTTACGTAAATATATAACAAATACCTGCTGAATTTTGACGTGTCATATGTGCACATTTCGGAAAATCATTCCTCATCAGTGACACTAGGAGACGAAAAGTTTTATAGGTAAAAAATATAGCCAAACAGTTGGAAAATCTAAATCTAAAGTTCCAAAATTATATGAATCCAAATCAAGCTAAAGATTTCTTTGCATGAGGGAACAAACTTTAGTTTTAAATAAATTTCAAAAACTAGGACGGCTGAGAATTAACTCAAGGGATGGATCGATAGCATGTTGCGATCTTCCAACCATTCCACAATTGCATGTTGGTTTTCTGTCATATTTATAATGTCTGGTTAAACAAGTATCACTGTTTTAAACTTTTACAGTTATCGATGATTTAGATCTTCGTTCACACACAAAAAGTTGTGGAGTTTACATCAACAATCGAAGTTCATAGCAGACACAATTTAAATACAAGCGCCAATCACTTGTGCGCATGCCTGATCCAAACCGAGACATGGCTAAAACGACCGAGTGATTCTGAAAACGAATACAATGTTAAAATTTTACTATCACTTGGCTTACATTGTTATTATCATTAAAAAATAATAGCCAATCTAAATTTTTTTTATTCTTTTTTATTTAATCCAAACCCGGAATATCGGACAAACTCCAGTGTGCTACATCCCGTACAATCTTGGATATTATCCCTACCGTATTATCTATCGACCGAGGTGTACCGTCATCATGGCAGGTATTTCAACCTGTGAAATTTGTGGTAAGATTTTAAGTAGCAAACAGAGACGAGAAACACACTTAGAAAGAATTCACGGAAAGCACAGTAAATATGAGATCTTGCCTTGAATGTTTTCCAGAGACTTCGGCTAAGTTGCAACAGCAATTAACTTAAAAAGCCGTTACTGTAAATTATCAAGGATTACTGCTCGCGCATTAGTTTAATTTTAATACATTTTCGTCAAAAATGAACGTTAATAATAACTGTTAACCAGTCCCCCCGACTAAATGCGACGATGGTGTATTTTTTTTTTAAATTATTATTATGATTCGGACTGTCATTTGTATTTTTCTCCTTTTTACTTGACCTGTACCCTGTACCCTGGTTAAGATTTATAATTACTGCTCTCTCTCTCTCTCTCTCTCTCTCTCTCTCTCTCTCTCTCTCTCTCTCTCACACACACACACACACACACACACACACACACACACAATCTCATATATTTTCTCTCTTTTATTTTATTTTTTTTTTGTTTTATTTTTTCCTCATAATTTCTTTTTCTTTTCTCTCTCTCTCTCTCTCTCTCTCTCTCTCTCTCTCTCTCTCTCTCTCTCATAGAGCAAAAATCTATAATATAATATAATACAAATACCAGTTAAATTTTGATGTGCCAGATGTGCACATTTCGGAAATTCATTCCTCATCAGTGACACTAAGACCGAAAGTTTGATACATAAATAATATAAGCCAAACAGTTGAAAATAATGAATCTAAAGTTTCAAAATCATATAAATCCAAATCCAGCTAAGGAATGCTGTGCAGAAGGGAACAAACCTTAGTTTTAAAATAATTTCAACTTTTACTCGACTGAAAATTTTGCTAAGTGGTACATTTTCTGACAGCACAAAGTACTGCCTACTGAGTTATGGATACCCTCGGGGAGTTTTACTCCACCAGCAGCGGTACCCGCTCGGGGGTAATAAATATAATACAAATACCAGTTAAATTTTGATGTGCCAGATGTGCACATAATACAATACCAAAAAGTTTCTGATAGATGATACACTAATTTTTGGGGTATACTAAGTGAGCAGTAGCTCACAGATTTCTTGTTTGAACTGCTGTATTGTGATTTATAGACAGGTACTTTTTGTTGATTTAAGCAGGCTTGTCCAGAAAGTGCCATCATTATTGTATTACTCCCTGAATTCCACATCAGTACTTTCATGTCAGATGTACTGATTAGATGTTTCTTTACAAATTTTCACAACCTACTAGATGAACATCTCCTATAAAACCAGAGGTGGTAAGGTTTGGTTAATATTGAGTCATTTTTCTGCTAATATCTTTTTATGGATAATTTACTCTTTTCTTTGTATCCAATAATGCATATTTTAATTTTCTGTAGATATTTTAGTGAGTGTCAAAGACAAACTCATAAAGCATCTCAGCATTTTTGATTAAGTATTCCAATTCAGCTGCAATTTACTAGACATGTAACTTAGTCAGATCATACATATTCTTACCATATACTTGCTGATTGATTTATTGTTAATATATTTTCAGGACAAACAGAAAGAAGAAAATACATGCTATATAAAAGCGACCCTAGAGTGCCAGTACCTGATCGTACAAAATATCGACAGAGATCAAAATTAAAGCATCAGGAGGTCACAGTTAATGAATAACAGAGTGATCATAATAGAAACTATCAATACCAATACATGTACCATTCATTACCTGTTTATAGTGCCATGTATTGTAAAGACATTCCTGATACAGAAGCCAGGACACAACATGAAGAAATATTTATGTCTGAAGAAACATGTTTTGCCGAAACATTTGAATCATCTGCTGAGAGTCATTGCCATGAAAAAGAGATGTCACTTAAAGAGGGTGATGTTGTAAATGAACAAACAAGTAAAGTTATCTGTTCAGAATCAATAGCTCCAGAAGATCATTATGTTGGTAAAGAGATGACAGTTGAAGCAGATGAGGTGAATGAATATGTAGATGAGGTGAATGAATATACAAATGATGTCGGCAATGATTCCTTGGAAAACAGTTTTGATGAAACATCTAGTGATGATGACATTCACTGAGATTCTAAAAGTTCAGAAATATCAACAGATGACGAGTGTGAAATACAGGCAGAAAGTATATCGCAAAAACATTTGTCGGCACAAGATGAGAAATGCTTAGCAATTTTAGCTTTAGCATCACCATAGTGGAAAAACATCCATTGATTTACTTAATTGTTAAAATTGTTTAATATTAATGATTCAACTTTAAATGGGTTGGAATTAAGTCAGTTGAAAGAAATGGTCGCTGAAAGTGAACCCGAGATTGTTGATTTTTGTGAAAAATGTTTTACTATTTTTCCAAAAGACAAGAGTCTCTATAGATGTGCCACAGAAAACTGTACAGGACTGCGATATAAAGGTAGTGAAAGAAACCAATTCCTAAAAAGGAAAAAACATACTTTGCTTGCCTACCTGTTGATTATCAAATTAAAATCATTTTAGAAAGGGAAGGCATGTGGCAGTCTATCTGCAAAAATCGCAATGAATGTAACAAATGTGATTTCATTTCAGATATTTTAAATGCAGAAATTTACAAGAATTTTACAAAAAAAGGAAATATATTTGACAGTCAGAATAATATTTCTTTGATTTTTAACACAGATTGGATTCCATTATACCATTCATCAGGTGTAAGTCTTTTGGTTAGTTTATATTACCTGGTAATTAATGGGTTGCCTCCTTCAGCAAGATTTGCTAGACAAAATATGGTACTTTGGGGAGTCTGGCAGGGTAACGGTAAACCAGCTTTTCACAAATTCCTGCAGCGTTTCATTCAGCATATGGTGGGAATCAAAGAAAAAAGGAATTACTCCAATTGATTATGCAAGGTCAAACTTCATGTGATTTAACTGTCTGGTGTTGTTTTATAGGGGAAGTAGTAAAGCAAGGAAAAGGCCACACAAAGGTATATCCTTACAGGGAAGCACAGGATATCAAAAGAACAAGTGAAGGTAATAAAACTTTAATGAGTTAATGGTTTTCATTTACAAATATGAGAGGGTGACCAATATTCAATGTTGTATATCTTGCTGTGGCTAAAATTAAGTTGAAAATAAGTTTGTGTTGTTATTTGAAATCCTCTGTGTTGATGGTCCTATTATGAAAAATAAAATTACATTACATTACCAATTAAGGTACAGTAAAATCATATTTAGACACACAGTGATAAATGTTGCTTTAAAATCATCTTACTTGTAAAAAGAGACAACAAAAGACACAACTTTTAAACATTAAGTGTTAAATTTTATCACGTAAATAAAATGTATAGATTGTATTAATGATAAGTATGTTTTATATAATTTTTATGTGTTCAGCACACTTCATCTTTAATCTTTGTTGTATTCAAAATTTGTATTTATCAATTCACCAGTACACTTGATATTAAAACTCAAGTTTTTTTTTAATTAAAGGTTTTTATGAAATACATTTTTTCTTCAGGAACATTTTAGGATGGATTGATTGCTATAGATGAAGGAAAACCAAGAAATGGAATAAAGGGCATCTTTGTACTTTTTGGTATGGAATGGTTTGATATGGTGTAGTTCCAGTTACATGCATGGGCTACTATTAGGGGTTACAAAAATGCTAAATCTTTTATTTTCTTCATCAAATGTATCAAAGACATACTTCATAGGCAAGAATGTAAAGTCAGTTGATAAAATTCTCAGGAAGATGAAACCAACTGATGAAATTGGAAGATTGCCCAAAAAAATCGAAAAAAATTACACCGTTTCAAGGCTTTAGAGCTACAGACATGGCTTTTGTTTTATTCTTTGCCGTGTTTGATAAATTTTATGCCATTTGAGCATATGCAGCATTTTAGTCTGTTAGTAGAAGGAAGCTATATTTTGCTTCAGGATAAAATAACTAGCCAAAATCTTGTTCGGGCAGAATATGTTTTGAAAGAATTTAACAGGAAATACAACAATCTATATGGACAAAACAATTTGTACATTAAATCTACATAATGTTAATCTACACCTCAGTCATTATGTGAAAAAACTTGGTACTTTGTGGGCATGGTCCTGCTTTCTATTTTAGGACATGAATGACTCCATCCTAGATTCAGTACATGGCCAGATTCTACAATTATTTTTCCATAGGCTTACATTTTAACATAATAGGGAATTAAAATAACATAAGTATCGGTGGAGGTTAAATGTTGGTATGGAAATGTTCGTCTAAATGAGCTGCATAACATATCAAAAGCTCGACATAGGTCGACCAGAGAAGTTTTTCCCTACCTGAGCAACAAGTAAACAGGCTGTGTATGAATCCAATGTCAGATTAAAAATGGCTGTATTCATGGCACTTTACTCATCATATCCCACCTCCTTTTCGCCACACTCTTGACTATAGCTGTTTCTTCAAGTTTAAGGTCCACCCTTTCCATACATGCCTTTATTTCATTCAAACTGCCCAATCAGATCTAGAGAAAAAAAAGGAAAAAAAAACTTTTAAAAAACGCTGGTACTACATTCGTGGGACAGGAACCTTTGACCTGGAAGTACTAGACCCATGCCACATGGGACTGGTGATGTGTGCTAACAGATTCTTTGGCTAATTCAAGCACAAAAACGCCTATTTGTTAATTGTGCCTTGATGGTTTCTCCAGATGTTAGACATTATGTGGAAAGTTTGACAGTGAATGGAAGAACAACTGTCCATTAAACAGCAGACACTGAATTGTAAAATTGCTGGTAGACAGTTGATATTAATTAACACGATGTACAAAAGGAAGAGATTTGTGAAGTCTTGGGTTTTACATGTACTGAAAATCTTGGGAACCTTTCAAGGTTCTTTATGTGGTCTGTGGTGAAACCACATATTACTCTGAAGAATACAAGCGAATGAAAAAAAGGATCGCTTATGCTGCATTAGTACACTCAGAAACACCGCTTGTAGACATTCAGTATTTTGTGTTTCATCATGATACTAAAAAGTGTGTTGCAGTTGTTAAAGACTAACAAGTTGATGAAAACGCTCCCAATGTATTCAAAAATGTACATCATTTGGTCTCTGTTAGAATAACGGATTATTTACGTGCAATTTTTGTGGACAAAATTCGGAAAAAAAGACATGCTTTTGGATGGAAACAGAAAAATATTGTGTGTAGCTCGATTATCAAACCTATTTAACCTTTGTGCATGGATTTTGGTACATGAGGAAAAATAAAATAAATAAATGGCTTTAAAATTCCAACTTTTTACTAGTACTAGTTCAATAAATGCCTGTTTCAGTTTCTAGAAATAGTCTTGCTTTTTTCCCACTTGCTCCAGAAAAGTGAGACTTGATAGTTTTAATGCAGTGGATTCCTGTTATTCAATGTCTTACTTTATCCCGCTTTTATAAGACTGTGCTTCCAAAACATAAAAGTTTCTGAAAGTCAACATAAATCCACATGTAGAGTATACTTGGAGTTTTGGAGAGAAAGTTGAACAAGAAAATCCGACTTTATCTGTCTTTGTCCATGTTGGAATAAATATGGAAATTAGTAGGTACTTTTTTATCTTCCACCAGTCCGAGATCTTCCTTGGATCATTAATGGGACTTCTCAGGATTTACTGGAATGTCCAACTTTTCCACTGCAAAGTCGGATTCACAATTGTAGGGGTTCGGTCCTGTACCGAAAGCAAAGCAAAGGTAACAAACTTGACAGAAGATTTTTGGAAGCCATCCTGCACATTGGGGTTTTCTGAGGACAAATCCTGTGGGTGCCTTTATAATCCCATTAATTCGTTGATAAAGTGAAAATTTGTTGATGTAAAAAATCCCCCTTCTTACAAGATAATGAAATTATATTATATTTTTAATTTTTTATACGCAATCAATCTAACGATTTATTTCTTGCAACTTAAATTAGGTATATGTATTAAAGTACAATGTTTGCATTTAAATAAGAGAACGTCATAATAGAACTTAACTAAACATGACATATAGCTTTTGATGTCGTTGTAAATATCGACTTTTTTGCATGCGAAAAAGATTTTTTCAATTCTGTTCATAAACAGTATTTTTTTTTCTGGGACAACGGTTTTGTACATTGTTTTTCTTTTCCTTGATGCTTGTGTCTGAAAATTAACATAATGTATATCGAGTGACTCTTAAAACTCGGAAAAATTAAATATTAAGTGTCACTATTCTGTTTGAAAGGGCTTTTCTTATCTCCAAGAAGTTTTAATATGCCATGTTGGACTATTTATCAGTTTACTTCTGCAATTCTTCACAGACTTTGATAAGATTGTGCAACGTTTGAGTTATTTTATCATTTTAGATTTATAACTTCTAAAATCACCACCACAATGAAAATGAAGATGTCGTTTTATTTATTACTTTTTGCACTGACAGTCGTTGAAGTCAAGTGTCAGAATGATCAATTTGACTCCAAAGATGTCAATATTATGAAATTGGTACAAACTTTGGATAAAATTAAACAGAAACTAGGTAAGACAAAAACATAACATGTCTGTAACATACAATAATCGATGGGTAAAATAGCCTTTAACGCCGCACTTTAAAAGATAAATTATATCTATAAGAACAGTACGACCGTGTGCTCAGGAATAAGGTTTTCACACGTTTTACGTGCTCATGCATCAGGAGCTGTCGTGCTCATACGGAAGATTTAAGAAAGATCGCGTGTGAGCGGATAATTTGGTTACGTTATCACTTAAAAGGTTTTGCGTTTGTAAAAGTTTAGTATGACCACGCGAAAGTCATTGTGTTTTGGTGTAAGTTATCATTTTGGCATCCTCACAATAACCTTTATGAAAAAACCTAATAACTTTCGAGTGAGAATGCTTTGTAAAAATATTATTCTAGTAACGTTTGTGCCGCCGTAGGGCGGCAAGTTTTTAAAGTTTGAAGCTATCTAGAGAAATGGCTTTGTCATTCTTTGTTTCTGTCCTGATTAAGAATCAATCGTCAGCGATAAAAAACACTGTAATTATCAAATCTTTTACTAAATATAAGATGGTACTTTAATATTTTACAGTATTTTTCTTAAAATTTTAAGACGAAAAACTAAAATTCCTTTCATTATAAACGGAAAATTCCAGAGTTTCATTGTGTCGTTTGAGTTTAATTAGCTACTATCTTATGGCTATATAAAATAATATACGATTAAACGTAAATCATAAATGAACAGGTCACGTGGAAAGTTTAGCTTCACCGTCCAAGTCATCGTGAATCAATATTTTATCATAATTATGTAAAATTTACGTGTGAAAGAATCAGTGGCTGCAAAACATAAAAGTCTAGAAAACTATTAAAAAAAATCTAGGAACATATCTCCCCGGCATGTGTTTATTATAAGTATATTTTTATCTTTTCTTTTAATTTTGTACCTGGTTGTTAATAGATTGTTGTCATTTACGCGCATACTTTAGAGAGAAGGTAATACAAAATTGAAAACATAAGTTTTTTTTCAAATTTCAAGACACGTTGGAGAAGAACAACATTATGCTTGAAGAAAAAAATCAAAAGCTTGAAAACCGATTGAGTAAGTAAAAAATTTAAAGTGTTTTTTTTTCTGGCTTTAACTATAACTGCACTTTCAAAACATTTGACATGGCAACGACTTGATTTATATCGCTTTTGGTAAGTTAAGCAACTAAATAATTCCCTATATAACATACTTTTATGTTTGTAGACAATGTTTAACAGCAAGATAAGGCAATAATTATAACACATACTGGTAAAGTTGGACAAAGAGGATTCATAGTTCTTAAGTTTACACACTGAATATACGAAAACTCCTAGACAAGTTATTGCCGTTCGAGACGCACTGAAAAGAATAACCCAGTTTTTTATTCAACAAATCATCCTTGAAATTAACAAGCACATATCAATCAATTTCCAAGCTGATAAACGAACCAGATAGCTTTCATTGATGCGTGCATAGATTTCTTTGGTTTTCTCGTCCAAATGATAAAGGACAAGTAACTGGATGTTTCCATACACATCGAATTAACCTTTTTCAGTTTTTTAGAAGCTGTTCAACAGCAAGTCATGACAACAATTATGACACATACTAGTAGCACTTAACAAAAAGGTAGCATGGTCGAAGCGTCTACAAACTAAATATACGAAAAATACCAGTTGGTTTGTTTCCGTGCAAAGCACAGCTAAATAGCGCACTGGTAAAGATTCACCCAGTGTAAAAATCAACACCCTTGGAGTTTTAAAGCACTTTATAAAAAATAACAAAATAGATAAAAGACAAGCCAAACAATTGATTATCAATAATTAAATCCAAAGTTCCAAAATTATATAAATCCAAATTCAGCTAAGGGATGCTTTGCATGAGAGAACAAACCTTAGTTTTTAATAATTTTTGTTTAAAAAAATAGGTCAGCCGAAAAGTTTGCTTATTGCTTTAAATCATTTCTAAAGCCGAACCGAAAGTGACAGGGTCTATTGGAAGAGACTTTTAAAACCGTTGCCTGTGGTACGCTAAAGACCCCCCCCCCCCCCCCGCTTATTGCCTTTAGCACACGGCAAAAGTACAAAATTCCTGCTTCTCTATCTATAGCTGGCGACGTCCCGATATAAATGAAATATTCTTGACTGGTAAGTTGTACCCCATTGAATCAAATCAATCAATTCATGGCAAAGAAAAATAGTTTCAGTCGCTTTACTAAATGTATTTAACATCTTACCTCTGATCCTGGTTCGTAAAGTTTTTCCACATTAAAGAAATGTTACCTTATACAATAAGGATAACTGGCAAAGTAGCAGAGCATCTCCAATTGGACCATTTCAAAAGTATGAATAATTTATTGAATTAACAAAACCCTCTATTTGTTACATACATGTAACATACATGTATTTTAAGTAATATAAGTTTATTTTGCAAACATTTTAGATATAATGCAAGCAAAATTTAAAAGTTTGGAAAAATCAAATAAAATTGTGGAAAAAAGACAAGGTAAAGACTTAAAGTATAACATCAGATGACGAAAATTAATTCTATTTTCATAGAAATAACACACACACACACACAATCACACACACATTTATAAATGTAATTAATCATAAAACTAAGCATGTAATGTGTGTTATATGTCAGTCATTTTGATTTTAAGTCACAAAATAGAATTTGTTTCGCAAATGAAATAGCAAGGAGCCTATATATTTATTTAAAAATAATGATAATTATTATTATAGCAACGAGGGTCATATATACTGACATTTTAAGTTTTCAGATTCGCCTAACCAGTATTGTTTAAATTTTAACATTACACATGAGAGAAATCTTTCTTTTCTTTGTTTCGTATAATTTTTTTATAGTGCATATGGAGGAATGTGATACTAAAATTTATTCAAATTTCTTTTTTATGTTACTGTCATATACCACACTATGAATTTAATCATAAAATACATTTAAAAAGTGGTATATGACATTACAAATAGGCATTTTGAGAAACAAAAATGCTATAAAATAAATTTATTATTATTATTTTAAATATTTATTTACATGTATTAATTAATTAATTTATTTATTTATTTATTTATTTATTTATTTATTTATTTATTTATTTATTTATTTATTATTCTGTTCCAATTTCAGTTCAAGAAGTGATCGCCCCTGTTGCTTTCACAGCTGCACTGACACCATCTCGGCAGATCCTTGGCCAGCACCAGACGATTGAGTATGATAAAGTCATCACGAATTTGGGTAACGCGTACGACCCCCGACATGGACATTTTACGGCCCCTGTCAAAGGATTATATCTTTTCTCTGTCACTTTAATGAGTTCATACGGTTCCAATCCAAATAGTCTTTACGCAGAACTCGTTAAAAATGGTGTCACAATTATACCATTGTATGCAACTAATATTGATTCGGACTCCACTTCTGCAACAGTTCTGCTCACAATGAACGCAGATGACATGATTTGGGTTAGATCCAATACCAGTCCTTCACAAACAATTCACGGTTCAAGTTATGACACGTTTTCTGGATTATTGATTTCTAAACTCCAATAAAAATGAAATTTAAAGAATGCAAAAAAAAATAATAATTCTGTATTTTTTCAGTTAAAGTCTTAAAATAAAATCAGATATTTGATAGGGGTATATATTTATCTATTTATCTAACCATCTATTACTCTTTTTTATTTATCTTTTAAGTTTATATAATATTTCTTTTGTTTATTTCATTTGATTATTTTATTTTATTTTATTTCATTTCATTTCATTTCATTTCATTTCATTTCATTTCATTTCATTTCATTTTATTTTATTTTATTTTATTTCATTTTATTTTATTTTATTTTATTTTATTTTATTTCATTTTATTTTATTTTATTTTATTATTCACTGTTTGTTTATTGTTTTTGCTGAACACAAATGAAGAGCGACAACTCTATCGAAGCCGGTTAAATCAAACAAGTTTATCAACAAAAAGTTTTAAAACCTTTTGATGGTATAATATAATATAATAATTTTATGATGTCAATTTGATGTTAAAGTAACTTATACATACAACCTGGGTAAAATACAATCCTTTTTACATAAGAAAAATTATTGAAATAAAAGAAACAAGAACAATAACTTGTTTAAAGCACAAAAAACTTGATAATAAATATGAATATATAACACAAAGACCTATTAAATTTTAATGTGCCAGATGTGCACATTTCGGAACATCATTCCTTATTTTAATAGTGACACTAGAGGCCGATAAGTTTGAAAGTTAAGAAAAGAAATAAGCCAAACAGTTGAAAATAATTGAATCTAAAATTCCAAAATTATGTTAATCCAAATCCAGCTAGGGAATGCTTTGCATAAAGGAACAAACCTCAAATTTTAAATAAATTTCAAAAATTAAGACGCCTGAAATTTTGCTAAATGTATAACAAACAGGAACATATACAGGGGAAACGCCAAAACCAAATTGTGTTTCGGTTTTGATTTTTAAAACCTTCAGCAGATTTGGGATTACTTTCTGTCGAATGTTCTAACCCGGACAAACTAAACAAAAATGATTGCCGTAGTTATATAGTATAATATGCTTTTAAATTACAAGTGTGTATGTGAAGCAAGATAGAACAAAACGTGATGTTATAATAACTAGATTGAACCTCAAACATATTGCAACTTATTAGTTAATACATACGGTGGTTCATAGCGGCCGCCAAAAATTAAACAGAGTTTTGTTTTATTTTGTACACTTACAGTGACAAAATGTACAGACAACTTACATGAAAAAGTAACATGTTTTTGTACATGACAAATTGTTAAATTGTAATGACGAAAATCAATATAAGTTATGCTGATATTTGTACATGACAAATTGTCAAATTGTATTGACACTTTCTTCTATGCAATAACATCCTCAAATTTATGAACCAGTTAATCAAGTCAGGGGGTACAGCTAAAAATGTTTTATTTTAACTCTGATGAATTACAAAATATTTGATTCTGTAACATTCATACTTTTCTCTTAACAGCAGACAACATTCCCTCACTTTCCATTTTTTTTTTTTTTTTCACTTATTTTTTCTGTTAAAGATAATGGTATCAATATATTTGATTTATTGATTAAAAAAAATTCTGTGAAGTGTATGCTATTTTGTATCTAGTATACATGTCTTTTTTACCTTTCCCGTTCTCACCATTTTATTTCACTTTTTTACTCACTATCTTTTTCTCTCTAACACACACACACACACACACACACACACACACACACACACACACACACACACACACTGTGAACCCAGTACGCAGTGGTCTCGCCTATGATAGGGAGGTCACAGTTTTTATCCCCGGTTTGACCATCTTTCCCTTCTCTTTTAGTTAGGGAGCTTGTCAGCTCTTGCAAGCTCTGTCATTACTTCAAAAAAGAAAGTGTCAATACAATTTGACAATTTGTAATATACAAAAAAGCATGTTACTTTTTTATGTAAGTGTCCGTACATTTTGTCACTTTAAGTGTACAAAATTCAACAAAACTGTGTTTAATTTTTGGCGGCCACTATGAATACGTAATCAATATGAAATACGTCTGTATTTAGGAAACAAAACCAAAATCTCATCGTGTTCCTGGATAATAAAACTCTAATCTTTTATTTATTTACAAGCATAACTATTTAAGAAAAGTTCTGAAAAGAGTTCAGAACACCGTAGAGGTACTGCTTTAACGAACAAAATGGGCTAACAATATCCGTTCATTTTTCCGGACACTGTCTTATCTTCAAAATACCAAGAAGATAGGCAAGTAAATAAAGGTTTGTATCCTGTTGTTGAAATATTATAAGTTTATTTATTATTCTTTTTTGTATAGACGTAAATATTGTGTAAAAAAATTAAATGGATATATATATATATATATATATATATATATATATATATATATATATATATATATATATATATATATATATATTTATATATAAATATATATATATATATATATATTTGTTTATTTGTTTATTTATTATTTATTTATTTATTCATTTTGGTGATCATATATTTAACTTGTTACGATTTTCACAACTTGTGCTGATGTTCTGTCTTTTTTCGAACCCAAACCAAATTGTGCAAATACTAGTTGGGCGTTTACAATCACTAATTACTTGTATCAGATTTGTTATGTAAGGTGCGTGTACCCTGGTGTTTGTTTCATTAATCTTTATTTAAAACCGTGTGAAAACCGTTATATATCCGATTGGCATTTGATAATTGTTAACCTTTTATAAAAATGTCAAGAAGTTTTTAAACAAAAACTACACACCCTGTTTAAAACACTCCTTATTATTCTACTTGAAGATTACCGTATATTTTGAAGAAGATACGTCACAAAAAAAAGAAAAGAAAAAAATGTACAATACATTTTTTTATCCTAAAAAACATTTACTGAACGCATTATCTGAAAGGAAAGAACAAATTCCCTAAGGTTTTTAAACAGTGGTACTTTAAAATCTGAAATATAAATTTTTCACATACAAATCTTTTTATCTTCTATTTATCTAGTGGGAGATATTTTGTCAATTTGTTTGCCACGGGTCGATTTTTTCTACTCGGGCGTTCCGGTTTCTTCTATGACCCCTTAATTGATATGGACGCATTACTCAATTGCTCCATCAAACTGTACTTTGATCTTGTACATAAATTTGCCCGTCCTTAAAAATTATCCTTGTGACCGACTAAACGGTCATTTTTTCAATAAAAACAAGACGGGAAATTTTGGATTATATTTTGAGTCGTATGACCCTGTTAGGTATAAAAAATCAAAACCTTTATGTGATTACATTAAAGATTGTTTAGTTTTAGAAAGTATTGAATTTTTTTTCAAATAAATAAATAAACAAACAAACAAAAACACTTCGAACAAGTTCAAAAGTTAGTATTCAATAATTTGTTCAGAATATTTTATACCAACATAAGTTTGAACAAAATTGAGATGCATTAATATTTTATTTTAAAACCTGTTTCTCAGTGATAAATTTGGTCCTGTACCGAACTGTACCTGTTGTAAGAATTTTGTTGATTTTCTCCTCTTACTCAGAACAAAACTTACATACATTTAATATTTTTTAAAACCTGTTTCCATGTGATGCATTCGGTCCTGTACCAAACCGTGGGTTGTAAGAATTTGGTTGACTCTTAGTCGATGGCGTTATATTTTAGCATTTTAGAATTGTTTTATACTTCGAACGATTCAGTGTTTAGCATTTTTGGGTATCTAGCTTTTTTTTAATTTTATTTTATAAATTAATTTATATTAATTTATTAAATTTTTTATCTTTTTTTTTTAATTTTTAGTGAATCTTTGTTCATTTCCCAAAATATATATGCTCAACAATAGTTAAACAATTCATATTATATCACTATAATGAACAGTTATCGGTAAACTTTTAATCCGTAGTGAATTTAGAACAAGACGACTTTTGCAACCAAACTTTAAAAGTTTTATGTAAATGATAAGAAATGATAGTATTTAATAAACACAAACCATAAAATAAAGAGGAGTCATAACAATTAGTAGACACTTGCATTATAAATTATAAGTACTCAAAAATTCAGGGAACAACTACAATGGGAATAGATTTGTGTAAGTTTTATAGAAACACGAAGAGTCTCTGAAATAAAATCTTGATCTTTTTTCTTTTCGTCAATTTTAAAATTGCAACCAAACGATTAAACGCCTTTGGTACAATTTGCAGAAACTCCAAAATGACATAAAAGTTGAACAAGCAAAAAATAAGACGGTGCGTCCAGGGAATTTAACTGATCGAATATGAATTTTCCGATATATCTGGATACTTTTATTAAACGTTTGTATAACTTTAAAAATTCTGATTTACGACCTAGTGTAAAGTCTAAAAAATTGAAAACTAAAATTACGACAGTTAAGTCATAATAATTACATTGTGTCATTTTAAAAGGACACCCTTTAAGCGAAAATTATACACGCACACTCCTTTGTGAACTCTGTAAATCACGAATTTAAAGATAATGTGATTTAATCAACAAAAGCAGTGTTTATGAGATCTGATAAAACACGCCTGCTGATAAAACTGGCGGGAATAGGACGGAGGAAGTTAAAATTGTAAACATGCAAACAAATGTGCAAAACCTACTTAAAACATTAAAGCATTGCTATGTAATAAAGAGCATGGAAAAAGTGTGTTCGTAAAAATGAAAGGTTATAACAACACCAAATTTGTGACATCTTTAGATATAACGACTACACCAAATTTGCGACATCTTCAGATGTAACGACAACAACAAATTTGCGACACCTTCAGATATAACGACTACACCAAATCTGCGACATATTCAGATGAAACGATTACACCAAATTTGCGACATCTTCAGATATAACGACTACACCAAATTTGTGACATCTTTAGATGTAACGACTACACCAAATTTGCGACATCTTCAGATGTAACGACAACAACAAATTTGCGACACCTTCAGATATAACGACTTCACCAAATCTGCGACATATTCAGATAAAACGACTACACCAAATTTGCAACATCTTCAGATATAACGACTACACCAAATTTGTGACATCTTTAGATGTAACGACTACACCAAATTTGCGACATCTTCAGATGTAACGACAACAACAAATTTGCGACACCTTCAGATATAACGACTACACCAAATCTGCGACATCTTCAGATATAACGACTACACCACATTTGCAACATCTTCAGATAAAACGACTACACCAAATTTGCAACATCTTCAGATAAAACGACTACACCAAATATGCCACATCTTCAGATGTAACGACAACAACAAATTTGCGACACCTTCAAATATAACGACTACACCAAATCTGCCACATCTTCAGATGTAACGACTACACCAAATTTGCGACATCTTCAGATATAACGACTACACCAAATTTGCGACATCTTCAGATATAACGACTACACAAAATTTGTGACATCTTCAGATATAACGACTACACCAAATTTGCGACATCTTCAGATAAAACGACTACACCAAATATGCCACATCTTCAGATGTAACTACTACACCAAATTTGCGACATCTTCAAATATAACGACTTCACCTAATTTGCGACATCTTAAGATGTAACGACTACACCAAATTTGCGACATGTTCAGATATAACGACTACACTAAATCTTCAGATATATCGACTACACCAAATTTGCGACATCTTCAAATGTAACGACTACACCAAATTTGCGACATTTTTACATATAACAACACAAAATTTGCAACATCTTCAGATAAAACGACTACACCAGTTATGCCACATCTTTGGCCGATCCGCCTATAGGAAAAATGCTAAGAAACAAGGTTACACCTTTGGGAGACCTCTATACTCGAGGACAAATGCAAATTAATTTTAGCCAAACGTGCCTATATCAAAACTTACGTAATTAAGACATCTCAAAATTGTTACTAGGAAAAACTTAATATGAAAATGTGTCATTGGTCATTTTCTCACTATTATTACCCGTGGTTGTAAAGAGCAAAATTCACAATACATGATCTGCGCCTGTGAACTAACGCAGCGCCTACATTGCAATGGTAATAGCTCCGTGTTTTACATGCTTTATAATGTTGCTTTGTATACTTTGAACTTGTACAGGAAACGCACGTGTTTTGACCAGTGGACTGACGATAGATCATATCGTTGTTAGATATATATGACATGTATTGAAACTAGTTTCAATGATGTGTTCTGATGAGCAGTGCGTAATTTAAATGGGTTATTTGTTGAAGAAGCAAATACATTGCGTTTAAATGAGAAAAAAAAATTTGTAAAAGTAAAAAAAAATAATACACCAAATTTGCGACATGTTCAGATATAACGACTACACCAATGCAACATCTTCAGATATATCGACTACACCAAATTTGCGACATCTTCAGATAAAACGACTACACCAAATATGCCACATCTTCAGATGTAACGACTACACCAAATTTGCGACATTTTCAGATGTAACGACTTCACCAAATTTGCAACATCTTCAGATGTAACGACTATACAAAATTTGCGACATCTTCAGATATAACTACACAAAATTTGCAACATTTTCAGATGTAACGACTACATCAAATTTGGGACATCTTCAGATGTAACGACTTCACCAAATCTGCGACATCTTCAGATATAACTACACAAAATTTGCAACATCTTCAGATGTAACGACTACATCAAATTTGGGACATCTTCAGATGTAACGACTTCACCAAATCTGCGACATCTTCAGATATAACTACACAAAATTTGCAACATCTTCAGATGTAACGACTATACCAAATTTGCGACATCTTCAGATATAACGACTACACTAAATTTGCGACATCTTCAGATGTAACGACTATACCAAATTTGCGACATCTTCAGATATAACTACACAAAATTTGCAACATCTTCAGATGAAACGACTACACCAAATTTGGGACATCTTCAGATGTAACGACTTCACCAAATCTGCGACATCTTCAGATATAACTACTACACCGAATGTGCGACATCTTCAGATATAACGACTACACCAAATTTGCGACATCTTCAGATATAACGACTGCACCAAATTTGCGACATCTTCAGATATAACAACTACTGGCACCAAATTTACGAAGGGGCCTCGTTTGCCGAGTGGTCTAAAACTCGCGCTTATGGATCACAGCTCCTCTTACCGCCTAGGTTCGAATCCCACTAGGGGCGAATCCTATTGTGAAAAAGTTTGTAACTTCGCTTGCTTAAGATCGGCAGTTTTCAGTTTTCACTCCGGTTTCTTCCACCATCCCAGAACTGACCGCCTCGAAATAAGTGAGACACTTATGACTGGGGCGTAAAACACCATTACTCCTACTCCTAAATTTTCGACATCTTCAGATAAACCGAGTACAACAAATTTGCGACAACTGCAGATATAATGGCGTAATTTTTTATTAGCAAGAGGAATGGGTAAGTTTAAAAAAAAACATAATTGATGCCTTGATGTTGAGACAATCTCATAATGTGATTTAAAAACAAATTTCTTTAAAATCGTGTGTTATAATTATTTATCTATTTATTTAAAAAATTAATTTTTGGCTTTTAAATAACGCATATCATTACAAAGGACACACGTAAATGTTATGCGAACTAGTAATCCGTCAACAAGGGGGCTCTTGTTACATAAAATGTTTGTTTGGAAAAAGTGTTAGTCAGTGATGCCGAATTTGGTTACAGTGGATCTACTGCTGTATGGAATTTCAAACTTTAGATAAGAAACATGGTTTAACATTACAGGACTATCTAAGGTCTCATATACAAATAAAGTACTTAAGCCTTGAGCTGTATAAGCAAACCAGAAGCCGTTGATGTAACAGGCACTAATCACCTGTGACTTATCTGGAAATGTTGACCCAAGCTAAAAGGTCAATGAGACAAAATCCTTGTCGTCTTTCGTTGGTAGACCAATCCACGAAAATGAATGACATTAAAAAAAACATTATTAACACATCCAGACTTCAAAATCTGTATAAACCTATTTCATGGCTTTTTGATAAAACAACTTATACAATTAACTGATATTCTTGACAAGTGTCTAAACGACACGTTTTTGCACAAACAGCTTCACCAATTTGAGGTTAAATAATGCGTACTATTAAGCACGAGCTTACGGATCATCACCTAGGTACGAATCCTTCTCAGGGAGATCCTAGTGTAAAAATATTGCCAGTTTGTTTGCCGAAAGAAAGAGTTTTTTCTTGGCACTCCGCTTTCCTCCACCATCCCAGACCTGAACATATCGAAACAAGTCAATGAATCCGTGGCTGGGGCGAAAAACACCATTACTCAATTTGTCTTATTTGCATAATTTGGTAAATGCACAGAAGAGTTCTCTCATAGATATTGAACATGCAGACTGTTGTTCCAACAACACAATTTTTTTTTTTGTTTTTTTTTTTTTTTTTTTTTCTTTGTTTTGGTTATAGTAACCATTCATGTTGTTAGACTAGCCAACTCCAAAAATATCATGACCTTGATAAAATAATATTTATGTTTTTTTCTATGCCAAAACCTCTAAAAATGGTTAAAGTTTGTGAAAAAGCCAAATATTTTGTATAATTGGATGTGTAATGATATTAGAAATTATATAAAAATAAACCCAAATATTTTCTGGTATTTCAAAATGATATTTTCATATATTTAATATTACTAAAGGTTAATTACTCCGGTAATCCTCATGTTAATGATCAGGCAAATCTTGTACAGCCTGTTTCCAGGAAACTATTTAACCACTTACAGGCTGGTCATTGCATGATGTATGCACCTTGTCTAATTAACCTGTACAAGTCATGATATTTGGTAAAAGGTTCGGTCATGATCTTCCCTTCTGTTATGTAACAGAAGAATATAAGGTTGTCACATACACACATTCACCAACACAACACACACACATTACTTAGTGCGGAAGTCCCACTGAAGATTGTTACTGCAGATTGGAATCTAGCCATCGGAAGACAATAAAAACTACACACATCGGAAAAGACTTATATTTACAATTACACTACATCACAGATGTTAAAGATTTTATTTCTTTCACCTAAATATACTGTAATATAAACCTTCTCTCCCTCACCGTCACAGCTTAATGACAAGGATCCTCAAGGGATCAAGTATTACTTTCTTGCAACAAAACAAAATATACACAACGTGAAACATATAGATTAATGACAATAATGCTTTAATCAAATGACTTTTCCATCTCTGTACACTAATAATGCAGCTTACATACAAACTGTGATAACAATGATTGATTGATTGATTTAATGAGATTTTACGTCCCAGTCAAGAAATATTTACTTATATCGAGACGTTACTAGCTACAGCTACAGAAGTTTTGGCCTTTTGAAGTGCGCTTTAGGGCAATGTGGAGGGAGGTTCTTTTTAACGTGCCACGCCTCCCTTGACAAGAGGCATCGGATTTTAAGGTCTCCTCCGAAGGACCCCGTATCTTTTATTTCTAAATGCCAAGTCTTTGGCGAAAGAACGGTCACTTCCAACTTTCAAATCTATGTCAGATCCGGTCGGGGTTCGAACCCTAACTCATTGCTTAAATTTAATTTTTCATTGATTATATTACGCTGTCTAGCTCAATATTGCCTTCAATGTAATTCGATTTAACAATTCTGTATATTGATGGAAGAAACTACGGTTTTTCATTAGAGAGTGTTTAACTGAAGGCAACCATGAAATCAGCATTTAAATAAATTAAAATGAAAAAATTGTGAGTAAGTTATACTACCTCTCATCTACATTCACTTTAAGGAAAATTCTTGTGATTAATAGATGTTTTTATTAGTGAAGTAGAGAATTGAAAAAAAAAAACGACGAAATGTGTAAATATGAAATAAAATGATTTATTATCAAACAATAAAAAACATTTATAAACAAACTTTCTCACGGCAATAAATTACTTTTGTAAAACAACATTGTAAATTATATATTAAATAATAAATAATAAATAAGAGTATTTTGAGATCACATAAATATATCTTTTGAAATTAATACTTTGAACAATAAATTTATTTATGAATAATATCATAAACAAATATTTAAAAAATCAATTTATATAAGTTTATGATATTATTATTATAATTAACAAATAATTAACAAAATCTATTGATCAGTTTCATTTTGATTGTGTCCAAATCGTCATATGAGTTCACATTCCATGTATGTTGATTAAATGGTTCACTAGCAATCATTTCTACATAAATGTTGTTTTTTCCACTGCTAATATTTACAACATATACTGCAATGTTTTTCTTTTGTGCCTCCTGCGCTTGTTCTAATACTTTCTCCAATTTTTCAGTTTCATTATCAACAAAAAGTACCATTGCTTTACTTGCCGAACTACTCTGGTCACTTCCGGTTAGGGTGTCGTCTGCAAAACTTTCCAGTGTTACTTTTTTCACCAGATGTTCCAAACCGTGCAGTTTTGGTTTGTTTAGTTCATCAATTAACTCTTGTTTGTTTTGGTAACTATTAAGGGCAATATCGTTGTTTGGACAATGTCGTGAGAGGACACCAGTTCTGATGTTACCCTCGCTTTCGGTACTAAAGTGTTCGGATGTATTGCTGATAAATTGATAGATTTTTCTAGCTTTAGCTGCACCCATTGCTGATGAGTCGAAAACGTACATAAGGTCAGTAGGCTGATTATATCCACATGGTGGCATTTTCTGAGGCTCAACTGAAACAAAAAATATTAATGTAAAATCAAGAATTAATTTACAGTGTCCCTTTCATGATCATTTTTGTAATTTTTAAATTATCGTGCAGTTTGTGATGTTAGTAATATTTAATAAAGGAGTATATAGACTATTTCTTCAATAAGAAATAGATAATAAGGAACATATCGCTTCAATTGGAAGTGTTAATCTAATTAGTGACTATCTAATATCTAATGCAAATAAGTGTACTGCAAAAGTAAGCGTTCAGACGCTTAACCTGGCGCTTTTCAAAAATATGAAAATCTAAATCAAAGCTTTTTAATTAATAATTGCTTTGTTTTGGAAAGTCAGAACTACCTGAATGAAAATACCAATGTTTCCCAAACATTTCTGTATATCAACATTGAAACTCTCTCTCTCTCTCTCTCTCTCTCTCTCTTACTACTAATACTAATAATAATATTAAGATACTTACTTTTACAGACAGTTGCTGCGAGATCATCCTTCAACTGGTGGAGGACACTGTAGCTTCCCACCTTGTGTACAAATTTGGATTTGGATCACTCCCAATAGCATTTAATTCGTCAATATCGGCTTTTCCTACACCGATGGCATATATAAATATGTTATCTTCTTTAGCTTTGGCTGCTTCCGCTATTGTTACATCACCTCGCTGAGATTTACCATCAGTGAGTACAAAGGCAATACGTACTACTCCTTCTCTTGCAAAACGGAAGCCATCCCTTACCATTCTCCCAATGGCTCTTCCAGTTTCTGTATTGCCTCCCCGATGTCTGATTCTGTCGATAGCATTGATTATATCAGATTTGTCGTTGTATCGATAAAATGGAAATTGGGAATAATATCCGGAGGAGAATAATGCAACAGCAATTCTTGTTTTAGTTTCTGAGATGTCGAAGACTTTGATGAGGTCCTGAACAAAAGCTTTCTGTTTGTCAAAATCGTCAAAATTTATGCTTGAAGACGTGTCCAAAAGAAAAAATATATCCGCCGGTTTTCCTTCGCACCCTGTAAAAAACAAAGTAAGATCTAAAAAAAAGTTGGATTTAGTAAATGTGACATTATGTTATTTTCGTCAAACATTTGCATTCTTAATTCTTAAGTAGGCGAGGTGGTTTGGATAGACGTGTTGTTGTCAGAATTGATATGTTAATCATAAGGTGGGGTTATTTGTTTTTAATTAATTAATTAATTAATTTGTTTATTTTATTTATTTATTTATTTTTATTTTCATTTTTTCCTTTTTTAAATTATGCATTTGAGTATGTCTTATTGTCATGTTTTCTGATTGAAAATGAAATTTTTTTCACGTAAATTTCATTCAGTTGTTAGAACTTATTTTAAACTACAAACTATATTTAAGAAAACAAGCTTAATAATTTGTACTATCAGTTGTCTATTGCTAAAATCCAAGTTCAAAACCTGGACCGTGATGTGGTTTAGGGGTGGATTTGATTTGATTCAATGGTTTTTAACGCCCCAGTCAAGATTTTTTTTACTTACACCGAAGCAGTCAGTTGAATAGTGGTGAACAGGAGTGCTCAGAAAAACATCGAGCTTCGACAAGCGAACTGACAAACAAACTCGCACTTAAATCTGTCCAATTGGTTTAGAGGCGCTTTTATCAGTAAGCGCGCTTTATACCAATCGGCAACCGATGCTCCCCAATGTTGTAGAATAGAGTGGAGTGTTGTAATGGTGTTTTATGCCCCAGTCAAGATTCTTTCACTATTTTCACTGTTTTTTTACAACAGGAGCTGAGTTGAGATTAGTAATGGTGTTTAACACTCCAGTCAAGATTATTTAGCTTATAATGAGATGGTCAGTTCTGGGATGGTGGACAAACTTTCTCACACTAGAATCTGTCCCGAGTGAGATTCGAACCCAGTCGGTGAGAGGCGCTGTGTTCCGTCAGCACGCGCTTTAGACCACTCGGCCACCGAGACCCCCCCCCCCTCCAAGGTTGTAGAAGATGTTTCTTCCAATTAAAGCAAACTTGTGAAACACTTACATTGTTCTAATTCGTTGTCGCTATCTTCATCTTTAATTTCAAAACGTTTGGGTGCCCCAAGTACTGGTAAAATCTGGGAAAAAACAAGAAAATGCAATTTCCTATTTGTTATAGCTTTTAAAATAACCTAAAGCTTTTTCAATATGCTTAAATATACTTGTAACGAAATGGCGAATTTTACTCTTCTTTCTAATTTTTCATCAAAATAATTTGTTAAAAGGGAGAGATATGTTATAAACTTATAAATTAAATAACATTTTTAAAGTAATAGTACACTGGTTTTTATTTTATATAAATATTTAGGAATCAGTAATACATGAATATCATAGTATAGTGGTATTGATTGGTATAGTTTTAGATTTCAAAGAATTTGTTTTACATGTTTACAACATAAATGTTGGGAAACACCTATTAATTATGCTAATTAGCATACTACATATAATGCAATTAATAGAACAAATAGTGACAAATTCAACGAACAATATCAGTCTAAATACTACAAATTCAACACAAAAGCAAAAATAATCAAATTGAAACTAACTTTGTCAAAAATTAATTTAAAAAATTTTTTAAAAAATTTTAAAAATTAAAAAAAAAATTAAATGATTAAAAAAATTCAATAAATAAATAATACTTACAAGACAAAACAGTAATGACCAACGGTTCATTTCGATGTCTATCAGTGTATTATAAATCCTTTCAAATGTTATTCTCACTTTTACTATGCTTTACTATACTTCGTCAAGTTGCTTCTGTTTAATGAATAAAGGCTTCTTGCTGGGACACTTTATATACTCTCCAGATTTATTCATTCATGGGAAAGGTTATCATAGGAGGCGGAGAATAGTTATATTATCTAAAGCTTTCTTTTTTTGATATAGGCGTTTTTGTATACCATATATGGACATTTCCGGGTCACATGGGGGCTTGAAACAGCAAATGCTTAGCCAGAGGAAATTCGCTGATAAAATGTGTCACGGTCGATAAATGTATATTTAAATTTTACTTAAATCCACTTGAAAGAATTTCCGTACACATACCTTTTAAAGATAAAATTAGCATTTCAATCGGCCGTCCCATTGAGTTGTGGTTATACATCAATATGCATAATATGCATTCTTTATGCATCAAAAGAAATGATTGAAATTCCAATCATATCTCAATCTACAGGAGACACTAAGATATAGAGTATCTTAATATTCAAAGTCATATTTATAGCTTTTTTCTATTTTTACTTAAAAAAAATTAATGAATCATAATAAGTTGACTTTACTTTGACTTTAAAAATCAAAAACCGAGATGTTTTAAATGATTAACATTTTTCTGCTACAAATGCAAACCAAATGTAAATATCAAGGTAAAAAAAGGATTTTTCATTGTTTTATTATTATTATTATTATTATTATTATTATTATTATTGTCTAAATAAAAGTTCGTGAAACTTCGAGATTTCCAGCAACACCTAATTTCGATTAGTACTTTCAGTTTACAAAATTAGTTTTAGTTGTTAAAATAATAACTTAGCTAACAACAGCTAAATAATCAAAATATTCGAGAAAACACTTCTGTGAGCATCAAATGGACACTGGTCAGTTGTTTTGTCTGACGGTATTGTATATCATTTATGGCTCAAGTAAGACATCAGGTAAACTCTTACTATAATAAATAATTTAAAGCACAAAAGAACTGAGTTTTTGAGAAGTACACGACACAACGACAGTAAAAAGTTTTGAGCAGACAAGAAAAAACACGTGTGAGACACTTGTTATTAAACTACCGACGACTCTAAATGAATGCAAAAATAGGACTTTTTCAAAAACAGATGATTGTGAAAGGCAGATGAATCATAGAATAACATCATGTCATAATTTGAAAAAAGAACACATTTGAATAATCTATTTAACAAATTATTTTGAAAGGCAGAGATATCTTGAGTAACATATTGCCCATAAAGCATTGTTACTCACTCGAAACAACTCCTGAAATTAAAATGACAAGGATAACCTTGGTAACTCTAGAAACTAGGTCAGGCAATTTTCAGCATCTATGAAACATAAATGAAACGATTTTTTGCATTATAGAGTTAAAACTTAAGTAAGTTATGCTCAACATTGTAAATATCTATTGCAAGGTAAAGTTTAATGCAATTTTTGACATAATTCTAATTTTTTAATTCACAGTTATTTTAGTTATGTCTAAGCAATATAAATGGTTTATTTACTCAAAAATTCTTTTTTGCAAGTCAAATTTTGTTCAAAATATTGCACTTTTTCACTCATCTCAAGGCTGACATTTTAGGAATTGTGAAGGAAAGCAAGAAACTGACTGTCCTGCAAAGAAACCTTATCTTAATGTTTAGAAAAAAAATTGTAAGAAGATTTGTCAGTTCGCTTGCCGAAGGTCGATGTTTTTTTTTTTTTTTTTTTGTTTTTTTTTTTTTTTAGGGGGGGGCACTCCGGTTTTCTCCAACATTTCCATACTGATCGCCTTGTATAAGTAAAGGGAACTGGAGCTTTAAACACCATTACTCAACTTGAACTCAACCCCATTGACAGCACTTTACTGTATAAGGGTGTAATTTTGAGCTTGTATTTATTCCTAAGTCCAATCTGTTCACATGAATTACTTTAATTACTTTTGGCTTGATAAAAAAAAAACACATGTTTAATTAAATTTGCCAGTTTTCAAAGTTTTTACTTTGTTTTTAGGGATTGTGTTTTGGACATGGACTGGTATGTTTGTGTTTTATTAATCAAATGCATTCTAAATTTTTGACCCATTTGTTTGAAAGTCACAAGTGTAGCTAACTTAAGTATAATATCGTATGAACGGTGTAGGCGGAAAGATTATACTTTGGATTTTATATGGTCTAGACAGTGGTAAAAATTCGTCTACTGTATTTAATCAGATTTATTTTACTTATAAATCAAATAATTGAACAGTACTTATTGGTTCAAGTCGTTGCAACCATTTTAAGTACCAATTTTCATAACCTGTTTGGTCTCCTCTTGGCACGATATTTCCTACGTAAATACATATGATTGCGTAATACAAGTAGATTGTTATGAATGAAACAAAATGTGAGGTAAAGTATTTTAAATGATTTATTGTGCATCAATTCACATCGGTATTTATATACTAGACTTTGTTATGTTGACAATCAACTCATTTCTGTTAGTGTTCATATAAAGTGACTATTGGTTAAAAATAGGTCAAATCCCTTTAAAGTGCTGTGATGTATAGAAATCACAACTAATTCCCCTTTTTTATAGGAAGAATTTTCAATTTTGTATAGGAAGATTTTTCAAGATTTTGGCTTGATAAAAAAGAAAAAGGTTTGATGAAAACTAAAAAAAAAAAAAGAAGATTTTAAGAAAAGAATAAAGGCAACAGAGTTTTGGGACTTCAAATATTGCGGCGATAAGAAGAGTAACACACACACACACACACACACACACACACACACCCCTAACTTTACTTTCATAATACATGTATGTGTCTTTTATCGTGTGTTGTGTTCTTTGCTTTCATTATTAATGTTCTTGGTGGTTGATATCAATGTTCTTAATTGTTGTTATAAACATTCTTGGTTGTTTTATGTTTATGTTTCTAGCTGTTGTAGTTAACGTTCTTTGTTGTAGTTTACCTTCTACGCTGTTTAATGAACGTTCTTTGCTGTTGTTAAAATCCTTTTTACTATATAATGATAATGTTTTTAATGTTGTTATTAACTTTTTTAGTTGTTGTAATTAATGTTAGTTTAAACAGTATTTATTTCCATTAAGCAATTATACAAAATAAATTTACATTACACAAATTAATAATCCTGGCTGTTGTTACCAACGTCCTTGTTTCTTGTAAATTCTTTTGGTCGAATAATGTTAATGTTCCTGGCTGTTGTTATTAATGATTATGACTGTTGTTATTAAGTATGTTGGCTGTTGTGATTATTAATGTTGGTCGTTGTTTTAACGATTTTGAATGTTGTTTTAAAGATGTTGGTTGTTGTTTTAATGACATTGGCTGTTGTTTTAAAGATGTTGGTTGTTGTTTTAATGATGTTGGCTGTTGTTTTAAAGATGTTGGTTGTTGTTTTTTTTAATGATATTGGCTGTTGTTTTAAAGATGTTGGTTGTAATTTTAACTACTAGTATTTTGACTGTTGTTTTAAAGGTGTTGGTTGTTGTTTTAACTATTTTGACTGTTGTTTTAACGATTTTGGTTGTTGTTTTAACTATTTTGACTCTTGTTTTAAAGATTTTGGTTGTTGTTTTAACTATTTTCACTGTTCTAAAGATGTTGGTTGTTGTTTTAACGATTTTTTCTGTTGTTTTAAAAATGTTGGTTGTAGTTTTAATGTTTTTGACTGTTGTCTTCATTATGTTGGTTGTTTAAATTATGTTGGCTGTTGTTATTAATGATGTTGGCTGTTGTTATTAATGATGTTGGCTGTTGTTATCAATGTTCCTGTCTGAAATTATCAACGTTTTTGGCTGATGTTATTAAACTACAAATAGATTTTTTTTTCATTTTAAAAGAAAAGTTTTTTTAATGCATTACTTAAGTCAGTTTGTTGGTCAGATTGTACTTTTAACTTTAAACTCTCCCGCGTTTTTGTAGGCGGTATGCCATTCACACTTTCCCAAAAACATAAAAACCGCAAATTAAAGTCATTTAAAGAAATTTAAGCTATTAAATATCTGACAAAAACAACTTTTATCTCGTAAATTTGTTTAACAAATAAATCAGCAACAGGACTGTGTAATATCTGGACTTGGTACTAAACTGTTATTGTTGAAATTCTTATCATACTTACATCTGTTAAAAATTGACATTTACAACCATTCCACATTAAAGCTTGATATAAGTTATGTAATGTAAAGGTATTTACAATTTGATATCATTATTATTTTTTTACAATTTGTGAGTTCAATTGGACTTTAACTGCATAAATAGTATAAATAATTACAAATTATATACCATATTTGATTTGACCTTGAAATGTTCGAGGTTGAAACTACGCATTGGAGAAATAATTTATCATCCTTCAATATCTTTTAAATGATAAGCGAAGATAAATATTTTTAAAATGTCTTTGCATAACATATTTATATGTATTTCACAAACGGATATTTATCTTATCGTAAACGGAAACTGTATAATGAAAATAAAGTGCATTTACCTACACCGAGTTTCTACTCTTTAATAAAACCCTGCACGCACACGTGTGGCCTAAATAAGTTTCATTTTGAGACGTACCTTTTGGATGATGGTACGCTGAAACAAAAAAGTTCACAACGCGTTAGATTCTAGTTAACTTGACCGAAAGGCATGTGAGGCTATGGCATAGCGCATCGAGTATATGAGCATGTACTTGTGTGCGTGCGTCGCAAAGACCTATTTCGACTTTTCCAATTACGGACAGATACATTTTAAGCTCGATGCCATGGCTACCAATACTTGGTCAAAGTAGTCTATGGGTTCAAAAATCCTAAAATTCTTATTGATGGGGAAAAAATCTGAATTTGCTTTTTTAGGTTCTTAATTCAATAATTTGTATGTTTCGTGAAATTCGGTCTTAATTACTTGTTTTTGCGTTAAATTATAAAAACATTCGTAAAGTTGGTTCAAATTAGTAAAATTTAACTTATTGAGGGTCGTGACAATATTAATAAATAAGATTTAAACTGTTTTTTATCTTAATTTATGTTTATTTTGACAAGGTAACTTTACTTTTGATGCCCTTCATATTAAAGTCAGAATTGTCATCTTTATATTTTACTTTCATTAATTATATTTTGATCTTTTTCGGTATTAATGAACTACCTTTTTTATATTATACATTGGTTTTTTTTCTGATTAGATACGAACTTTTAATTAAAGATACACAGTGTATTTTCAACAAATTTGCTTAATTTCATGGATTTTATTTTATTACAATTACATTTCAACCCGTTATTATTTATCGGGTGGCATGTTAGCGCCTATCAACTTCTTGTTAATAGCTAAAGATGTAAACTACTTATAATGAATTGCGGCAAACCGAATTAAGTTATATTGAAAGATTATATGGTAGATCCACATCATTAAATAACTTGTCAATTATATAAATTTTATTTTCAGATAAAAGTTTTGCTCAATCGTTATACTGAAAGCGTCAAAACACTCGATGTTAAAAATTAAATAACAGTCTTGAAACATTATGTACATCGTCTCCAAGTGTTCGCCTCGAGAGAGGGAGGTCGTAGGTCCGTACTCCGGTCGGGTCTTACACTAGACTTTTAAATTTGAGATATTGCTTCCTTGTCTGGCGCTTGGCATAAGGAGGATAAAGTATTGACTGGTTTATCTTGTGCCAGCATGCGGGATAATGAACTAAGGGAATTGTTTGCTTGTCTATCGCATACCGACTCGTTAAGCTTGCATCCTTAATAAAAGGTCGCCCTTAGTGCGTGTTAGTATAAGGCAGGCAATACTTGACACTAGCTTACACCCATAGATTAACTTGTTCTTAGAATTATTCATAGAGAGATAAATAACCTTGTCGCAAACAGCTAAAACCTTTTTGATGCGACGTTAAACAACATTATAACAACAACAACAACAACTCTGCCGCCAATTATAACGTTATACAACAATGTGTCATGCCGTTCATTTTGATAGAGAATATTGAACTAATGGATCTTTAAAAAAAGTTTCTTCAAATTTCTCAATAATTTTTTTAATAAGACACTTTTGTACAAAACAACTATTGTTAGCATGATAGTTTTATTAAATTGACTTATGAATTTTCAAAGTTATTTGGACTGTCTTAAATTTTAAATAAAAGTTTCGTCTTTAAACAGTTTGTTATATTTGGCAAATTCATAAATGCTAAATTAATAAAGCTAATTCGAGTTTTTTTGTTTTTTTTTTTACTTTAAAAAGAAAGACAAAAACCGTTCAAAAGACAAAATTATTAAATAAGGAGTGTTTCCTTCATGGGGATATCTAGGATAAACAAATTTAACATGGCAGCGGTTTGTTTGCTGAATGCCACTTTTTATTAACCATGATCGATGAAATCTGCAGTTTTGCGAATCCATAAGTATTTTAAAGCCATTCCCTTTCGCTGGTAATACTGTCCCACTGACCTCCTAGTAAAAATTATGAGGCGTAAAACACCATTAAATAAATCCAATCCCAGTTGGTCGTAGGTCAGAAAAGTTTTTCTTGTCGTAGTCCCTGATTGGTTGACTCGGTACCAAGGTAATGGAATAAGTTGTCCGCGTATTTTATCTGCGACATTGCGTGCGAATGTACTAGCATGCTAAAGGCCGTTACTAGTACAATGCAGATTGGAAACACTTAACTGTGATCCTAAAGCACGCGTTTTAGGCCACTGGGCAACCAAAAGCCCCTTCCCCCTACTATAAAATCTTTCCTCTTGACTGACTGATAAAAATTTCCAATAATATAAGTAACGACAAAAGATTTGATCGATTTTTGCGGCACGTTCTTTCACGAACCTGCCAAATTTTGTTTAGTTTATATCTCAGAACATTTTCTTTCTTGTTCATCTGTAGTGGAACAACCTTTATTATGGCTGGCTTCGAGTGACCTTAAATGCGTGCTTACAAACCACAGTACCTCTTACAGCCTAAGTTGGAGTCCCATTCGGACGGATCCTAGTGTAAAAAACTTTGTCAGTTTGATAACCGAAGATCCATGGTTTTCTCCAGGCACTCCTGTTTCCTCAACCATCCCAGAACTGGCCGCCTCAATCTCGACTTGGGCATATTACTTCATTACTCCACTCTTTATTACTGTTAATAAGAAGTGTATCAAACTTAACTACTAAGAACAAAATTTAAACCCGTACATGTACTTCGATTTTAAAATTTTTGTAAACCTAAAAAAAACAATTAATTCAGAAAAAATGAAGTGCAACATCGGAAAATTTCTTATTAATTACAAAGATTACCGGCCATCATGGCTCCTTTTCTACAAAACAACGCAGACATCTTTAATTTTGATAGAAAAGTGTTGAAATTTTATATTGACAATTTACACTTTAATGAACAAAAACAAATACAATTTAACTAAAGAAAAATAAAAAAGTGAAATAAATCATGGAGTCAGTGTCCAAAACTACTTAAAATATTTTTGGCTTGCGATAAGTTGAACATTTATATAATATATTTCTTTAGCACTCTTGTTGCATATTTGCAATGCTGAAATATATTACCGTAAGGTTGTGAGTTTAACCACTTAATCCTTCTTAAATACGGCGCACCTTAGCAATTTTTATCTCTAACTGTTGCTAAAACAAAAGTTTAGATTATGTCGCAAGATGGATGTTTATTTAATGTGCATTTATTTTGCACCAACAACACACGAATAAATACTTAGGATTTTTGCCGCGGAAATCTTACGTATCCAAACATTTCCGATACAATTAAGGGATTATACTTATTTGGTGATTTATCAGGTCAACATCGTTTCCTGTAACCTCGACCCCCTATCAGATTTAACATCTAAAATATTTGTCTGCATATGGATTTAAAACGTTCCTTGTAGACATTGGTTGATTAATTGAGTGTGCGATGGATAAAATTCAGTGTCTTATAAAGAATATATCACTTATATCGAGACATCACCAGATATAGATCAAATTCCATAGCTTATATCCCTGTAATTCGCATGTTACAATATATAGTGAGTTTTTTATTGCGATTTTTTCGACAAGAGATTTAGATCTCTGTCTCTTAAAATATCTTACAAAGTATATCTCTTATTTTTAATTGTTCAGTACATCATTAACTTAAACAGCTTCAAGATAGTATAAAATGAGAAAAACGATATACTCCTAGATACCATGAGCACAACAGATAACTCTCACCTCGAAAGCGGATACTCGGGGTCATATCAAACGCAGAACTTAAAAAAATATTGAAAGCTGCCGAGCATGGCTTTAAGAAGGCATATGCATGGTATCGACTGGTTCATCAATTGACTGGGGAAGTGGTATGATTTTCTGCAGCACAATGACTCGGTGAGCTCGGATCCTGAAAAATGTAGTCCTTGATCTAGTCGCGAATACTTGACTAATTGCTGATTCGACGTTAAACAACATACAACAACAATAAAAACCAAATTTCCAATTAAGTATTAACTAATCTTTGACAGGAATGTAAGTATGGCTTTGTTATATTAAAACTTTGAACAGCATTTAACACTCAACCTCTACTATTTCTTCTTAGTCTTGTTATTTCAATAGCATTGCAAATTATAACATTATAATTGGAATTACAAGATCTGCTACAAAAGCGGAATGAAATGATTTTGTAATACCCAAGGCTACCAAAAAACATGCTGGAACAGCTGAGTTAAATTTAAAAATAAATGAAATGTGATTTGCAATAAGCAGATCTACAAAAGCACACGTTACCTGAATGACACTAAATTAGCAATAATCAAAGCTACTATAACTCGCTAACACAGCTGAATGACAATACATTGCAAAAGTTAGAGAAAGCCACCGCTTACTTTAACAGCGTATTAGAAGGTTCATTGCAATGACTCAAGCTTCTAAAAAGCACACTACAATATCTGAATAGTATGACTCAACACAAGAGATAAATGACATTCAATTTGTAATTACTAGAGTTACCACGAACGCCCTTTAACGATTAAACTAACATTTGCAGTAACCCCAGGTAACACCACGAAGCTACCGAAAAAACATGCTGTAGTAGCTAATTAAATGTAATTTGAAAAAAAAGGAGTTATCAAAATTCGGTACTTGTGTGAACCTGGGCTCTCAAAAATACACAATTAAACATCTAGCTCCAGTTTCACAATCATTCACTCGATCGAGTCTACATTCAACTCAAATTGGGAAATATTTCAATGTCAATTTTAAGACATTACACAATAAAAATTAAATATCGGATGCTATATTTTAATTGTTTAGTGTAGGTTCGTTGAGCAAAACAAAAAATTACTCCTAAAACTTATTTTTTTTAAAAATACGGATGAGAGAAAAATGGGAAATATTTGAGTTGAGTGTACATTCAGTTGAGTGAATGATTGTGAAACTGGGGTTTGAATGACATGTTATTTGCTAACAGGTAGAGCTACACAAAAAGCTACATATAAAAAATGTCTTCAACAGCTGAATTTACATGGTGTTTGTAATAACTCGAACCGCAAAGAAAGCACATAACAGCTGAAAAAATGAAAATTACAAGAGCCACCAAAAACATTTTACGGCAGCAAAAAGACATGTAATTTGCAAACAATCAGAGAAACAAAGTGATCGCCTTACAGCTGAATTACATGTACTTGGATAAATCAGAGCTACAAAAACGCATTACAACAAGTGATTGTCATGAACTTTGCAATTATCAGATTAACCAAGAACGCGTTTCAACTACTGAATTAACATGTTATTTGCAATAACCACAGCTATTCCATCACGGCTACAATTGCTAAGTAATATAGATACGCAATAATTAAGAAAACCACAACCAAGAACTCGCTACAGCCGCTATAACACCTGTAATTTACATAGCTTCTAACATATGTTTCAACAACTGAATAACATGTTATTTGCAAAATCGGGAAAAAAAAAGAAAAATCCAAACAACATCTTAATGACACGTAATTAGTAAAACCGCTACAACAGGTGAATGTTATGTCATTTGCTATAACCAACATTACCAAAAATAACAAGAGGCCCATGGGCCTTAACGCTCACCTGAAGATTTGTCCAATATTGTTTGCAAAGTGCAGTAGACAATATATTACGTACAGAAACTTTAAAAGTTTTCTCAAGTTGAGAACTCCCACAAAACTTAATCAGAAATATATCCATTCACATTTCATTCATAAGTAGATTATATAATATGCATGAAGTAACTGTAGTGCAATGAATAATTTCAAAATCATTAATCAATTTCAGTATACTAATGCAGCTATGTCCTTGACCTTTCAACATATATGACCTTGAACCATATATGATTGTCATGTCAATACCTATAACATTCTAATATACATGCCTATCCATGAAATTAATAGCTTTCAAGATAATTAATAATTTAAGTATTCCTATGTTGATATGACCTTGACCTTTGAACATATAACCTTGAACCATATATCAAAATGATCGTTGTCGTAATACCTACAATATTCTAATAAACATGCCTATACAAAAACTTAATAGTTTTCAAGATAATTAGCAATTTAAGTCTTCTTTTGCAGCTGTTACCTTGACCTTTCAACATATGACCTTGTACCATACATCAAAATGATCGTTGTCGCAATACCTACAATATTTTAATATACATGCCTATATAAAAAGTGAATAGTTTTCAAGATAATTAGCAATTTAAGTCATCTTCTGCAGCTGTGACCTTTACCTTTAAACATATGATCTTGATCCATATATCAAAATGATCACCATGTTAATACCTACAACATTCTAATATACATGCCTATACAAAAACTTAATAGTTTTCAAGATAATTAGCAATTTAAGACTTCTTTTGCAGCTGTGACCTTGACCTAACAACATATGACCTTGTACCATATATCAAAATGATCGTTGTCACAATACCTACAATATTCTAATATACATGCCAATACAAAAACTTAAAGTTTTCAAGATAATTAGCAATTTAACTCATCTTCTGCAGCTGTGACCTTGACCTTTCAACATATGATCTTGACCCATAAAAAAAATGATTGTCATATCAATACCTACAATATTCTAATATACATGCCTATACAAAAACTTAATAGTTTTCAAGTTAATTAGCAATTTAAGTCATCTTCTGCAGCTGTGACCTTGCCCTTTTAACATATGATCTTGACCCATATATCAAAATGATCATCATGTCAATGCCTACAATATTCTAATATACATGCCTATATATAAAAAGTTAATAGTTTTCAAGATAATAAGCAATTTAAGTCTTCTTTTGCAGCTGTGACCTTAGCCTAACAACATATAACCTTGTACCATATATCAAAATGATCGTTGTCACAATACCTACAATATTCTAATATACATGCCATACAAAAACTTAATAGTTTTCAAGATAATTAGCAATTTAAGTCATCTTCTGCAGCTGTGACCTTGACCTTTCAACATATGATCTTGACCCATAAATAAAAATGATTGTCATGTCAATACCTACAATATTCTAATATACATGCCTATACAAAAACTTAATAGTTTTCAAGATAATTAGCAATTTAAGTCATCTTCTGCAGCTGTGATCTTGACCTTTCAACATATGATCTTGACCCATATATCAAAATGATCATCATGTCAATGCCTACAATATTCTAATATACATGCCACTACAAAAACTTAATAGTTTTCAAGATAATTAGCAATTTAAGTCTTCTTTTGCAGCTGTGACCTTGACCTAACAACATATAACCTTGTACCATATATCAAAATGATCGTTGTCACAATACCTACAATAATCTAATATACATGCCATACAAAAACTTAATAGTTTTCAAGATAATTAGCAATTTAAGTCATCTTCTGCAGCTGTGACCTTGCCTTTCAACATATGATCTTGACCCATATATCAAAATGATCATCATGTCAATGCCTACAATATTCTAATATACATGCCTATACAAAAACTTAATAGTTTTCAAGATAATTAGCAATTTAAGTCATCTTCTGCAGCTGTGACCTTGACCTTTCAACATATGACCTTGTACCATATATCAAAATGATCGTTGTCACAATACCTACAACATTCTAATATACATGCCATACAAAAAATTAATAGTTTTCAAGATAATTAGCAATTTAAGTCATCTTCTGCAGCTGTGACCTTGCCCTTTTAACATATGATCTTGACCCATATATCAAAATGATCATCATGTCAATGCCTACAATATTCTTATATACATGCCTATATATAAAAAGTTAATAGTTTTCAAGATAATTAGCAATTTAAGTCTTCTTTTGCAGCTGTGACCTTAGCCTAACAACATATAACCTTGTACCATATATCAAAATGATCGTTATCACAATACCTACAATATTCTAATATACATGCCATACAAAAACTTAATAGTTTTCAAGATAATTAGCAATTTAAGTCATCTTCTGCAGCTGTGACCTTGACCTTTCAACATATGATCTTGACCCATAAATAAAAATGATTGTCATGTCAATACCTACAATATTCTCATATACATGCCTATACAAAAACTTAATAGTTTTCAAGATAATTAGCAATTTAAGTCATCTTCTGCAGCTGTGATCTTGACCTTTCAACATATGATCTTGACCCATATATCAAAATGATCATCATGTCAATGCCTACAATATTCTAATATACATGCCTATACAAAAACTTAATAGTTTTCAAGATAATTAGCAATTTAAGTCATCTTCTGCAGCTGTGATCTTGACCTTTCAACATATGATCTTGACCCATATATCAAAATGATCATCATGTCAATGCCTACAATATTCTAATATACATGCCACTACAAAAACTTAATAGTTTTCAAGATAATTAGCAACTTAAGTCATCTTCTGCAGCTGTGATCTTGACCTTTCAACATATGACCTTGTACCATATATCAAAATGATCGTTGTCACAATACCTACAATATTCTAATATACATGCCAATACAAAAACTTAATAGTTTTCAAGATAATTAGCAATTTAAGTCATCGTCTGAAGCTGTGATCTTGACCTTTCAACATATGACCTTGACCCATAAATAAAAATGATTGTCATATCAATACCCACAATATTCTAATATACATGCCTATACAAAAACTTAATAGTTTTCAAGATAATTAGCAATTTAAGTCTTATTTTGCAGCTTTGACCTTGCCCTTTCAACATATGACCTTGACCCATAAATAAAAATGATTGTCATGTCAATACCTACAATAATCTAATATACATGCCTATACAAAAACTTAATAGTTTTCAAGATAATTAGCCATTTTAGTCATCTTCTGCAGCTGTGATCTTGACCTTTCAACATATGATCTTGATCCATATATCAAAATGATCGTTGTCACAATACCTACAATAACCTAATATACATGCCATACAAAAACTTAATAGTTTTCAAGATAATTAGCAATTTAAGTCATCTTCTGCAGCTGTGACCTTAGCCTAACAACATATAACCTTGTACCATATATCAAAATGATCGTTGTCACAATACCTACAATATTCTAATATACATGCCATACAAAAACTTAATAGTTTTCAAGAGAATTAGCAATTTAAGTCATCTTCTGCAGCTGTAACCTTGACCTTTTAACATATGATCTTGACCCATATATCAAAATGATTATCATATCAATACCTACAATATTCTAATATACATGCCTATACAAAAACTTAATAGTTTTCAAGATAATTAGCAATTTAAGTCATCTTCTGCAGCTGTGATCTTGACCTTTCAACATATGACCTTGTACCATATATAAAAATGATCGTTGTCACAATACCTACAATATTCTAACATACATGCCAATACAAAAACTTAATAGTTTTCAAGATAATTAGCAATTTAAGTCATCGTCTGAAGCTGTGATCTTGACCTTTCAACATATGTCCTTGACCCATAAATAAAAATGATTGTCATATCAATACCCACAATATTCTAATATACATGCCTATACAAAAACTTAATAGTTTTCAAGATAATTAGCAATTTAAGTCTTATTTTGCAGCTTTGACCTTGACCTTTCAACATATGACCTTGAACCATACATTAAAATGTCATGTCAATATCTACAACATTCTAATCACATGCCTATACAAAAAGTTAATAGTTTTCAAGATTTAGTGACAAATATATAATTTTTAGCAATTTCCCCACTCAGTGCCTTATAATTTCCCCATTTTGAGCCCCATGGCTACCATTTGTGCAAATCTGAATAAAGACGACCTAAGGATGTTATAAATGAAATAACTAAGGTATATCTCTTGTAGATTCAGAGGAGAAGATTTTCACAGTTTTCCACTCTTTCCCCCCTTGTGGGGCCCCAAGGGGACATAACTCCTTCGTTTGTGCAAATCTGAAAGGGCTTCACCCAGGCATGATGGTTACCAAGTTTCATTAAATTTGGCCCAGTGGTTTTGGAGGAGAAGATTAAAATGTAAAAAGTTAACGGAAGACGCACGACGCACGACAGACGACGGACGGTGAACCATCGCAATAGCTCATCTGAGCTTTCAGCTCAGGTGAGCTAAAAATTTAAAAAAAATAAAAAAGAAAGAAAGAAAGGGGAAAAAAGAAAAAAGAACACAACTTTCCCAAGTTGCTTTAAGCATTGTTGTTAATATTCAGATTTAATGTAACGTCATTAATGAAGAATTTCTATGTAAAGGTATGTTACTTTAAGTTTAAATGAAATATTTTAAAGCTTTTAGCTGAAATTTGACTACGACACAAACCAGCAAACGAGGTAAGATAAATGTTTTACTTAATTTTGATCATTAAACCATCGTGTTTTGAAGTATGATAATTTTAGTGTTCTATTACATAAAGATAAACGTACAACTAAAGCACTCTTCTATTTGCAATGTTATTAATACCATTTACATGTTCAGGCAAAAGGGACACTAAAAGAAAAACGTCGACCGAGAATTGCTGTACACTAACTATAAAAAATGATTAATGGGAGATAACTCTCGTTATTTTGATACTTGGTTGTCACATTTTAAATTTCCATGACACCCAAGTTACTACCCATACTATTGTTTAATTTTAAAGGTTTTTTTAAATTCCAACAAATATATACCTTTTTTATAAAAAAGTTATAACTCTGTTCATAATTTTTTACGATAAAATAAAGTAAATTATAAAAATTATTGAAAATTATTATCTTCATGAAGTTAAACTATTCGTAATGTCATGTGCTACTTTTGAATCAAGTTTAATAAAATAATAATAATTCAAAAGTAGCACATGACAAAATTGTAGCACATGACAGTAATAAAAATGTTAGTAAATAGAAAATATTAATATGTAAATAAATAAAAATTTATATTTTTTGAAAACTGAATAATGCTTTGATTTAAAAAAATATGCTTATTTATAAATGTATTTTACGATTAAAATACCAAATTCAAGTTTTAAATTTCCTAAATGAAATATTTAAAAACAATATCAAAATAGGACAAATTCATGGATAGTTTTCGGTTTGTAAATATCTTTACTTTTAAATGAAAAGTTGAAGCTAAAAGGATCATCCTTTGTCCAGTCATTAGCAACAAACGTGAATAAGAGAGTTTTAAAACCAATCCGATATCTGCTAAAAACAAATGTGATTTTTTATTGAAACTTCATGAAAATATCTTTTTTTTTAATATTTGACGTGCTACGAAGTACATGTACATGTATAAGGTGCTGTAACATATCATCTTAATGAAATTTTGTCGAATTTGGCAACAGACTTTAAAGAAATTATTCGGATTTCTACAAAATGTTTTTTCCTCTTTATAGTAAATAGAAATATATTTCATGGGCAAACTAGTAAAGGAAAAAAAACGGCTTGATAATAAATTAAAATGTTTTAAAAACCTTTTGACATTGATATTAAATAAACGGCTAACTTTTAAATGTCTATGCCATACCTATGCCATAATTTTTATCATCTTTTCTTCTTAATGTCCTTTTCCGTTTTATTTTTTTTTTCTTCCGGTTGATCATTGTCATGTGCTAATTAAAATTTTTATGAAATAATACATTCAAAAGTAGCACATGAGAAATAATACACTCAAAAGTTGCACATGAGAAATAATACATTCAAACGTAGCACATGACAATTTTATAGGTATAAAGAATGATTTACAAAAGATAATCTAGTGTTATTGTGGTGTTAAATAAGTCTATGGCAATTTAAGAGATAACAAAATATTGTTACAAATATCAAATCAAATTCTAAGAATTAATAACTCAGGTAAAATGCATTTGATCGATTGCGCTTTGGAGAACTGCGTAACTAAAAAAATCAATTAAAAACGTCATAATTATACATATGCATTAAAACGGAAGTAAATACCCGCTGTATATAAGCAATACATTACTTGGCGTTATAAATAGATCTAATTCATTGAAGGATATTTTTTGTTCTTGAGAACTAATTTTGAACACAGACAAGATATAATTAATTCTTCAAATGAAAAAAACTTAGGTAAGAATATACAGTAAAAAATTTTTATATTCTTTATCTTATAAAATTTATTTACGTCTGAAGCCGTTCTTAACACAATTTATTTATCTGTAATATATATATATATATATATATATATATATATATATATATATATATATATATATATAATAATTATTATTATTATTATTGTTTACATTTTTAAAAGCAATACTCCCGTTTTGTGGGACCCAATTAGAATTTCAAGTAGTTACACACATTCAAGTAGTTACACACACACACATACATACACACACACATATATATATGTGTGTGTGTTGCATATAAACAGATTTGGCTTAATTGATTTAAAACGGTTATTTTTTATGTTAATTTTTTGCTACAAAAAATGAATGAAACCACGTATTCTGAGGCCTGGATATACTACATGTATTTTTTATTATATATAATGGGTAATGTTTTCGATATAAATGCATAATAACGCTGCAATTGTATGGATACTAAATAACCTTGACGTATTTAAAGTTATTGTTAGAATCAAAAGAAATACAATATACTTGTACATCAATAAGTAATTACATATCATATACCTATTAAATGTGTCAAGGTAGAACACGCCTTACAAGATATAAATAACTGCGTGGTAATTAATTTTAACTACCATACAAAGAAAAAAAAACTTCTTGTTTTATAAAAAATATCGAAATCAGATCAAAAAAATTTACAAATATTCTACTTATAATTTTTTAAATTAAAGTTTGCATGTCTCAATCGGAACGGTCAGTTCTGAGATAATGGTGTTTTACGCCCAAATCGAGATCTTCTTACTCGTATCGGAATGGTCAGTTCTGAGATGGTGGTGTTTTACGCCCAAATCAAGATCTTCTTACTCGTATCGGAATGGTCAGCTCTAAGATGGTGGTGTTTTACGCCCAAATCAAGATCTTACTCGTATCGGAATGGTCAGTTCTGAGATGGTGGTGTTTTACGCCCAAATCGAGATCTTCTCACTCGTATCGGAATAATCAGTTCTGAGATAATGGTGTTTTATGCCCAAATCAAGATCTTCTTACTCGTATCGGAATGGTCAGTTCTGAGATAATGGTGTTTTACGCCCAAATCGAGATTTTCTTACTCGTATCGGAATGGTGAGTTCTGAGATAATGGTGTTTTACGCCCAAATCGAGATTTTCTTACTCGTATCGGAATGGTCAGTTCTGAGATGGTGGTGTTTTACGCCCAAATCGAGATCTTCTCACTCGTATCGGAATGGTCAGTTCTGAGATAATGGTGTTTTATGCCCAAATCAAGATCTTCTTACTCGTATCGGAATGGTCAGTTCTGAGATAATGGTGTTTTACGCCCAAATCGAGATTTTCTTACTCGTATCGGAATGGTCAGTTCTGAGATAATGGTGTTTTACGCCCAAATCGAGATTTTCTTACTCGTATCGGAATGGTCAGTTCTGAGATAATGGTGTTTTACGCCCAAATCGAGATTTTCTTACTCGTATCGGAATGGTCAGTTCTGAGATAATGGTGTTTTACGCCCAAATCGAGATCTTCTCACTCGTATCGGAATGGTCAGTTCTGAAATGGTGGTGTGGAAAAAAGGCGTTTTACGCCAGCCAAGATTCTTTCATTTGTATCGATTTGGTAAGTTCTGAGATGGTGAGTAAGAGAGTTTTACGCCAAAGTCGAGATTTTTCGCTTGTATTGATGTGGTCAGTTCAAAGAACTAATAAATTTCTGAAGAAAAGATCTTCCCGAGTAAAATTTGAACCTTAGTGATGTGAATTAAGCAAGTGACTTGGTGTTCGAGTTTTCGAGGATTAAGGCTCATGTCGCCATGTGTGTGTGTGTGTGTGTGTGTGTGTGTGTGTTGCCATATTTAGAACAAATCATTTTGATGATGATGACGATGAAGTTGTTGTAGTTGATTACTTTCTAATTTTGGTATTTTCAGGAGTACTGAGGTAATGTCAAGGACATGCCTAGCACCACTTTCAAGCTTCCACAAAACTCGATAAAATTCAACCAACATTTAATCTGTTGATATCGTATGCAAGCTGAGAATGTAAACTAACCAATACTAATAATGGAACCCAAGTTATCAAAAACTTGCATTCCTTTTCCAAGAATTAGAATTTTAAAAATGACAAATGATGAAATACTTGCGCTACAACGGTTCAAAGCACAATACGAAATTTCATTTGAACCTCTGCTTGTCATAAATCTGTTAAAAAAGTATGATTATATAAGCCAGAGTGAATTTACACACTTAATGAGAATTTTTAAAGATCAGAGTCGGGAAGACAATTTACAGCTTCTGATACTTAACATTCCGTATTACTGTAGTTTTAATGGTTTGCAACATGCTTTATTCAGCTCTGGTAATGAGAATGTGTGCGCTCTTCTTACCAAAACCCTCTACCTTGTCCGTTTAGAATCCAATGTTTGGAGAATATACAGAACTAATTGTGAAAACAGAGAGCAAATCCATATATTCTTCAAAGATCTGAAGCGAATGGTGCATGATGCTACTTTTAAAAATCCAAGAGATTATCTTCGTATCATGGCAAAACGTTTTAAAGTTAAACTAACTGACTCAGAAAAGGTTCAAGATAACGAGAGGAGAAGCCAGGGTATTGCTGACAAATACATTGCTTTACTTGGAGCCGAGATAGATGCTCATGCAATTACTTTTGACGATCATCTTCCACAACACGATCTGTTCAAAGAACTTGATAGCCTCACTGTCCATTCATCAAATACAGTATTGACTAACGTCATTTATTTCGGTAGACTCGCTAATGCGTATGCTATTGCACATCAATTTGATCAATGTTACGACATGCTTAGGATCGCACAGTGTTACGCTGCAACGTGCGGTCCAAGTCTGGAACTAGCCAACATGCACTATATAGATGTATATGTCAAGTTGTGGGAGTATGAATACAACCCTAATGAAAATCTTAGGAAAGAGCTATTGAAAGCCGGATGGTTTGGTCTATGTAGTCTTGAGAACGAAGTCAATGAAGATATAAAAAGGTTATGGCGCAGGATGTTTATTTTAAGAATGGCATTCTGCCTTCTTGGAATTGGGAACAGGGCAAATGTTTTCATGACTACCAAAATTTTAATTGAAAGCATTGATGAAGCCAATAAATTGTTACATGAGGTAGACAAATTGTGGGAAGGAATTGAAACAAGGAGAGAGATGTTTTACTACGTTGCACGAGCACGATTAAACTCCTTAACTGGTAACGGTGAACTGGCAAAAGAATACATATCACGTGCAAGGAAATGTGCGACCGATGGACGATTCAAAGAATTACGTTTTATCCGGGAGTACCAAAAAGAGCTTATAAATAATGTTCAAATTGAACTTGGAAATCCCTGTGAAGGTAGTTCACAGGAAATTTTGCATTCTCGAGGAGTTAGGTCTGCCTTTTTAAATCTGTTACCAAGCGAGAGTTCTGACTTTCACGAAATTCCTATCACAAACAGTCGTGAAGAATCTGGAAACAGCACAGAGAATGAAACGGAACTAAAGGTGTTCCGAATGGACATGCACAATCCTTTCTTTGACCAAGTTGCGGAAGATGCAAGATCAAATACCCATTCGAAGGAGGGTTTGAATCGGGAAAACTGTCAACAGGTAAATGTAGTTACTGATTCTACAAAAACAGTATACCATGGAGAGAGAGATTCAAACGGCTTACCTTGTCAAATCGATTTACATTCTTTTAAGTATGATGATATATCTCAACATTTCACTCAACTTATGACGTTGGATGACACTTCTAGAGAAGAGAATTCTGAAAATGACAGCTTAACTGAAATTAAGAAATACGTGAGGAGCAATTACAAAGAGGACTCTGAATCCAAAACAGACTCACAATGTAAATGTACAGATAAAATGCACAACGGTTCTAGCAATATTCAACATGATGTATGTCAAACTGAATATGATTCAATGGAAGGAATTCTTTCATCTGGCGAAATACTGGTACCACCTCCACAATATAATTGTTACTTTTCTTCTTCTTATCGGCAGATTCCAAACGTCTTTCTTGGGTATCAAAGTTTCAAACAACAGCAACGAGAGCCAATTTTCTCTCCAAATCCCATTCCAAATCCGCGCCAGTGGTATCTTGGACATCAGAGATGTGACGGAAATTTTGAAATTGCTGACAGTCACAGCAATGAAAAAGAATTTCAGGATGAACATATATCTTGTGCTGAAAATACCCGGAGACAAACTCTAGTAAACCAAACGTCTTTCCAAAACACATCTGATTCAAAGAAGGACATGCTTCCATCGATGGATAAATTAAATTTGCCGCTTACACAATACCAGTACATTTCAAGTAAAGAAAGAAAGCTGGATTATTGTTCAAGTGAACCAGTCATTTGTGATAACATTTTATATCAATTGGACCATGACCAAACAAGAAGAAATATCGATATGACGTCTGAAACCAAAAACAATGGATGTTTTGTATTTCAAGGAAATGACGATGGTAGTTTCGAAACTAATTTTTCATCCAGTAAGAATTACAGTGATTCATTCACATGTAAACTACCATCTGACGGGAAAATTTCTGTTTTGTGGTCTATAAGTAATACACAATGTGACCAAAGAAGTCCACACCTTGGTTACAGAACAGGCTTAGCAGACGATCATATGGCTACATTTAAGCACGGAAACGTGCCCGATATAGATACAAAAGGGGTCGGATTATTGGAGAATGACTCGGTACCAACATGGTCTGATTTTCATGCAAAAATAATGTGTTCATCAGACGTGAATGGCAAAGAGTTGACCGAGTCATCAATGCAGGATTCTAACATATCTTTTACAGATCGGGGTGAACCTGAAGGAAGTTCTGCTCCATTTAGCCCGGTAATATAAGGATGTTCTTTAAACATGGAATCATGAGAAACTAAGTAGTTTTCAAATTATAAAACCGTTTAAAGTTATACAATCAGGTCTGCACTGTCTAACCTTCAACTGAACCTTTGACATATCATAACTTTGAAGAACGCCGGAAAATAAAATTTAATCGATAGTTAGTTGTTATGTTGTTTAACTTCGCATCAGCATTTTTTTTCATCTAGACAAGACCAGAGAAGTCAAGATCGTTTGCTAGCTAATAGCAATTATGTATATTGTTTGAGGCGATTAGGGGCAAATCGATTTATCTTTATCCCTATATTTCAATGCCAAAAGATAGTCCAAATTGGCGATGTGGTATTGCGTTCGCAATGATAAGCTATCAGTTGCGGGTTTGAATCTCTCTTATTTTATCCATATTTTTTGTAAACATTTAAATTTTTATTTCTTCATTTTTGAATTTATTTTTTTAATTGCAGTGTAATACATTCTGCAACAAATCGCCCAATTTAATTATGAATTGCTATACTTGAACCTTATTGAAACTAGTTTCAATGAATGTCGTACATTGTATATGTGTCATATTATAATTTTTTGAATTTTCTGAATGAAATATTCAAAAATTTATAATATGACATTTTTGAATATTTCATTCAGAAAATTCAAAAAATTATACTATGGCATATGAAACAACTTCATGGTCCATTCTCAGACGTTTCCTAAACATTTTGTGTATATACAAAACAATATTTTAAGGCATGTAAAACAAAAACTATTATCAGTACAATTTTAGCGCTGTATAATTTAGTTTACGATATTGTGAATTGTAAATTTTACTCTTCACAACTACCTGTAATAATAATAATAATTATATATTATTATTATTATTATTATTATTATTATTATTATTATCATCATCATCATCATTACGTGTATTTTTTTATTACACTTATTATTATTATTACATTTGTATTATTATTATTTTCATCATCATTATTATTATCATTTATTATTATTATTAAAACCAGTGACACATTTTCACATTCAGTACTTTTCGTCTCTATTGTGTGATATCATTATGCCTAAACATTCCAAGTCTTACTGTCTGAAAATCCTTTCAAATAAAGTAGAAACCCTAAGTATTTTGCAACATGTTATTCATTCTAAAACGCAATATGTATTTTTATTACGCAAATATTTAGCAAAATAGACAAATATTTGTTTAATATTTGGCATTAAACCTATAAGAAGTATAGAGGTCTCCCAGAGGCGTCGTATTATCTCTTGATCAGCGTATCGTTCGGCTTATTGAAACCTTATTTGTGACTCATGGCAATTCGATCCCACAAACTCCCGCTCTCATCTCAAAGACTTAGCGATAGCTTTAAATAGCAGACTCGATACATAAAAGCACATTTATATATAATTGACTGACTTAAAAGTTAAAACATGGCAATGCAGTAGGATTGTATAAATGTGATTTTATTGTTGTAATGTTGTTTAACGTCACATTAGCGTTGTAAGCTATTTGCGACGAGATCAATGTTATTAATCTCTATGGATTAATCTAAGAACAAGTCCATGTATGCTTCTGATGTGCGATAAAGTATCGTGGTCTGCTGTGTGTTAGCGACCTTTTGCTAAGGTGCTAGCTCACCGAGTCAGTATGCTGCAGACAAGCATACCACTCCCTTGGTTCATTATCCTGGCACCGGGTGAACCAGTAGATACTATATTTTCTCTTGATGTCGAGCGTCAGGCGAGGAAAGAGTAACTTAAATTGTAAATTCTTATGTATGACCCGACCGGGATTCGAATCTACGACCTCCCGCTCTTGAGGCGGGCGTTCTACCACTAACCCACCGAAGAGGTCAACATTATCAATAATAACTAGAATGGGAGAATATTTCGGGCTTTTTTCCTATAAGATATTCTGCAAACTTGAAATTCGACATATTTTTTCCGAACACTAATTGGCTTATTCTTATAAAATTTCATATGTATAATACTTTGCCCGTTGTTGAAGATATGCCTTTCAAAATTGTTTCCATGGTTACTTGTCACAAGATTCAGTAGATGTAATCAGACATTGAAGATACATGTATATAGTTAAGAAACCTGGACAGTTACGGGTCTTGCTTTATGGTTCAGAGTGTTGGAGGGTGACACAGAAGGATAACCAGAGTCTGTCAGGGTTTCATACAGCATGTCTGCGTAAAATATGCAACATCTACTGACCGCAGAAAATATCCAATCACATGCTGTATGAGAAAACAGGTCAGCAAAACATCTTGACAATAATACAGCAGAGAAGATTGAGATGGACTGGGGCATGTAATGCTGCAAAAACACAGAGAGGATTACAAAAACAGCTCTAAAGTGGACCCCAGAAAATGGAAAAGGAAGCAGGGGAAGGCCGAGAGAAACAAGGAGAAGGACTGTAGAGACCGAAATCAGAGATTTTCATTGATATGTATGTCTCTGCCGAAATGAAGAAAGGTGGGAAAGACCTGGGGTGAGCTGGAAAGGATTGTTAAGGAAAGGCAAGATTGGAGGGCCCTGGTTACAGCCTTATGTGTCATCAGGCACGACGCAGATAGGTAAGTAAGTAAGTAAGTAAGTAAGTAAGTAAGCAAGTATGCATAATTCGATTTTTACATGACGTTATCACTTTCACTATTAAAGTTAATGCTCTTACGTTATTTTGATTTTCCAATTCGACGATTACCGCACATGTAAAATTTTGAATATTCTAACCAGAGACGTATATGAATGAATTTAGTGAAATGATTATATATGTCTTTGTCCTACTAACCATCTGTTAATATCAACACCCTATTCTGGACATGAAGTGCCATTCTAGAAGGTTCATTTGAAGAATTGACTGATTTTGGGGTGCTTTTACTTGGGAACGATGTGAGAAAGATACGTATACTTTCCCCGGAAGTAGAATAAACTTCGTTTTTGTTTTGGATTTTCTGAATGTGTAACTATTGAAGAAATTTATGGACGGAGAGATACAAAACCTCAAGACAGGTTATCTGTTAAAGCTTGTAAGTGTATACCTTTTGAGTTATCCATCATCCCTTGGAGTTTTTATTTACATGTTTGTATGTTGTCTTAAACACCTTGACCTGAAATGTCAGACTTTATCCTCAAATGTGTAAGATTGTTTACGTCTTCCTTTAGGCGTATTTGTCAGACTTCAGTGATGAGATGAATGTCAAAGCATATGAATGTTGAATAAAATATAAAAATATTGCAAATAATCATAATTGTTAAAAAAAACCTTGTCTTCATAAACTGACGTGATTGCACTTCCCGATCTCAACCAGCATATTAAATGCTATATTATGACCACTGGATTGGATTGTGTGTATTCTTTTAGCCCTATCTATTCTTTTATATAGACTCGCACATTATCTTCCAAATTCAAGAAACTGTTTCTACAAACCTATAATTTTTGCCAAGATTGAATGTTGATGTTTGATAAAACATAAATTATCCTTTATTATGCCTATTCCTTGTGAAACAAAAAATAATAATAACCACTGAGGTTGTCTGAACATATATCTTCTTAGTCATGGCTCAAAAAAATACCTGTCCATTGGCATAAGAATATTGCAGATCAATAACCGAATTCCCCAAAGCTCCAAATGATACCTCATAGCTTTTGTGTGGGACAATTATTTCTACTGGCAATGAAATCACATAAAATGATGTTTTCCAGTTATAACGAATTTGTTTCAGGAATATTTGACATAAACGTTATCCATTCCATTCTGCACAAATGTTAAGAGGTAATGATTATAAAACCATTGTAATAAGAAAAAAAAATGCATGGTTGAACTAGGACTCCGACCATGGAGCCTACCCAATACTAGAAAGTCGCTCTACCGACTGAGCTATCTAGCTAACAATCAAGCCCAGTCCATCACATTCCTCACTAATTTTTTTTTATTTAGCTACCTTGAATCCAGTTACCAGGTTCTACTCATTGGCCAATCTGTTGATTGTTCATTTCCATTGTAGGATGAGACCCCAAATGTTACAGGAAAAAGAAAAATATGCAGAAGCCGCATTGGGACATGAACTCGAGACCTTCTGTACACTAGTGCCAGTAGGGGACATTTTACTGATGGCCACAAAATATAAGTAAAAATAATCTTGGAACAATAATCAGTTTCATTTACTCTTTAATTGTTTTAGGAACCAAGTAAGAAATGGAAGTTAAGATGGTTTACATTACAAGAAGATGAGTTAATTTGTCATCACAAAAGGGACAAAACAGTTACCATAGATACGTTATCATTACATGGATGTTCAGTTGTTTGTCCTTGTATTGAGCAATCAGAATATAACTCTGTGGTATGTATATGAAAGTGATTGAGGACCAAATCACAATTTATGGACCTGGTCCAAGTTTCACAATGATGACATTCACTCAGTTGAGTGTACACTCAGCTCAAATTTGGAAATATTTCTATGTCAATTTTTAAGACATTACACTGTTAAAATTGAATATCTAATGTTATACATGTATTTAAATTGTTTGATGTAAGTTTGTTGACCAAAATCAAACATTGCCACATAAAACTTAAAACTTTTAAAATATTGATGAGAGAAAAATTGGAATATTTGAGTTGAGTGTACACTCAATTGAGTGAATGATTGTGAACCTGGGGCCAGGAAATTAATGCTTATATTAACATCAACTGGGATAATTATATGGTCCATAAATTGACATATAATTTGTAAAATATTTGAAAGCTGAGGGATTTTTTTCCACCATGAGGCACCAGTGAAAAGTTTTTTGAGCTCTTTCTAAGGAGTTGAGTAAAGCAGAGTAATGGATTTTTACACCCTAACCCACTTTTTATCATTTTTGTATATTCTGGGTGGGTAGTTCAGGGTTGGTTGAGGAAACTTGGGTGTCCTGAGAGATCCGCCCACCAAGCAGAGTGACAGACTTTCTCAAACCATATATGTGATCTGACCAAAATGGAATTCCAGTCTAGGTGGTGAAAAGCTAACTGAGGCTTTTACAACATTATATAGACAACAGTCAGTGAAGTGGCATTTTTTAAACAGTCTAAAACTATAGAAAAATTCGGAAAAAAGGGTAAAGTAGAAAGTGTAATGTACTATAGGACTGAATTGGATGATGACCGAAAACATGGATACTTTTTAAATTATCATTACTATATTTTACTTACAGATAAAACAGAAAAATTATCTTTTCACACACACACACACACACACACACACACACACACACACACACACACACACACACACTGAAGTTAGAAAAAAGAAATAAGTTGAAACTCAAAATTTATATGTTGAAATGCTACTGACATTCAAAAATGTATAGACTTAGGATTGCAACTGGAGAATAAGATAGTTTACTTTTGTAGAACTGAAGGTTTTCAAAAAAAAAAAAAGATATGAATAATGTTCATTTCAGAATTATTTCATTCACTTAAATGAATGAATCTAAGTACATTAAAAAAAAATGTCTGAAGGCATTTCTTTTCAGATATTCTTTCTCGACAGTGTGTCAATATAAAGTTAGATGTGCAAGTGAGCTACACCACCCTTTCGACATATTTGGTTTATACTGATGTCAATTTTTGTTTAATTAATGTTTTCTTTTCTTCAGGAAATGTTCAAGATATTAATGCCTAGTGGAGAGGAGCTTTATTTTCAAGCAGCAGGTAGACAGGATAGAGATGGCTGGGCACATGCCATTGGAGCTGTCATAAGATCATTAAGTGTCTCTAAACAGGTAATGCCACAATGTGAGCTAGGTTGAAAAAACGATACACTGTGTAGGTTAGTTGTCATGGGTTAAACTTCTGACAAGGTCAGATTGAAAAAGAAGCAAATCAGTAGTGGCAAGAAAGTACAAGTTTAGAAAAATAATTACTTAGCCCCCTCCAGTAAGTCTTTAAAACTGATGACTCATGTCATACATAGTAGGCATAGTTAAGAAAATAATACCAAGACTAACTGCTAATTGCTATAAATCGCATTCCAAAGATGAACATTTTTTGTACACCTACAACTGGTGACATCTCAGTGTAAATTTAATAGTCTAGAGAAAATGTAAAGGCATTTCAAACCAATGTGACACACTTAAAACATAACTTATCAGACAGACTTTCTTGCTATAATTAGTCTAAACCTAGGAGTTTGAGATCATATGATCTGAAAAGAGGAAAAGAATAGTATATTTGTCTATGAATAGCTAGACCAGTTACATTTCAATGTGACCTGTAGATCAGTAGCTTTTGACCAGTTTGACTTCATCCAGGCACATAATGTAGTGGTGTTCATGAATATTTGAAGCCAATAATTGGTCTAAATTTTCAGGTATCAGTGCCTCTACCATCTAGGTTTGAATCTTAATCAGACCAGTTCCTAGTCTGAGAATCTTATGGAAGGTTGTTGGTTTCCTCGACGCACACTGGTTTCTTCAACATCTCCACTAGACTGACCACCTCCATATAAATGAAGAAAATTTTGCTTAGTTGTAAAGCACCATTTCTCCAACTACACTTCTGTGGAAACAAAGATACTGAAAAAAAAAACTCAAAAATCAGATTACCAAAGACATGAAGGGGGAGGATACATGTATATCATAGTGTATTTAGTGTGTGTGTGTGTGTGTTTGTGTGTGTGTGTGTGTGTGTGTGTGTGTGTGTGTGTGTGTGTGTGTGTGTGTGTGTGTGTGTATACTACACTGATATTTATCATCCTTTATATTTCAATAAATTTTCTTTATTCAGGTATATCAGCCAAGTGTTCCTTTCCAAACATGTAGAGCCAATACCAATGTAAGGTATGTAATGATTTCTAATACTAGCTTACTGCTTTGTTAAAATTATCTTGTGTTCAAAGACTAAAAATATTGTCAAAAATATAACAGTTTGTTTTTTTATTTTAATATCATAAAAAGTGTCTATGGTTGCAACATTCATTTGAAATAAAAGTGTTTAAAATGGCTTCATTTTGTTCATTGCCCATTAATGTTTTATTCACCTGAACACAAATTGTTTTATTTGTTTTGGATTGTCCATCAACATTTCAGTGTTAACACTAAAGGCCAGAATTTTTGTCCAGTCTTCATGAAACTTGACCAAAAACTTGGTCAAGTGTATTTTCGTTGTAGAAGTAGACCACCAAGTTAAATTATATAGAACTTTTTATAACATGCTCATCTCACCTAATTCATTCAGAATAATCTTCTTTACATTATGTTACAAGTTCATATTTAGGTCATGGGTGAAAAATTAGGTCATTGTTGGATGAAAAAATTAGGTCAGCATAATTAGATAATCTTGACATGATTTTGTGAACAAACCTATTAATATGATACAGGACTTACATTTTACACAAATCAAGCTACAATGTAGATTGCAAGTTATTTTTAGTTGAGTATCCAGGGCCCTTCATGGATTTTTATTTGTGAATTTGTAACTTTTTCTATATATTATTTTCATTCTTAGCTATCTCACCAAAGTTTTAATAAAAAAAATATACATATATTTATATTTTTAGTGAAATTTTTGGTGCTATTCAGGATCCTGATGCAGGTGTGGAGCTAGGTAATCATGTCCGAAATGGTGCTGTACACAAGAACTGCTTTAAAGGTAAGAATAAGAATTAAGTGTTGGTCACTTATGTCAAATAGCATTTGTCACTTATGTCAATTAGCATTGGTCAGTGATGTCAAAAGCATTGGTCACTTTTGTCAAAATATCAGTGGTCACTAATTTCCAATAGCATTGGTCAAAAATGTAAAAAAAAAAATGAGGATAAAGATTAAATTTTCTTTTAAATCTCTCTCTCTCTCTCTCTCTCTCTCTCTCTCTCTCTCTCTCTCTCTCTCTCTCTCTTTCTCTCTCTCTCTCAGCTTTTAATTGTTATTTTTGTTAAGCAACAATTAAGTATCAGGTACAAGACAGAGTAATAGGTGTCCACATCAGTGTTGTCATTAAATTTAATGAGTTCTCAAATTTAACCAGATTTCAGCAAAAAGATAAATTAAGGATTTATTTTTGTATGAATGTAGGACAGTACACTAGTTAGATGTTGCAGTTCTACGTTTTGAACACTACTAATTTGAAGCCCTAAATTTTTAATGATTCTTTTTTTCAATATTTTGCCAATGTTTTGTTTTGGTAACTGCAGCCTTGGTAACAGAATGTTATATAACTCCAGCTTATGGGTAAGCTGGGCTCACTGCAGGTACAAATACTAATTGTTTGTCAGTATGCTTGCCAAACAATTTTAAATTTATCAGGTTATCTCAGCTTTCTATGTACTAATTTTTAATTGACCACCTATGATATAAATTAAGGAACTCTTTTACTGGAGTGTAATATACCATTATTCCACTAAACTCTTTTTTTAACTTTTATTTCCATTAATTTCATTTTCATGATGTGTATAAAGTATAAATGAAGTGCCAGCACTCACTGTTAAACTGTATATCAATGATAGGTAAGTATTAATAAAGTACTCATCGGTAAACTGCATAGTTACCTGTATTACCTGTACTTACATACTGTACATAATGTTCTCCTTTTGCAGGTAGTGAAGTTGTTGATTGGTTAATTAGATGGTCTATAGTTAGAAAACGTTATGATGGTATATCTATGGCACAGATGTTGTTAAAACTAGGACATCTACAGGAGGTGGATATAAATGATGGAGCAGCAGGTGCCACTGTCAAGTTTATTGACGGTGATAAGTTATATAGATATGTACGTTGATATTAGTGTGGTTTAGTTATATATTCATTTAATGTTTTTTTTGATATCATTGTATCTTTCTATATTTTCTAGCTGTAAATTGTTAAAATAATGCTGATATGGCTTTGTGGAGGTAACTGGAGTGGCAAAAAAAACACCACCCTTCAAATAGCAAACTGACAAACTCTCTCACACTAAGATCTACCGTTAGTGGGATTCTCACCTAGGTATACCTGTCAAATCACACTTGCATTTTTGTAGATTCTGCCACTGTTGTTGATGCAGGTGAATGAATCTTAATACACCATTATTTAGAAGTTTTTCCTGGGGCATGCCTCATTCTTTGGATTGACACATGCTTTAAAAACCTTTGACCATTATGCCTAGACATTGAGAGGTACTGTAGGTGTGTTCTTTAGACCACTTGGCCTGTGAGGCCCATATTTTATAATGATTTATATAATTGATTTTTCAGTCGTCACTACATTTAGGAAGTAAAAGAAATAGCTATTATGATAGTACAGACAGTGATTCAAGTACTTCTGATGAAGATGAAGATACTGTAACTGAACATAAACTAAGAAAAGGAAAAATTGTCAAAGAATCGTTTTTGTTAAAAAAGGTTTGAATATTTAACAAAAATACCTGTTTGATTTTGCTGTGCCATATGTGCACATTTCGGAAATTCATTCCTCATCAGTGACACTGGGGACTCAAAAAGTTGATAGACACAAAAACATAAGTCAAATATTTGAAAATTATTGAATTTAAAGTTCCAAAATTAAATGAATCCAAATACAGCTAAGGAAGACTTTGAATGAGGGAACAAACCTAAAGTTTTAAATAAATTTCAAAAAATTAAGATGGCAGAAAGTTTTGATGCAATGTATATTTTCTGACAGCACTGAAGTACTGCCTACTGAGTTATTGGTACCCTCGGTGATTTTTACTCCACAATCTTACTCTAAGATATTGCATGTTCACTTAAGATTTTTCCCTTTAAAAATGTTTTGATTCTGAAATTTCATGCATGAATTTTGTCCATGAAAAAGTATATAGATCAGGCTCCAGTTTCACAATCATTCACTCAGTTGAATGTACACTCAACTCAAATTAGGGAATATTTCAATGTCAGTTTTTAAGACATTACACAGTTAAAATTGAATATCTAATGTTATATCTAAATTTTTTTCAGTAAGTTTGTTGAGAAAAAAAAACAAAACATTGCCAACTTAAAATTTTGAAAATATTGATGAGAAAAAAAATTGGTATATTTGAGTTAAGTGTACACTTCAATTGAGTAAGTGATTGTGAAACTCAGACTATGTCTAGTTATGCCTATTAAGTATAACTTTTAGATCTTTAACGCTACAGTAGAAATAATTATAAAAGATGTTAGTTTAAGTTCCCACGATAAATCTTAAACGGCTTTAAAATTTGAAGTTCTTGAGTACAGATTAAGTTCATGACCTGAAACTTTTATTCTCTGCTTACAACAGAACTGTCAATTTCAATCAGTGCATGAAATAAAAGTCAGGTTTATAGAATTGTGAAAAAAAGTAAGAAAGATTTTTTTTTTTTTTTTTTTGAATCTCTAGAGCTCCATAAATTTATTATAATTGATGTTTTTTGCAGAAGAATATCAGAAAAGGTTGGAGGATTGTTAAAGCCATTTTACGTGAAAATCCAGCTACCCTGGAATATTCCAGAGCAATTGCAGCCTTGGTAAGCTATATACATAGAGTACATATAGTGGTTGTAGTTAATGGATTCTAGCTCACTTTTGAATACTCTGATTTCCTTATGTCATGCCTTCATGAGCACCTGTCTATCCATTTGAGAAGTGTGTGGCAAGTGTTAATGTTTTTGCAGGTAGTTACAAATAACTATTTTTTGAATATTTTAATTGAAACTTTTTTACTTTTGCAATGTGTTCAAGGCATTGTCCAAGGAGGGTTCTTTAGCATGCCACACTAATCGTCTTATGGGGCATAAGTTTTTAATGTTTCCTGTTAAGGACACTCTGACTTGTGACTTTCATTTCTAAATGCTGAGTGATTGGCACAAAAACAGACACTACCTTTTCAAGACTTGGTCAGACCCAGCTGGCATTCAAACCCCAAAATTTCACATACAATTTCAAGCACTCTACCAACTTAGTTACTGTAGTGTTTTTGTGTCGCCTAGTCAGGCAACATATAGAGATTACTTTCGTCGGCGGCGGCAGCAACCGGATTTCCTTGTCCGGAGCATAACATTGGTGTTGTACGTTCAAATGACTCCAAACTTGATGTGCATGTTTATGGCAATGACTCGAAGTGCAGTGCACAAGAACCACAACTTTATCTTTTTTTGTTTTTGAATTATTTCCCTTTGATTGATTTTTATAGAGGATTTCTTGTCCGGAGCATAACTTTGGTGTAGTATGTTCAAATGACTCCAAACTTGGTGTACATGTTTCTGGCAATGACTCGAAGTGCAGTGCACAAGAACCACAACTTTATCTTGTTTCGTTTTTGAATTATTTCCCTTTGATTGATTTTTATGCAGTGTCAGGCGACACATCTGTTTCAAAGAAACATATTAGTTTAGTAACAAATGAAAACCTTCACTTTTTTCAGAGTGGTGATGTTATACCATTTAGACTTATAGATCTGAATCATTTGAATCCACAAGAAACTAAAAAAGATACAGGTAGGAATTTATGTTAAACTAAGATATAAGAATATAAGGCTTAACTCAATCTATCCTTTTGATTTTTTTTTCTGCAATAGAACATTTGAATAAAATAAGATTCCAAAATTTTTGTTCCTGTTATAGGCATCAGCACAAATATAGTCCCCAAAAGAATAATGTCCAAATCAAGATTCTTTCTCTAATATTGAGGCAGCTACTTCTGGGATGGTGGAAGAAATTGGCATAATTGGAGAAAAATAAACTTTTCATGAGAGCTGACAAACTTTCTCATATCTAGATTTGTTTGAATGGGATTTGAATTCAAGATATGAGATGTGTTGTGATTAAACAGTTATTGATTTAGGCCACTCAACAACAGAGATAATTGAATAATTAAATCAAATTATGTGAGTTGTAAATCACAATGATATTCTTGTTTTATTACCAACAAAACTCAATTTTACCTCATATACACTTTAAAGTTTTTTGGATTGATTGGTTTGAATTAGTGATGTTTTTTTACGTCCCAGTTAAGAGTCTTTCACCTATATCAAAGCAGCCAGTTCAGGGATAGTTGATGAAACAGGAGTACACCAAAACAAAAACAAAAAAACACTGACCTTTGGCTAGTGGACTGACAAACTTTCTTACACTAGGATTTGCCAGAGTTCGATTTAGACCCAGGTGTTAATAGACACTGTGATCTATAGATGTGCACTTGAGATCAAGTCTTCCCTGGTTTTTAGTGGAATAGATATGGCAAGTGTATTTCACTGTTTTTCTGACAGCTTTTTAAAATTTGTATTTAGGCACAAGTAATACAGAAGCTGTTGATAAATCTAAAAGAAGAAACAAGATATATTTAAAAGACAAGAAAGGAAAACTACACGCATTTAAAACAAAGGACGATGTAGAACAACATGAATGGATGTCTGCATTAAACCAGTTGTGCTCTCATACCAGTGTTAAAGATGGTGCTAAATAATTTATCATATATAAATATGACATTCCCATGGCGATTCCAAACCTGCTTGTTTCCTTAGTGATATTCACCTGTTTAATTTTTATTCTTGTGATTTATTTTATTTTTATATATTTGGATTTGAAATCTTTGTTTCTTTTTGCGTTTTTTTGAAAAATATTATTTGTTTATTGTCTAAATACATGTATGTCTGTAAGCTGTGCTTTCTAGTTTTCTAAATATTTCATTTTTGTGTTCAACATTTTCTTTTTATTACTTTTGTTTGAAATATAGTTCAGAATTCGAGTAAGTTACCGTAGAAAAGTTTTCACTTCAAAATAGTCCGAATTTTTTTCTGACCCTAATACACAAACCATTCATTTATCAATCAAGGTTAGTAACTTTCATTTTAATTTTGAAGCCAAGCAAGACAGTGCCCTTTTCCGACACCAGTTGGTACATGTGTATGTAAGATAATCCCAGGTTTTTGGTATAGAAATTGTTTCCAAACCTACACACAGCTAGTAAGCCTAAGGTGTGTTACGGTCAGAAGAAAATTTTGACTACCTTTTAAACAGACCTTATGACTGATTTAGAGATCATATTATGGGATTTCTTAGCAATGTGGATTGATTGTCATCATTCGGCTCAAATGTCTCAAGCCACAAGTTCAGTATTTGTCTACTTAAAAATATATTTTCAAGACAAACTATCATGTTGTAATTAATGGACAAATTTACGTTTAAATTTAAAACAGTTTAAAAAACCCCTGCTTCTATTGGCCCTAGTCAAGTGATCTGAGTTTTTTTTTTGTTTTTGTTTTTTGGTTTTTTTTTTTTTTTTTACTGCAAATTAAACTTCCTAATTAGGTCACTAGAGTGGCAACTAGGTTAATTACTAATCCCTTATCCTAAGTTAGATTAGATTCATCAAGTACATGTAAACACAAACTTAATCACAATGGTTGGTATGGTGACACAGAGGTGCTATGAAAAAAATTTCCATGAGCATGTGATAACTTTTACGTGAGCATTTGGTTTCTTTCATGCAAGCACTGGATGACATTTACATTCACACACAATATAAACGATATTGTTTGTGTAAATTTTGTGACAAGGTAGGATTGAAAAAGAAAGTAAGGAAGTATTAGTACTACATTGAAAAAATTACTTGGAGTAATTTATTTTTATTTATTTTGTCTAGATTGTAAACACAAACTGTTAACTTACTCAAGAATAAACAAATAGACACATGACAGACAATTAGAAGACAGCCATATATTCTCCCACAAGGTTTTTCTTTGTCATTAGGTCACATTTTAACTACAGATAGGGCAGCCCTGAATTGTTTTTGTCGAGCCTGGCATTGCCATAAAGTGAGACTTAGGTGTTACTTTTTCTGGTGACATCATAGGTGGCGTGGGTGGTTGTGGAGGCAGCGGCTTGTCAAAATGTGAAAGTTTATATTAAATTGATATATTTTCTACTTGATTAAAAACAAACCAGGCCAGACATTTAAATTCTGTGGAATTCTTGTTTTAAAAAGTGTATTTCTTTTGGTTTTACTTAAATAAATAATTGTGTTCTAAAGTTCAGCTTGGTGCTTGTCAATTATTTTATACATGGATTTTAATGCTTTGTTGGTTGAATCTTGGCCCTCACAGCTCATTTTGGGAAAGGAGCCTGGGCCCTTGCAATTGGGAAAATTAGCATCATTTTGACTGATTTGGGAAAAAATCAAATAGAGTTTAAAAACTATTTAATAATTGCTTTAATAATTATATTTATTATATTAAAGATTAATTTATTTAATAACTATCTTGATTGATATGACATCACATTTTTTTTTTTTTTTTTTTTTTTTTTTTTTTGAATTGGAAAAAATCAAGGTTCCAATTGGAAAAAAAAGCCTTTTTTGCATTGGGAATGAGGTTGAATTTCGGCCCCAAATCAAGCCCAGTGAGAGCTCTGTGAATACAATTAATCTCTGATTTGTAGAAATCTCATACACAAGTTACAAAACAATATGGCACTTTGTTTGATAATATTGTTAGTGTTATATTATACTGTAAAAAAGAAATATTAAAAACAAAACCCCACTAAACATTTTTTTTTTTTAATTTTAAAATTGGGGGAAAAAGTTTGATGCAGTTTCAACCTTTATTTTCTACTTTTTTATGGACAAAATTCTGTTTCAATTGACAGCATGATTTGGAAAATAATTATTCTGTAAATTGATTTGAGATTTTATTAAAAACTTTAAAAAAAGTTTTTTAAAATTGTTTTTGATAAGATTGCCATGTAAACAACTAGAAATAAATAGATGCCATAACGTGTTATATGTAGAACATATTATACATATATAAAGGTGCTAGGATTTTGTTTCAAATTGCTTTCTTGCTATTGTGATAATTTGCTTATACAATCATTCTTGTACATAGGGCTATTTGTTTTATTTTTATGTTGATTTTGGTTTTGCATAAACAATGGTTTATTAATTATTGTTATTTTTACCTTTTTATTTTATTTGTTGTCTTTTTGTCATTGTAATTTTATTCATTTTTCGACATACCTGGTTTTGCTAATGGGACACTCCGGTGTGCTTTTTCTTTTGGTGTCAACATTTTGTGTGAATTTTCATATAAATTTGAAAGTTTATCCTGCATACTTAACTATAAGCAAATAGAAAAAGTAAGTGATTACAATTGTTGTCTTTTTGTTCTTAATGCCTTTTTTGTATTCTAAAAATCGGGACTTTTTCGGACAAGAAGTTTTAAATATAATAAAAAACATCTGACACCAGTTTCACAATCATTCATTCAATTGATTGTACACTCAACTTAAATATTCCTCTGATCTTTGTTTAACAAACACACACTGAACAGTTTAAATATAACATAAGATATTGAATTTTTCTCTCATCCATATTTTTAAAGTTTTATGTTTTATGAGACAATGTTTTGTTTTTTTCAACCAACCCACACTAAACAACTTAAATATACCAACAGATATTCAATTTTAACTGTGTAATGTCTTAAAAATTGACATTGAAATATTCCTTAATTTGAGTTGAATGTACACTTAATTGAGTGAGTGATTGTGAAACTGGGACCCGATAGATAGACTCTTAGTGTCAGTGGTGCTGCTGATCCTATTTTTACTAGAGGTGCTTATCTTATTTTCACCAATGAAGCAACCGAGGGAACAAGACTCTGCTGGTGGATTTGGGATAAGAAAGTGTTATAACATATTTATAAACTTTGTATCACTATATTGCTTAAACTTTGCCTCCATGTATTCTAAGAACAACTAGACTGTTAATTCCATAGTCCGATTGAGTGTCTATGAGGCCTGTTGTGCTAAGTGGTTAAAGGGTTAGCCATCAAACCCAAGTTGTCTCACCAATATTGATTCAACCCCACTTGACTGCAAGTGAGGAAATGTGTTTTTACTTGTTGTAGGTTTCAACTAGTTTTCTTGGTCCTAGTATAAAGGACTGGGTAGTCTTCTTTTTTAACTGAGATATACCAGCATATCTACTAACACTACAAAAGGTTGCTATAAGTGTGCATTAGTATAAAGTAGATCAAACAATACTTGAACCAAATTCAAACATGACATGAACTTTTGTTTAGATTAACCCTTGTTGTCAATAAGAAAAAATTTCTTGTTTCAATAAGCTACAGAATTTTTTTCATCCAGCCAACCATGTATTTTGTAATGTAAAAGTATATGTCCGTTTGGTGTCTTTTCTTATATATATAACTTTTTTACACAATATTTGTAATATGCTCTATTGAGCAATCCATGTGTTCGATAGATAATTGTATTGTAATATTCACCTGTATTTTTTTATATACTTTCTCTGTTGAAGCTGTTCTGCTCTTTTAAATCAGATCATATAATATTTCCATTGAGGAATTTTAATTTCCATTCATTACATGACTGTTCTGTGTTGATTTAATTTCTTCTTTGTTATATATTTTGGAGGCAAAAAGTCATTAGATTTACCTTGTCAGTAGAATCTGCGTAAAAGGATTTTGTCAAGTTCCAAGGTGTGCTTTATGTACACCAGTTTACTGGTCACAGCTTAAGTGGGGCATTAGTAGCCAAGTGGTCTAATGTCTGTGTACAGATCACAGTGCCTCTCTCTGCCTAGGTTCTTATCCCATTTTGGCAGATCCTGGTGTAAGAAAGTTTGACAGTTAGCTTGCCAAAGGTCTGTGATGTTCTCTGGGCACTCTAATTTCCTCCTCCATCCCTAGACTGACCACCTCAATATGAGTGAAAAGAATCTGGACTGGGGCATAAAACACTATTAATCAAATTCAGTCCAATCCAGTCTTACAGCTTAAGGCTGATTCTCTATTTGAAAGATTCTAGTGTGAGAAAGTTTGTCAGTTTGCTTGCTGAAGGTCAGTGGTTTTCTCCATTCACTAGGGTAGTTTCTTCTATCTCAGTACTGACCCTTGCAGGTTAATTGAAAAGAATCGTAACTGAGGGTGTTAATCTCTGTGTTTACTTCTATGATAATATCACTACTCTTTTTTTGACAAAAAGAAAGGGAGCCTTATTAGGTAATAAGGTAATGAATTTTATATACTAGTATATATATATATATATTAAGTTTTGATACACTTGTAATGAAGTGGTATATTGGTATTTAAAATCCAAGTCAAAATTCTTTCACTTATATTAAAGCAAATAGCTGTGGAATGATGGGGGAAACTGGAGTACCCAGAGAAAAACACACCGACCTTTGGCAAGTTATTGACAAACTTTCTAACACTAGGATCTGCCTTAGTGGGATTTAACCTAGGTGATGAGAGACACTGGGATCTGTACATGTGTGCTTTAGAGCACTCAGACACCTATAGTTGGCCCCAGTTCACGTACAAAACTTAAATATTTTCATATGAGATTTCCAATGACCTTATTGTGATGTAAGTAACATTTTGTATATATTGACACAGTATAAAATGAATGTGAATCACATTATGAAAGTTGCATCATGTACACATTGACACAGTAATATAAAGTGACTAACGTGTATTACCTTGCATTGCAATGTACAGTTTCTATTTTCTTTTGAATAGAGAACCATGCCAAAACTTTAGATTTGCTCGAGTTAGCATAAAAACTTTAATAAACATTTGTAACATATATTAACTTTATATGTTATTGTTGTTGTTCATCAATAGATTGCTCAGATTCTTGTCATGGATAACTTTATACAGTTAAACCTTTATAAAGAGACCACCCATGAGACCGAATAATTATGGAATTTATAGACAATTGGTCATCATACAGAGGTTCTTTATTGGGTGAAAGATGAAGTATAGAGACTGTATAACACTGGTCTTTTAGACAAGTGGTCTTTATTTATAGGTTCTTTCTTTATTAAAATATAAAGTAAGGCACCAAAAAACATTTTTGTCAAGCCTGGCATTGCTGTAAGGCGAGACAGCTGTTACTTTTCCAGTGTCAGGCGGTGTGTCAAAATGTGAAAGTTTATGTTAATGTTTTTTCTACTTGATCAGAAACTAGCCAGGTGAGACATTTAAATCCGTGGAATTCTTGTTTTATACAGAGGTCCATTTTTTATTGCAATATTATCAACTAAAGGACATTAAATACATGTCTAAACGGATAGCTGGTCTTTATACAGAGTGGATTGCTATAACAGGTTTTACTGTATTGTATGGATTATAATAATGATAAATGCCTTATTACTGTTGTTGTACCTTTATATATGTTCAAACTATGCCTTAGTTACAAATGTGTATCATTCTTAATTAGTGTCACTGTCTTTGACCCAGTTTCCTAATTATTCCTTCACTAAGATTATTGTGTGCATTAGTCTTAAAAAGTGTTACCCTATGACCTAGTTTCTCAATTATTCCTTTAACTAAGATTGTTTTCAAAAATTGGAGATTTGAAAAGTTTTAAATTTTTAGATATACAGGAATTCAAGACCATTTTTAGATAGCTTTGATTTTATGGCATTTGCTTCTTACAACTTCAGATTTACTGTTTTAAAATAACAAGAAAAAAACTCCAAAATTTAATTTAATTAAGCTGAAAAATTATAAGTTAAAAATAATTGCTCTAGAAACCTGTAGGGGTAAATCTTGGTTATGGAATGGATATGAAACTGGACCTGTTTACATTTTCTTTACTATGCACCTTTATAACCCACTTTCTCAGGTATGTAAACCCAAGTCCAAGCTAAATTTACTGCCTTTTCATATTGGGATTATTCACCTACAGTCAGTTATGTCTAGAAAGCCTGTCCAAAACAAAAAACAAAACAAAATGAAACAAAAAACAAAACAAAACAAAACTCAGAAGTTGACTTGACCTACTTTAGAAAGAAATACGATCCTCTTCTTTTTGTAATTATCTCAAAAATCTCAAGACATGGCCTTGTGGTCTAATTTAGAAAAAAAAAAGAATATATTTTCGGGCAATTAGCTGAACTTTGTATAGGCTTTGATTATAAGGCAGGTTTGACTGTAGTAATGTCCCGGCCGTGATAACTTGTTACTTTTATTTGTTTCACCTATGCTGGTGTTTGATCTTGAAATTCTGCATAAATCTCTGTGCCTATCTTTAAGGCAGCTATTTGTAAATATTGAAATTTACATAGTTTTACCTTGTATTGTTGTATTAAGACATAAAAGAGTTTGTACCATAAGGGACTCCATTGACCTCCTAATATGAAATTAATGTTACATGTAACTTTGGGATTTTAAAAAAGAAACTGTGGTATTATAGCCAGGAGGCAAAATTATGGTGGAGCCTTATAACCTGTTTTCATTGTAGATATATGCAATTGACATAACGTCTCATTTGGACACATTTTGTGTATTTGTTATGTAATTAATTGATAACCGTGTGATTTCACGACTACACAAAGCTCTACTATCAGAATTTTTTTTCTGAAGAATATTATCAGTGTAATAATAATCAAATCAATTAATCATTGATACATTTCAATATATTTTAAGTATAAATGTTATTGGGTACATTTTGAAAATACATGTATTTATTCTTGCCCAGCACATATATTGACCAAGTGGTATTTTTGTTGTCATGGTAACTGTTTTTATATTGTCATGGTTACCTTGTATATCCTTACTGTTTTTGTAATCACCTAATCCTCTAATCCATATTTTATATGAATTTGTATGTTGTTGTGTGTTATGGTATATCAAATCTATAATTAGTATTTATTGGGAAACACCATGTGATTTTTTTTCATGTTTAAAGCTGTGTTGTGTTGTTAGTGACATGTCGTTTCTTATCACATTTTATGATGCCCTTGGAAATATATTTTCTAAAGAGTGTGTGTGTGTGTGTGTGTGTGTGTGTGAGAGAGAGAGAAAAGAGAGAGAGAGAGAGAGAGATGATGATGATGATGATTTTCTTGATATATTTTAGAGTTATCACAAAATCCATATGATAATAATAATGATGATGATGATGATGGTAATAATAATAATTATTATAAATCAATAAAATATCACTCTGATCTCCATGGTAACTAAGATCATCCTGTTCATGTAACAGAATGACATCATCTTTTGCGTCATTTGGCTTCCATCTTTAACTAACATTCTAACTTTTTCCTGTTTAAAAGAACAAAGGTTTCATTATAAACATAGAGTTATCTGGGATTGTTCAATATCAAAAACCTTACATTCTGTGAAGGTAATTAATACATGTAAAAAAAATTGAACTCATTACATAAATGTTTACCTCATACAAGGTTGTGATTGATTTTTTCTTAAAGATCCTCTGTTTATTTACAATTAAAAAAAAAATTAAACATTTCAATGAAAGGTTAAACAAATATCATTGTTTTAAGTTTCAGACATGGTAAACCCAATGACTTGCATTTTTTTCTTTTTGAAATTGTATAATATATATATATATATATATATGCCTATTAAGGTAATAGATTCTATGAAGGTAACTAATTTGATATGTAATATAAACATTTGCAAAAATTGTATTATCTTTTTTTTTTTTTTACACAAATATAGAATTTATTTGAAAACATCCAAATTAACAGTAAAAAAGATAATATTGTCATTCTATATTTTCAAAAAAATTTATATAAATCATCATTAGGTTGTTATATATAAAATGCTAATATAGATATATCATTTTGTATAAGACAATATTGTTATCATTCTGCTGAGTATAAACGTTTTTTCATAGATTGTAATTAATACCTTTATGTTTTTTTTTTTATTTTTGCATTATTTGATCTTCATATGGTGCTTTGTTTGTCCGATTTTTTTTGTTTATTTGGCATTTTTAAAAATAACTATTTAATACATAAAATAACCCAGAAAGTGCAATATATATCATCGAAATGCCTAAATTTTCTTTCTTTACTTATATATATATATTTTTTTTTATTTGAGATAGTGATTACAGTTACAGTTCCTTCTAGTATTTGGTTTTCATTATACACACACACACACACACACACACACACACACACACACACACATATATATATATATATATATATATATATATATATATATATATATATATATATATATATATATATATATATATATATGTATATATATATATATAATTTCAACATATTTACATTTGAATTACAGTAAAATATGTTTGTGAGTAAAGAATAGAATGAAAAGTCAAATTTTATTCTTGGTATCATTTTTATTATGCATGTGTATTAGGAAAATTGCCATTTTTGTTAAAAAAATAAAAAGGTTCTCAAAATCAGGTTAACATATGTTTTGATATCAACAAAAATGCATCATAAGGATTGATTTTCCATTGTTTTTGTTATTATTTCGTAAAACACATTTATGCTTTATTTCTAATTTACATTATTGAATTTTTGTCAGAGTTATGCCCCTTTTGCTGTTAATATCGGTGCCTTAATGTGTTCTTACACGTACAGGGAACATTAATCAGAATATTTTCCATTTACATGTACATTTGACTTTAAGTTTTGCTATTTGTAATTGAAGAAATTTTGTGACATTTTTAGACACATAATCAGACTTTCTTTGTTACCATTTGTTGTATAGAGTAAAGAGGGAATCTGTTTTGTCTGCTTACCAAAACTATTATTCCTTAATATTTTCGCTTGGTGAAGGTCGATGGTTTTCTCCAGGCAATCCAGTTTCTTCCACCATCCCAGATCTGACGGCCGAAATTCAGTGAAAGATCCATGAATGGGACATAAACATTACTCCACACCACTCCTTGATATAAAGATTTTTATTCTAACAAAATTAAATCAGAATTATGCGATTTTAAACACTTTTTCTGTATTCTCTAGTCATCAGGCATAGGATACTGATTATGTTGTACACTTGCTAATCTATTTATTGAAGGTATCCTGTCCTAATTTGCTGTTTTGTCATTAACACTACAGAAAAAAGTACATTTAACATTAAACATTTGGATTTCGTCAAATTTTTTCAGAAACTTAAAAAATTTAAATGATGGAAAACTAAAATGATATACTAAACTTTTTACATGTCATTAAAAAAATTATTCTAAGTGTTTTGTCATAATTTTTTGAATGAAAATTTTTACCAAATAATGACAGTACATAAAATTTTGTCTGAACAAATACATTTATATTATAGTAAATCTTGTATAAAAGAATGACACGGTCATTGAATTTTACATCACGCTTTATGACTTGTTAGTTTGTTTCTTGTCTAGCTAGTAATTTGCAATTTAAACTTTTTTTGGCAAATTACACAATAAACCAATATTGAATATATCATTTGTGTTTGTTAATTTTTTTTAGCTCACCTGAGCACAAAGTGCTCATGTGAGCTATTGGTATCAATAGAGGCAGACCCTCAGTCGTCCGTTCGTCCTCAGTCTTGCGTCAACAATTGCTTTAAACGACTTCTTCTCAGAAACTTCTGATCACATTTTGTTCAAACTTGGTCAAAATCATCTATAGAACATTGCCTTTCAGATTTTTGTTTTTGGTTGACATAGCTACCAAATATAGGTCAAATTGACCTTCATAGTTGAAAACCTAAAAAAATCTTCTTCTCCAAACCCACTTCGCTGAGATAAAATCTGATGTGATATTTGGCATCTACGGCATCTTATATACCAAGTTTTTGAATTTCAATAATTTTTGTGAAAAATTAGGTTTTGCATTTATTTTTTATACATTGTAAATAGTACTTTTTTACCAAAATTACAATAATGAATAAATTTAGTTGAATTTTTTTTTCCAAACATCATTTTCTTATGTGAAGAAACATATGTTTGACAATTTTCATGAAATTCTGTAAAATACAAGTCTCTTTTTTCAACCTTTTTCATTTTCAATTCTAGCAACCCAAGGGTCGAGGGTTCAAATCCCAGTGAGGCCACCTTTTTTTTTTTTTTTTTTTTTTTTTTTAATTTCTGAATTTTATGAGTTTCAATGGTGCATGGAAGAAATTTTATGAATTTTTACTATTTAATGTAATTATTATTTTGTAGATATAGCTAAAATCTCAAAATATTTTTTTTTTGTTTTACAAAATCACTGTTATGTGACATAATGTAAACTAATTGAACAAATTTTTTTAGATAATTTGCAGTTGACTTTAACAATTTTTTTAAAATATTTTAATTAATGTGTCAAATCTGTAAAGTCTTAAATCCGGATCTGAAAATTGCTCATGTGAGCTTTTGTTATGGATAGGCACTCTGCCATCCATCCATCCATCAAAAGACTTCTTCTCAGACACTACTGGTCACATTTCATTCATATTAGTTAATAGCATCTATAGACCATTGCCATTCACATTTGTGTTTCTGGTTGCTATGGCTACCAAAAGTAGGTCACAGTGACCTACATAGCTAAAAACCAAAACAATAAAAATAATGTTCTCTGAAACCACTTCTATTGAGGCAACATGTTATGACTTACCAGGTATAATCAAGACATACCAGTTACATTTAAACTCAGGTGAGCAAATTAAGGCCATCTTGGGCCTCTTGTTTAGTTATTTCACTTTTTCCTTGATGTGTTTTTTATGAAACAAACATAAATGTGTATGAAAGATTACTATGAACATGTATGCAACATTACTAAGAACATGTATGCAACATTACCAAGAACATGTGTCAAACATTACTTTGAACATGTATGCAACATTACTAAGAACATGTATGCAACATCACTAAGAACATGTATGGAACATTACTATGAACATGTATGCAACATTACTAAGAACATGTATCAAACATTACTATAAACATGTATAGAACATTACTAAGAACATGTATGCAACATTACTAAGAACATGTATGGAACATTACTATGAACATGTATGCAACATTACTAAGAACATGTATGCAACATCACTAAGAACATGTATCAAACATTACTATGAACATGTATAGAACATTACTAAGAACATGTATGGAACATTATTATGATAATATATGTAACATTACTATGAAAATGTATGGAACATTATTATGAAAATATATGGAACATTACTACGAACATGTATGGAACATTATTATGATAATATATGGAATATTACTATGAACATGTATGTAACATAACTATGAACAGGTTTCAAACATTACTACGAACATGTATGGAACATTATTATGATAATATATGGAACATTACTATGAACATGTATAGAACATTACTAAGAACATGTATGGAATATTATTATGAAAATATATGGAACATTACTATGAAAATGTATGGAACATTATTTTGATAATATATGGAACATTACTACGAACATGTATTGAACATTATCATGATAATATATGAAACATTACTATAAACATGTATGAAACATAATAATGTTAATATATGGAATATTACTATGAACATGTATGGAACATAACTATGAACATGTTTCAAACATTACTTAGAACATGTATGGAACATTATTATGATAATATATGGAACATAACTATGAACATGTATGGAACATAACTATGAACTTGTATGAAACATTATTATGAACATGAATGGAACATTACTATGAACATGTTTGGGACATGAACACACATGAACATATTCAGAACAAATTCACGCACACATACATAAAACATATAAGAAGACATATTTAATTTTTACACAAAACCATATAACATGTATGAAACATAAACAACATCTACATGTATACACGAATAGGTATTGAACATATGAACAGATGTATGAAATATATACACAAATATGTATGAAACACACACGGAATTACCACATGGAACATACTCCAAGATGTATTTTAGGCTTACACAAATCCGTGAATCGTATACACTTAAAATTCATTTATATGAGCACAACAAACGGAACATTACAAACATGTATGGATTGCATATACAATCATGTGGATGCATAACTCCAACAGTTTGCCACATGATACAAAAGTTAATACCCAAGTTTAGTGAGGGGGGAGGGGGGGGGGGCTGTGATGTCTACCGTTGTTGGAAAAATGGACTTTTTTTATTCTTATAATCTTGAAAAAAAAACTGTCGTTTCAGGGCTTTTGTCGCCGAATGGCGTAAAGCGCCAGTCTACCGATCGCAACTTACAACTGCCTCGATTTAAAATCCAAACCCTAGTATGGAAAAAAGTATGAAAAAGTTTGTATTTTCGCTGGTCGAATGTTTGTTTTGTCTGAGCACTCGAATTTCCCCCAACAGCCCAAAATTAACCAACTTGGTATATATCAAGAATCTTAACTTGAGCTTTAAACGACATTACTTAACTCCGCTTGACTCATCCAGCATCAACCGATATCGTCATCATCACAAACATCATCATCATCATCATCATCATCATCACCATCATCATCATCTTTATCATCATCATTATGTTAAGGGAATAACACCATGCAAAATAAGCCCAATGGTTAAAAAAAATGCATCTTTCTAGGCATATTTGAAGTTTTTTCTTCTAAACGCAAATACTGTCTATGTTAAGTAACTCAGTACCTACATGTGAAATGTGTAGGTTATACTGGGAAAAAATACAAGAAAAATAGTTATAAAATTTTTCGTTTATTTAAATTTTTTATATGTAAAAATCGTAATAATTTATATTGACTTTTAAGATATTTAGGAATTAGAGGTTTTAATTTGAAGAACATTTTAAGCTTTTTACATCTGTGTTTAGTTTATCAAAAATTTTCAATCAAAGTTCCTTCAGAGATTGTTAATATTGTTAAATGTTAGAAAAGGAAAATCTATGTATATGAAAGGTTGTAAAACAACCACCAGAACCACAACTAAATTGTAAACTGAAAAACGTACCATCTCTATCTGCGTGAATTAATATTTTGTCCATGTAGCCAGTCACTATGGAGTCTTCAATACATCTAAAATCATTCGATAGCAAGCTTTTAGACGCCCCTTTCCTAGCTAGGCTAGCAGTGTAATAATAATGATAATAATAAGAATAAGAAGATTAATGATAATAACAATAATTATGATGATAATAACGATGATGATGATGATGACGACGATGATGATAATGATGATTACGATGATGATGATCACGACGACGACGATGATGATGATGATTGTAATAATAATTATAATAATAATCGTAAAAATTAAATAAAAATGCATATTTAGTCAGTTTTACAGCATTTTTCGAATCAACATAAAATGGAATGTAATTTGATGTCTGTTTAACTTCTAATCAATTTTAATCAGTAATAACATTTTGACAAGTCGTTAAAGTGCCAAAAATTGATTTATAAGGCAACCAAACATGTTTGTGACCTAATTAATTATGTTATATGTTAATGATTATTTAATGACTCGGTAAGCATATATGATTTTTATGAGCAATATCAATATATACCTTGATTGAAAAAGGGATTCAGCGTTCTAAAAACTCTAAGATGTACAGGGGAAAATCATTTAAATGATTTAGTATTTTTGTGAGGTGGTGCGCGCTATTTTGCGCCCACGCTTTTTAAAACAACCGCGAGTAAATAAGGGCGTATTATATAAATACGGCGTGTCACCGTCTGTCCGCATTTGATTTTGCTAAAATTTTTATTGCTTTTTTCAAGAGACTTAAAAGTGGGCTTCTTCCTATTATACAAAGATGCTTTTATTATCCATTTTTTTTTTTTTTTTTTTTTTTTTTTTTTTTTTTTTTTGTCCTTATGGTCTGACAAAATGAAGATTGTGTTAAAGATTATTCATAGATTTACTTCATGTTCTACTGGATTGGTATTTATCACCTTATTAAGCTTATTCGTTCAATACTTACATTCCCATATAAAGCGTTAACATTGGTTTTTCGTACAAATTTTCTACAAGTACGGAGCATGCGCATAGTAGATACTGTCAGATACGACTAAGGCTAAAGTAAGGTAAGGTAACAATACAAAATAGGTTATTTAGATTTTCTACGAACATTTGCTAGAACAAACTGTAAAAATAAAATTTTAAAAAAACATAATAATATTAAATAAATAAAATAAAATAAACTTCTTGAAACCAAAAGTAACGAAAATGATTTATACGTGATAAACCAGAGGTCGTGTTTACTCGCGGTTGTTTTAAAAAGCGTGGGCTCAAAATAGCGCTCACCACCACAGAAATACTAAATCATTTAAATAATTTTCCCCGGTACATCTTTATTGAAACAAGCTTCCTGAGACCAACAGTAATGGAAATTAAATTTTACTTGGGTGGTACCGAGATCCCACACGCAACTGACACCCTTCACCTAGGAATCCACTTAAATACCAGTTTTAAATCACTCGCTCGGACCCAAGCTAGATGCATCAAAAGGACGCAGTTCCTACTTCGCTATAAATGACATAGGGACATCTGAATGCAATCATATAAAAGCTATCAGCTTATATAGGAAGATAGTGACACCAACAGTGTCATATGGTTGTGAGCTGTGGTTCAATATAAAAACATCGGACATTGAATGCATCAATAAATTCCAACATTTTGTCTTGAAGCATATTCAAGGTCTTCCAAAGCAAACAAGGTCAGATTCCATCGAAAGTGTCTCTTGACTGTTCCCTTTACCAGCGGAAATTTGTAGAAGAAAATTGTTGTTTGTTGGTAAACTATGCAGAATGGACCATATGTCTAAAAAAACAGATATTTATTCACAGGCTTTACGAATACCTCTTGAATCCACAACGGTGCAGAACTTGATTTATTTCAGATATTCTTAAAGTTTTGAACAAATACGGACTTACTGAACATATACAGAACTACATTTCAACAGGACAGTTCCCCACACAGCTACAATGGAAACATATCGTTAACAAATCAATCGACACAGTAAAAAGAACTGCTAGACTTACAAGAATGAATGGTGATCCTGATTTACCAGGTTCTGCAATCTTCATCCATTTTCAGGACTTCCTAACATATGGAGACTACCAACTTCTACAAATGAACTCTTTATCGCAAAGTTTATTGTCAGTTTGTGGATGAAACCTATTAATTACGAAATACGTTTTTGTCACTTATGTTACGAACCATATACGGACTCTTTACGACACATATTAGTACAGTGTTCGGCGTTTAGCTGGAGTCGAAGCCGTCTCTTTTCCTCACTACAGCAACTTCATCCTAATATACAGGCAGAGTTATCAGCAACATGCTCAAGAGATGAACATGTCCTTCAACTGTTACTAAGTAATATACTCAACATAGACTTTCAGGATAATCACAAACACGATGCTGCATTCTGTTGTTTCAAATTTGTATACAGGACTTCCAAGTTAGCGGCCATTGTCGAGCATAGACAAGAGCCCACTTAGACATTCAGCCAGTGTAATATAAGTCGTATGACATTTATTTACCCACCTTTAAAATACAAGCAATCCGTCTTAGTGTTAGTGGGGATAGCACCCAACCACACATTTTGTTATGCTGCATTGCTTGTCATTTAAATGTGGTATTCTCTAACAAATACCATGTAAAGTTATGTTTATATGTTGTAAATATGTTAGATATATTTTTTTCTTTTTGTATAATTTAGTTAGTATGTTTATATTACTTAACATATGAATTGTACAACATTCATATTAATCTCTAAATAGAGGAAATAAATATTGAATGAATGAATGAACAATATGCTTTTCGTAATGTCATATTATAAATTTTTGAATTTTCTGAATGAAATATTCAAAAATTTATAATATGGCAACTAGTTGCCATATTATTAAGAAATGACTTCGTGTTTGGTAACGTACATGAGGGTATGAACGATAGTGAAGCACGCGCAAATTGCATAATCTGCTTCGCAGATTATGCTTAATTTGCGCGGGATTCACTATCGTTCATACCCTCATGTACGTTACCAAACACGAAGTCATTTCTTATATTTACAATTCTTGGCATATTCATGTGTAAAATAATAAATAAACTATGTATAAAATCACGATGTACCATATTCTTGAACCTTCTTACATTGTATAGCTTTTTACAGACTCCTGTATATGTGCTTGTTTCGGGCCACATAAAAAAAACAAAAAAAAGTTCCAAGTTTATAACATATTTTAATGCAATATATGCATAATTAACTCAAATACATCGCGTTCTCTCGATATTTTGGAAGGTTTATGTATAAACATTAACACGTGCTTTGGCATGTGTTTTTATAAATAGATCAGGAAATCCCTGACATCTGTTTATATTTTTGGAATATTTCATTCAGAAAATTTAAAAACTCTGTTCGTATTCAGGGTTTCCTCTACATTCAAGAACTAACCTTTTCAATATGAGTTAAAAAAAACTTTGACTGGAATAAAGCTCCACACAAAACTTCACTTCTGTTTTTAGGACAAATTACAGATTGTTTTTCAGACTTGAAAATATCAATTTTGTTTTTATTATTTTACATAACATATAACACTTTAGTTTTCATGATCCTAAATTTAAATATTTAAATTTGAATATTTAAAATTTAATGGATCCATTTTTAACTTTGATTTTCTCCTGTTTGGGTGATCTTGACAGTCGTCTTGTTGAGGTACTTGACGACACCGTGATAATGACAGAATTTTAATGAACACATGCCGTCATAAAAGCCTTAATATTAAAATTAAATGATATACATTACATGCTTATTTTATTAGCATATTTTTCTAATTAAAACAATATATGTCATTTTTGACAAGGTCAATTTGCAAAAATACAACATTGCATTGTTAATTGCGTACAAAAGTCAGACAAAGATGTATGCATATTCAATTGCAATTTCATGTAAAATAAGGGCACTGACTATCCGATAAGTGCTTCCACGTTTGACCGACTGTAAGACCGTCAAATGTAAAAAATACGTTAAAAGTAAAAATTAAATTTTTGATAAAATCCAGCAATTTTATTGGTTCTTAACAGGGACGTATATAGCTAGATAGTGTTTTAGGTCCCTGGTTCTTAATCATGTTTATTTTTGGATAAACTAATTTTTTTAAGTTTATACGACGATGACGTCATGATGCTGTCTGATCGTTGACGTCATATTTGTTATATATTACTTCCCTTTACTTCCAAGGAAAATGTAAACAAAAACAATCCGACGGAAATTTATATGAAAAAAATTTCCAAGTTATTTGCCTCAATAAGTGATAAAGTAATGTTTTATTAATTTATTCTTTAAAATATAAAGATACTACACATGATTTAATTATAAAGATTAAACTGAATTTTATTTTAGTTTATATCGGAAATTTGGGGGCACTTTTTTCGTATAATCCGCTTAGCAAAAATAAAATGCTACAAATGTAAAAACTTGACGTCAAATGTAAAAAAAAGTATTTTAACGCCTAATGTAAAAATGCCGATTAACGTGAAATGTGAAAACAAAAAAATGATAAATGTAAAACAAAAACAATGCTTAAGTTAGCATAAATCTGCATTGGAACTGAATTTGCATAGTAAGCTTCAAATGAAAAATAAAAATCAAAGTACTGAAAAGCGTTAAGCTAGCACCTATGTGTGGTTTCTTAAGATGTAATTAATGCTTTACAGGATTTCAGTATGAACTGAAGCCGCCTTTATAATGCTGGCACACTGTTACTGATGCCGAAATCGAACCCACGTCGATGAAAGAAGACCTTGGGATACAACTTGAACAATTAATGCCAGAGAGAGAGAGAGAGAGAGAGAGAGAGAGAGAGAGAGAGAGATTTCATTGTGAATTTTGTTATGACTTTTACGTAACAATATAAAGAACTCGCCCTTAACATGGATAATAAGTCGTCCCCAAAAACGTGCTCTGTATTATTTGCATTGCGTATACGTGTGCATGTCTAGTGTGTATCTTTTGTCAGTTTAATTTTTTGCGCCATGTTGAATAAAATGTGGTTAAGTTAATTAGACCCACTGTTTTTGTATGTAGTTTTTAATGAAAAGACACAACAGAGAGTAAACATTAAACAAATTTACAGCGTACGTGGGAAGAACACCCACGGGCAAAATCATATACAACAACACAGATCCAATTTATTCAATATATTTATATATTACAAAAAATAAATTACACTTCTTCATATTATATATACACATAGAGAACATAACATTTACAAATCCTTAATATAAAGAAAAAAAACATAATGACAACATTTAACATATAACATTATATTTATTGTGATGTAACAAAATGTTACCAACTTCATTTTTTATGACAATGTTATCATTTTAAATAGCATAACGTTACATATCAAAATATAAAATTTTGTTTCCATCTTGAAATATAACATGTGACCATCTTGTAACATAATATGTGACCATATTACACATGTGGCCATCCTGTAATATAACGTGACCATCTTGTAATATAACATTATGTGGCCATCTTGTAATATAACATGGGACCATATTGTAATATAACATTATGTTATCATCTTGATCATGATTTAACATGATGTTACTTTTTTGATAAAACATAATGTTATATATAATAACAGTTTTTTCATATTCAATTATAATTTTTTGTTATAATTTTATGGTTTAACAAGTATGAAACCGCATTATGATAATGCATTATGTGTCATCTCACAATAACATTATGTAACCGTCTCATAATATATCATGTTCTCTATAATAATAATAAGATCATATGATGATTTTTTTTATTTTATATTTGTTAACGATCTTATAGCATTCTTATAATATAAATTATTATCATTTAATAACATTATGATCTCTAAAAATAGCATTATGATTTTTTTTACATAACATTATGATCTTTCAATATACCATTCTGATCTTTTGATATAACATTATGATCTTTTGATATAACATTATGATCTTTTTATATAACATATTATGATCTTTTGTATAACATTATGATCTTTTGATATAACATTTTGATTTTTTATATAACATGATCTTTTTATATAACATTGCGTCTACATCTTAAAACATAGCATTACTTTTCATCTTTTTAGAAAGATTATGTAAACCATCATATAATATAACATTGTGTTTCATATTTAATAATTTCATTATGTTTATCATTCATAAAATAACATTATGTTCTCAACACATAATATTATGTTATCACAACAAAATAATAATAGCATTATGTTATGATTACATAATTATAACATTAAGTTATCATCACTTAATGATAACATTTTAAGTCAAATAATTATAACATAATGTTTTATCACATAATAATAACATAATATTTCATCACATAATAATAACGTTATGTTTTCATCACATAATAACATTATGTTACAATCTTTTTTTATATAACATTATATTACCTAACATATATATATACATACAGAAAATAAAGTACATCTTATATCTATAACTTATTACTGATATATATATATATAACATACATACATATATTTGATGTAGGAGATGTCAATTTTATGGTGAATATTTAAAAATGTTGAATATACAATCTTAATTATTTCTATCGCCTTTTTTTAATTTTCTTCACTTTGTCATTGTTCAGTTAGTTTAAATTTTCTTTAAATAAAATTTATCATAGATAAAAACGATTGCAAAATTTTAAAAGTTGAAGATTTTGTTTTTTTTTTTTTTTTAAAAAAAGTTATTTCGTTTTTTTATTACTGAGAGGCGTTAATGGGCTTCCATAGAAAGAAATTTTCCTGGAAATTGCTCAATGCAAAAATTGTTGTCTTTTATGTCTTAAAAATAAACCTCAACAAGAAGAAATCTGGTAATAAAAGAATTTCATTCTGTTATATGGTATAAAACGTTTAATTTGCTATGTAAGAAAAGTATTATAATTGCATCACAAAACTAAGTCATGGACCACAAAAATAATTCATAAACAGGAAAAAAAAACATAAGTATTCCAAGTGGTAAAAAAAAACTCAGAAAACACAATGTTTTAAGTCCATAAAAAAACATATGAAAATTATTAAGAAAAATTTACATTAAAAAACTTGTAATAAATCTTAAATACATTTTATCATTATCTTCAGTGTCTGTGCAAAGTCGGTAGTGCTTACAGTAGCGCATTGATTTAGATGAGGGTTAATAGTCGGTAATAAAAGTTGTTTTACAGCATGTTGTACAGTTGTTTTGAAGACGGATTTTTTTTTAAATAAGCTTGTGCTTGTTCCTGAATCTAGGCTACAGTTTGTTTTGTTCTTTTGTTTGTAATTTACAAATTAATAGAATATTGTTAGAACTAAATTCGGGAGTTAGTTGATCACTAATCCCTATCTATGTTTGTCCCATTTTCTGTTTGTTTCTTTCGTTTGGTGTGCATCGTTGCATTGGATTTAACAAAGTAGATTTGAATGGAAACTATAGATAGCATAATCCGATAAAATATTTCGTTTTAATTGGAACATTGGTGGCCAAATGGTCTAAACAAGCGCTTACGGATCACAATTCATGTCAGTACCCAGGTTCGGGCAGATCTTAGCGTCAGTTTGCTTGCTTAAGATTGATAGGGTTTTTCTCCGGGCACTCTGGTTTCCTCCACCACCCCAGAACTGACAGGCTTCGGTATAAATGAAAGATTCTTGTCATGGACGTTCAAACACCATTACCCTCCCTCGATATCTCTACCAATTTCTTCATCACTACAGTATTTGATATCTAAAATAGTTTTGTCATTTTCGTATGTTTTACATATATGGCAAAAATTTCCTGTTTATGAAATAAAGGCAATTTATGAACTATGAACAATAGAATAAATACATTGAAATTTATGTTTCAGTTTAACTACAAAGTATGAGATTCACAGACAAACATACACATTTGCCATGAGAGTCCTTCAACACTAAATGATATACAAGTGCCCTTTTAGGTTTCAACCAATTCTAACCAAACTTGGCGCTGCCTACTGATGATTTGATGAGTCACGTGACAATCCATCGACTGCAGTGTTTATTTATATACATGGATGCTTATAGATCGTAACGCGAGTAACAAAAGTCAGAATCTCATCCTTAAAATCCTCCATTTCAGCAACATAAGACTTATTTGAAACATATTTTGTCACTGACTTCCCTAATACACAAACCTACAACTATTTTGTATCTTCATTTGACGACTAACTACATTATATGATTGTTTGTAACTTTCATCAAAACCCATTTTTCTTGAAAGGACAACAACACCTTGTGCTATCCGAATGTCTGTCACAGCATCAATGATTCTGTCTTTCTTGCACTGTTTTATCGCTGTCAGGATTCATGTCAAATGCTAAATTCCCTTGGTCTTGAAAATACGACATTTAGTGTCATATTCTCAATTCTATTTGTGTTGAACAAACCACATTATGTGCCATCGGAATGAATATTTTTAAACGTCTTTTTTTCCGTTGGTCTTGATTTCACATTTGTAGTATGAAAATATTTGTCAAAAAATCTTATTCTGTTGGTCTTAAACTAACACTGTTTTTTTTTTTTTTTTTTTTTTTTTTTTTGGTACCGGAATCTTTTTGAAACGTCTTAATTCCGATTGCGATTATTTGGATTTCGGTATGGGTTTTTCTGTTTTTTAATGAATTTTACTTTTTTATTGCGTATAAATTTATATTCATTCAAAAGAGAAGTGGAATCATTTGCAGGTGTGACGGTCTATCACAGTTTCACAAGTTTTACATTTAACAAAACAACACCAAACAAACTTACAATGGCATCTGCTCGTATGCCGGACAACCTGAGTATTGTAACCACGCCCACAGCACAACAAGTCACACCCCTCTGCTCCATGGGACGTTTTATTACAAAGTCTATTATTTGTACCAAGGATCCCCTTTTTAGGATTTGGTTTACAATAGTTTGGTGAGCGATGCACGAAGACCATGTCATCTGAAGAAACTGGAGTTCTTCTTTTTCCGTTCTTCTCTCTCCGTCTTAATTTGCGTCTTGAACGGCGAGCAACACGCACTGATTGTTCATATTTCGCTTTTAGTGCGTTTCCTACAATTCGAAATTTTGGAAGACTTTTCCAACACGTTTGTACTGCGCATGATCCAGATACACCATGGCAACGGCATTTTACAGCCATCAAATGTTCCACTACCTGATAAAAAAAGTAAGAAATTCATTATAACAGACGAAAGATCAAAGTAAAAACCAACATATTAAGACGGTTTATTGCATTACATGCTTCTTAATGACTCTCTAACATATGCTTACAGTTCTAAACAAAACAACCGTAATATTTTATTGCATATTCTCAGAAGTTATAAATCTAATTTCAGATTTTCGATGCATATTCAGGCATTTTCATCAATAAACAAACTTTGGAACAATTATAAACACCCTCAAGCATGCCTCAGCATTCATGTAAAATATCATATCCTGGCCCTAATGTATTTAAAACACAATATCGATCAATGTTAAGGAAATCACGATTTATTGTATCTACTTAAGGGGTAACTAGATGGTTGAGTTGAGTTGAGTTGAGTAATGGTGTTTAACGTCCCAGTCAAGATAATTACACTTATATCGAGACGTCGCCAGGTATAGGCGAAAGTGCAGAAATTTTACCTGTGCATTGCGCTGATGGCATTATACAGCAGAGTTCTTTATCGTGCCATGCCTACCGTGACACGGGACCTCGTTTATTTAAGTTCCTATCCGAAAGACTTTCATTTCGTAATGCCGAGTGCTTGGCGAAAGAACAATCCCATCTAACTTTTAAGTTTTGGGTCAGACCCGGTCGGGGTTCAAACCCACGACCTCCCACTTACTGAGCGAGCATTCTACCGACTGAGTTATCACAGTGGTCAATTAGATTGTTAAAAAAATACTGTAAAATCACAAATGTTTTTGGGGATTTAAATTTCGCTATTTTTGTGGGTATTAAAATTCACGAATATGACGCAAATGAAAATTTTTAATTATCAAGATCCACAATCCGAATTATTTTCACAAAACTTGATTCCAAGGAATTTTCTCCAATTTTTTTTTAAATTTGCTAAACGATGAATTTTAACCCGAGAATATTAATGATTTTGCAGTAGTTGGGATAGTAAGGATTCTAGAATTGATTTATAAAACATACAAGTGGACAATAATTAAATATGGTATGCGCAGTTTTAAACCAATGTTCTTACTATATGCGTCTCTGTTCTGTGTTACGTTCTTATAATTCCAATTTTCATTCTAATTCTGACTCGCTCCGTAAGTGGGAGGTCGTGGGTTCGGAACCCCGATCGGGTCTGACTCAAGACTTGAATGTGGGTAATGACTGTTCTTTCGCCAACCACTCAGCATTACGAAATGAAAGTCACGGTTCTTTCGGATGGGAACTTAAAATAAACGAGGTCTAAACGAGGTCCCGTGTCACGTTAAGCGTGGCACGATTAAGAACCTATCTACAATGCCATCAGCGCAACGCACAGGCAATATTTTTGTACTTTCGTCTATAGCTGGCGACGTATGGATATAAGTGAAATATTCTTGACTGGGACGTTAAACACCATTACTCAACTCAACTCTCATTCTGATTACAAAACTGTTACTGCATTTTTCAATATCTATAAATAGTTTAATTAAAACGAAACAAATAAAGTTCTGAAAGAAACCCAATTAAATTTATGTACATGTATATAACAAACTGATGTAAACGACTTTTAAATTTGGTGAGGACAAAATCCCTGGACTTAAAAAAAAACCAAAATATGATGGACAATAATGCTGCCAGTGTGTTGACCATGGACACCGGGATATAAAAAATCTCGGTAATATAATCTGAATACTGGTATAAAATTTGATCGTTATCTGACACGTGCAGAGAATTTTTATTGGTGTAGCAGTTGCAGAAAATAATCAATCCATATAGACGATATTAGATGTTTTATACGATGCACTAGTAATAAATATAATTATTCCTTGTTTTTATGCAGGCATAACACTTAACCATGCCGTACAATATTTCTCAGCATCGCATAAATAGATGTTTTATATGAACTGTGAATTAATCATCATTATCACAAAAACAATAAAATATCCACAAAATGCCATTTTTTTTATTATTATTAACACCGGGATATGACCGCAGGTTGTCCCGAGTTTTTGCTTCCAATTTTATCGTTTAGTTTAGACTTTATTTCATATCACTTTTTATTGGCCTCGTAAAAAAATATGATTGAAGTTTTAAGAGGGGTTTAATGTAAACTTGGTCTGGGATCGTTTCTAACTGTAAAAAATGTTTGGAATTTCATAATTAAAATTTCAGACATTTCTGACAAAAAACACTTTTAGTTCAAATTTGATATTAATTTGTTTTGAATCGTTTCACTATATACCAGAATTAAGATTGAGTGATTAACTGCTGTGTTTCGTGCCACTCAGGAATATCTTAAAATTTCTATCGGCAGAATTACAGAAATTTTACCATTTCCGTGCGCCCATTGGTATCTAAAGGGAGTGTTCTTTAGCATGCTATGTCTACCGTTTTACGGAGCATCGAATTGTAAGTTTTCTTCAGAAAGACCCATCGCTTTCATTCTTAACTACCGAGTGCATGGCAATTTACAGTTATTGTTTGAACACATCCCTCCAAAATACGAAACAGACACTCTACTTACTGAGCTATACCGTTGTGGTATAGAAATTGAAGATTGGATTATTGGATGGTATACATCTCAGTCAAGACACATTCTTTTATATAGAGGCGGTCAATTCTGGGATAGTGAGAAAATCGGAGTCCTCAGAGAAAACTACCGACCTTCGGCAAGAGAATTGACAGTCGTGTTCTAACACTTGGATCTACCCAAGCGAGATTCGAAGCTAGCATTGACAGACACTATCATCCCCAAGTAAAAAAAGAGAACTTGAGTTTCAGCATTAAAATATTAACTTGTGTATAAATTCTTAAATTCAAAAGCCTACTCTGAACCGTGTCTTACATGGGAAATATTTTTAACTTTGAAATTAAAGACATTTATGAGAAAAAAAATTATTTAAAATTTTTTCGAAGCACTGAAATCATTTACTTTAAGGCTGAAGTAAGAGACGAATAATACAATGTCTAATGTCTGTATTTAGCGTGACGTGAAAGAAGTTTACATGACAAGAAGTATACAAAAAATGAAAAATTCTTAGTTATTATTATTATTATTATTATTATTCTAGATGGCTTTTATAAGAATAGTTACCTTTTAGGTCATAAGCCAACTCCATGTCATCAAAAAAATCATCTATAAATGGCATGCATGTTTGAACTTTAATTGGTGAATTACTGTGAATTCAAATTTGAAAATTTCTGACAGAAAGGTTTGTAAAATCTCAAAATTTAAAAAAGTTACTCTGTAAATAAGATGTTGATGGTGTGTGCTTTTTATATTATTATTATTATTATTATAATGAAAGAAATTTGAAAACGAATAAAGTTGTAATTCAGAAGAATATGGTCAGATATGTCAAAAGAACAGACCTGTAAATCTAGTTGAAATGGCTAGACTGGTATACATTCTGGAAATGCTTCGTGAGCAGGACCAAGAAAGGGTATCAGTCATACCCTATTGATCTTTATTGATAATACCCATGGGTTTAATAAATGCAGTGATTTCGTGTAAAATGCTTTCATCAATGTATTGTGTATAAATGAGTAAAAAACAGTAACATGAAAGTTTTAGGATTTCTTATTATATTTATGTATTTATTCATTTATTTTATTTATTTATTTATTCATTTATTTATTATAGTATTTATTTATTTATCTTATTTTATTTTTTAAATATTATTTTTATTTATTTCCATTATTTTTAGTTATTTATTTATTTATTTATTTTCATTATCTATATATACATTTATTTATTTACAAACATGTATTTATTTATTTGTTTTTATTTTGTCAGCTTATTTAATCATTTAACACCTATTTTAAAGAAGTCAATTAAAGAATAGACGGTAGAGTAAACCGCAGTAAACCGAAAAGAAACTATCAAATTTAGACAATCTTTCTCTTATTTGGTTCTGCACCCGAGTTGGTCGTCACTTAGGGTGCTCTTTCTAGCGCTATAAAAATCTAAAACACAGAAATAACCGACGACCAAATCACCAATCGCTTCGAGTCTTGTTGAAAAATTTATTGTTAATCTAGGCAATAATTAAAAGTCTATATTGAACGTAGAAATGATTTTGTTTCCTTTAATTCTGAATTCCAGAAATCTTTGATTTTAAGCAAGCCTTTCTTAATTTGTTACATACCTCAAAAAAAAAAAAAAAAAAAAAAAAAAAAAAAAAAAAAAAATTGCTCATTTAGCGAAACCTAAAATGTTACGTATGTTTAATATAAAAAGTAAGACATCATTATAAAAATAAGTTTTACTTAACGATTCAAATAATTGTGTTAATAAAATACATTAATGTATACGTCATTTTTTAATTTTGAGTTATAAAGCGCGTTCATATTTGTTAATCTGATATATATAATTAATTTACCAAAAAATTATTTACTGGGTCTATTTTTACTTTCTTATTTACTACCAAAGAATCATTTACTTATATTTTGACAACCATCCAAAAAATTTCAAATAAAAATTCTTTTATACCTTACTAAAGCAAGGATTCGGGAATATGTATTCTGTAGTAAAAAAAAGAAAAAACACAACTTGTAATTGGTTTTACAAACGTACCACGTATTCAATATCCTAAAACGTTTTTGCGGTAAGTACTGAAAAAAAGTTTACCATGCATATTTTTCGAATAACGTCATTTTTAATGAATTTTAACGTCAAATTTGTTGTGTCCCTATCCAAAAATATACGTTTTGCATTAAAAATATGGTGTATGACAAGAAAAATTGGGAACCACATTTATTCTTGTATATATATATATATATATATATATATATATATATATATATATATATATATATATATATATATATATATATATCGACACCTTGATCACTTAAACCGTTAGATACATGTTTGTTGTGTTTTACAATTTTATGATGTGTGTGTGTCATTGTGTGTGTTTTAACACAAACACATAGAGAACGGGGTTATATCAATATAAGCTCAAAATAAGCACGTTAGCACGTTTAGCATATATGTTAAAGCATAGTACATAGTACCGGTACGGTATTTATTAAGTGAAACTACTACTAGCTCGAGAAAGCAAGGTTCTGATTTATGCATCAAAACAATTACAAGGTTAGCCAATAACAATAAACATTTTCAGTTTGATTTAGACATTGTATGAACAGATTTTTCTGTAGAACAAAATAATATAAATGGACAAACTATCTTTCAAAATATTTGATTTATAATTAATATTATTAAGATTGTTTATGGTAATGTTTGAGTGATATTGGATGTTTGAACAACACCAATTAATTAATTGATTCATTTATGGTATCATAAATTAAACCGGCTTTCAAAGACACACGGCTTGGTTCATTGGTACATTTGCCCAGTCACTCGTATTTTATATGGCAAACCTTTGACATCTTGGTCTTTTTTATCTGGCAGTGGATAAATATTCATTAAAACAGCGCCCAACATACTACGGTATTTGTATCACAATAGTTATTCAATGTTCTTATATATTTAATTGATAAATTTCGGATAACAGCGCCTCTTACCGCCTAGGTTTGTAGCTCAATTGGTCAGATTCTTATAAGAGAAAGTTAGTAAATTTGCTTGCCGGAGATCGATTGTTTTCAGGGGGTACTTATGTTTCCCCACCATACCAGAACTAACCGGATACGATATTTTGACCTAATTACTTTATTAGGTCAATGGTATTTAATATTTTAATATTTGACAATAGGGAAACTGTACACTTTGTACAAGTGTTTACAGCTGGGTTTTAGAAACTTATTTCTAAATGTTGAAATAACATCTATCTATTTTAAATGTTTCAATTTTTATTTTATTTTATTTTATTTTATTTTATTTTATTTTATTTTATTTTATTTTATTTTATTTTATTTTATTTATTTCATTTCATTTCATTTCATTTCATTTCATTTCATTTTATTTTATTTTATTTTATTTTATCATTTTATTTTATTTCAGTTTAGTTTATTCCATTTTATTTCATTTCTTTCATTTCATTTTATTTTTTTAAGTTTAGTTTTGTTTGCTTCAGACAAAAGTCGTTATAACGTCGTTTTTTCTTTCACAATATATCACACACACTTGTTGATAATTGTTTTGCAAAATTACAAGCAAAGACATGCATACATATACTTACACAATTCTATTTTACATTTTAAAACTATTGTTATTTACCCAAATTCCGAAGATATTTAAACATCCTGTCTTCAAAAATGAACTATAACTATATATTATAAATCCTTAAATATTTGGAGCACCGGAGAAGAAGACGAAAAAATAGACACACTGAGTAGATCTAAAAGAATCCGTACCTTTAAAAATTCATACAAATTAAATGCAAATTACAAGGTAAAATATCTTTTGACAGAAAACTATAATTATTTAGATTTAAACATTGTATTTAACACTATAACGTGTATGAGTGAATGCTATTATTATTTATCTCAATCTACAGATGACTGTACCATATACAAAGCAGAGATAGAGTATTATTTAAGAGACTATTTTATTTAATTATCCTCATAAACAACGATTCCGTATCGACTGACTTCTAATTTATCAAATGTAATCGTTTTCTCACACAAGGTTACTTATACATAGAATGTTCTACACTCATGGTAGTTTGTTAAGTTGTAAAACAAGAGACGAAAGGAGAGCGAGTAGGGTGATGGTGTTTTACGCCACAGTAAAGATTCTTTCAGTTATATCGACAGGGTCAGTTCCTCCGAGATGAAAGAGGAAACCGAAGTATCCAGAGTAAACCAATGACCCTCGGCAAGCGAACTGACGGATGTTCTAAACTTTAAGATCGGTCCCGAATTATATTCGAACCTAGGCGTTATGAAGCACTTTGATTCGTAAGCGCGCGTTTTAGACAGCTGGGTCACAGAAGCCCCAATAGATGTTTTTTTTTTTTTTTTTATTGATAAGTATGATGTCGCTGTATCAACACATTATTGACAGTCCCACAGTTTCAGGTCCCTTCCATTCTCAATTTGAATTCACAAGTGGTGGATGTAGCTAGCTAAACAGGAAGTGATTAATTAACCTTCCGAAGCATCCGGCCTTACTTCCATGGTGAAAGTTCACGTGTTTAACTTACTTTGGCATTTTTAAAAGTTATTACTTTCCATTAAGATTGTGAATGAAATTCGGACAGGTATGTTTGTGCCTGATGCTGTTTTCGTAATAAGGACACATGCACTAAGATGTGAAATTGACATTTTTCCATTGAATTACAATAAAATTACTTTTTTAACACAATAGCATATTAACAAAAGCTCACAAAAGCACTAACAAATAACAACAAGTTTTGAGAGACAAAAGAATATTCAAATTTGAAAAAAAAGAAATTTGTATTTGAACAAAAAAGCCTTGAAACATGAGGTTTAGGTATTCCAAGTTTCTACCGATTTAAAATTTCAAAACAATCATTGAATAAATATCTTTCACTCTACTAGACAATAGAATTGCATACAATATTTATTGCGCTGCAAGACAAACAACATTTGCTTTTGTTATGGTGAAGGCAAACAGAATAAAAATTATTTTTACCACCCAAAAAACCGAAAAATAGAAAAAAAATAAAAAATGCAATATTATGAACCAAATGAATATAATTGAATGTAAACAAAGCAATAGTCTAAATTTCATAAACATTTTTTCAACTAAGACTTTCCTTAATTTAAATCTGGCTAATATGAAATTTTTATAAGTGTGTTAATTGTCAAGATAAACAGTCTTTTCAGGCAACATTTTGAAGATCATTTCAAGCTATTTCAAGCCAAATTTTGTCAAAAAAATTATTCATATTTCAAATAGTGATTGCTGAAAATTGTTTAATTAGAGTTTTAAAAAATCGCAGCTGAGTAACTATATATGTATTACGAAACTGTGGCCTGATGCACCACAGAAGTTAAAGAAAAAAAACTTTTGACCACAGATACGATATATGCATCCTAAAGCCACAGCACACTTTAACACTTTATTGGATGGTATTTAAGTCAAAGGGTAGGAAGTATCAGGTTCTAAATGACCACTTTAAAAATCTTAACGTTTGTCACACTCTGTCCTACTATATAAAACTGTCTGAAGGCTAAACCACAAATTGATAGATCAATTTACTAGCAAATAAAGATCAAGTGCATTTAAATACAAAGAAAAGAAACTCTGGAAATTAAAATTTATAAGTTTATTTCTTAAATCCTCGCTGTTGGTTTAATTACAAAGACCAAGGTATGAATTAGTGATCAAATTATTTCAGTAATTGAATTCCTGAGTACAGGTGTTTCACGAATACTAAATGTATGAGGATACAGGTGTTTTTCACGGGTAATTAATCGTGTAAATTAATTTAATTAATTTTTTAAATAATTATACTTATTAAAAATCAATTAAGAAAATTATACCCGAACATAATTTTAAACAGTAATTGTATGATTAAAGTTTTATCGGGCCTGTAACTCACAGAAAAGACACGAAACATTTGGAGGGTATTTTGTATTTCAGTGGCAAAATTTACAGAAGGTCCTTTAATTTATCCTAAGACTATGGGAGAAAAATCAGCTCTTACCGATTGCTCTTAAAATAAGATCTATAGCTGGCAATCAAATATAGAGAATCAGAAAGAGTGCATAACCTTAAAAAAACTTCACTGGTGCAATAGTTGTACGTGTTAAACTATTTACGCCTTGTTTCTTTCAACGGTTATGCATTCGTTGTATTGCGCTCTTGGCTTTATTGCTTTATTGGTCTTTGCCAAGTATATTATTTTGTATTTCAGTGGCAAAATTTTACAGAAGTTCTTTTAACATCATATTCAAATTATCCTAAGACTATGATGGAAAATTAAGCTCTTACCGATCGCTCTTAAAATAAGATTAATAGCTTGCAATCAGATCTAAAGAATCAGAAAAAGCGCATATTTAAAAAAAAACTTTGCTGGTGCAATAATCTGTACATGTATATCTATTCACGCCAGCTTTTCTTGTAATACATTCGTTGTACAGTATTTTTGGCAGTATTGGTCTTTGCCAAGTTCATTATTTTTCATGTCAAAGGGCATCAATACAAATTTTGCTATGATTCCCCTTATAGTAACACAAAAGTGTCGGATAAAAGCCGAAATTGTTTAAATTTACCAATGAGTTTTTTAATTTGTAAAAATCAATTTATACAAACTTTGCTATTACTTCTTTTCGCAACATAAAGGGATAATGCTACCAATCTATATAATAACCCGACTTGGTATTTCTATATTAGATATATATCTACCTATTTAAACACCATTTTTAAAAGTAAGACTATTAGTAACACAACAGTATGATATCAATGTCACCATTCTTTTAAATTAACCATTTTGATATTTTCGTAATCGTTAATATGCACCTATATAAACAACAAAAACAACAACCATAGCAACAGCAGCAACAACAACAACAATCTGCTAGTAACACAATGGTCTGGAATTAATATTGATAATTGTTCGTCAACCATTTGGGTATTTTCGTATTCGTTTTTATTCATCTATATAAACAGCATCATAAACAACAACAACAACAACAACAACAACAACCTGCTAGTAACACAATAGTCTGGGATTAATACTAATAATTGTTCGTCAACCAATTGGATATTTCTTTACTAGTATTTACTTATTCATTCAAATTTTGCCACCATTTGATCCCAAATGAACGCTTTGACCAGTTTAAATGAAATCTATTACTTCCTTTATGCAATCCGATTTATTTTTTAATTTATTCATATTTTTATATTTGATATATTTTATGCAATAAAAATGATATGTTTTACCATTAATAAAAAATAGTAATAGTAATTATAATAAATAAATAAATAAATGATAAACAAAAACATGAATGCTGAGGAGATCGTTGTCTTAGTTCTCAAATGCTACAATATCAAACATTAATGGAATATTTACTAATTCGGTGAGGAATTTAATGTACTTCAAATCTACCGACAAAAAAACCGCAGTATTTTATATCTTAAATCTAGCAAGAGCGTTATGTTCAGATGTTAATAGGAAATCACTAGAGTGGGGCTAAATTCTTCCTGTCAATCGCGAATTAGTAATAAAATTACACACACTTTGCAATTCAACAAAGGTGCATTAAGTACTCAAATAGAATCCAGCAATAATTTAAAAAAGATCGCTTTAAATGTACCTTATAAAAAATGAAGTATTACCTTTTTTGAGGAATCTTCTTAAAGAATAACATTTTTAAGATATGTCATAAATGTACGAATTTTGCTGCTTTAGAACTTTTTAAGACATGATTACGTACGCGTGAATTTTTTCAATGAAACCAGGTGAGTTTTACCCCCATAAAAATACAATTCAACTTTCTCCATTTTACGGTTGAATTTGACAATTTAAAGCATGAGAATTTATTTTTTGTGTAAAATATTGCCCACATATAGTGCAGCGAGCATTAAACATTCACCAATATTAAACATGATTTCTGATGCGGCAAATATTACCCATATTTTATTAAACACAAACCTATATACATGTTTTTTTAACTGCGGATCTGTGTTGAGATTGTGTTTATGCTTTTTTCCTTTTATATCGATCCCATAATGCATCATATATCAAATGAACCTTTAATTTAAATCGCGTTTTTGTATAATTAAAACATCTTGATGATTGTCATTACAATTTTTTTTATCTGATAAAATTTAATTTTCAGTTCAACTAAAAATAAAACGGGAATATTTTTATCTTAACAAGTTTTTGGCATTTACAAAAGCCGCCAAGAATACGACACAACGACGACCCAATGTTGTGGTTCAATTTGGACTTTGACCAGTACAGCCAGTCGGGCCATTATATTTCTAAATTGACCAGTAACAAAGTCATAATTTCCTGATCGCGCTCTTCTTTACGGTAAATGATTTTACCCTAAACGCTTAATAATTAACATTTTCTAAAATTTTTGTTGTTAAACCATTTTAAAACTGCTTTTAACGAGCTTCTTTTAATCTTGATCCTTAACAATTTTGAAACATTTTTCTTCGATTGCTTCTATCATGTAAAACTACTACGGTAGCCGCGAGTCAGTTTGTTGAGTGCTTGTTTCGTATGTGAGAGGTCGAGGGTTCGAACCCCGGTCGTTTCTGACCAACACTTGAAAATTGGTACTGACTGTTTCGCCAAGCACTAGCTATTTAGAAATAAAACTCACGTGGTCCTTCGAAAGAGTCCTCAAAAACCGATGTCCAGTGTCACGGCAGGCGTGGCACGTTAAAGAACTCTCCCTGCAAATTGCTTTTAGCGCAGTTCAAAGGTCAAAATTTCTTCACCTATAGCTGGTGACGTCTTTTTAAAAGTGAAATATTGTCTGGGACGTAAAACCCCATTAAACAATCAATCTTTCTATCATGTAAACATTTTACTCTGAAAAAAATCGCTAAATTACAATTGTGAAACTCACAAGCCGTCTAAATTATCACATTGTAAAACCTTGTTTCACTTAGCCTCCTCGCTTATTCCATCATTTTATCGCCAAAAAACTTTAAAACCTAAACCAACAATTGTTGCTATTTGTATAAATCTAGATTTCACGGGCAGTATCTAGTATACAAAATATCAAGCCCCAATTTCACAATCACACCTTAACAAAGATTTTTTTTTTTTTTTTTTTTTTTTTTTTTTTTTTTTTTTTTGATTAAAAAATAAACATTTTTGAAACTCCAAAAAATGACACCTTAATTATTTCGATACTTCAACAATTATAAGAAGTTTTAAGATTTCAAATTTGCATCTAAATTAAGAATTGGTTATGAAACCGGAGCCTGTAGTAAAAACATGCTTAATTTTAACGTTCGGTGTTTGTAAAAAAGAGTAAATGTGTCATATGCGAAAATTTAAATATTTTATTTTTTATAAAATTCAAAACTTTGCATATTACAATGGTTTCATCTCCTTTGGTCACAAAAACTTGTCATTTTGTATTAACATACCCTGTATAACCACTGCTGTTGACCCTGTAATTTTCCTTGTCTGAAGATTACGACAGAATTTTCGATTAATTTTAATTCTTCAAATTTTGTCAAAACCATGTTATTCTCATTAAAAAGTTTTTTCTCGCTTAATTTAATTATATCATTTTTTAAAAATTTTATTTCCAAAAACTGGTTTATACTTTAAAGTTTTAAATCGTTATTTGAAATCTGTCCAAGTTGCGTGACAATTTGTCATAATTCAGTTACGTCACAATGATAAAACATTGTGTTGACGGTCTTACACAGAAGTGGTGATTTACTGCACAGATTGTAGCAAAGTTAAACAAGGAAGGTGACACCTTGTGCTTCCAAAATTTTGGATCAATTACAAACGATCATGTATATAACTGCTGACGATTTCCGTTAATACTATAAACCGGAATTGGATAGGATTCACCTCTGACATCCGGCATATGATCAAAGGAAACTTAGAAACATCTTAAAGTGTAGAGTGATAATTAATTAAATAATACCGTTATTGTTGATTTGTCGAAACTTAAATTTCAATAATCGACTTTTTTGTATATCGGTTTCATCATTGCTTTTGTGCAACAACAAACAATTAACCACCCACCTTTACGTACAGAAACCTTAAAATCACTAGCTAAACACAATTATATTGCGCTGTTATACTCTATTTTGGATACTTTTTTCAGAAAATCAGTTTATTCCATGACAAACACTCTTTTAAATAGAGTCATCTCCAAGAAGTGCAAAAGATCATATTTTATTGTACATTCAGCGTCGGCATTCAATTTTGAACTTTTAGCTGGAGTGTAGTCGTTTTATTCCAACCCTCCCCCCTTAAGATTAATTTACTTTGATCTAAGTGGCCTCGACAAGCAATCTAACAAACTTTTCCCTCGAGTTTCGAATCGAACAGTAGAAAGGAAAAACTGTCATCCGTAAGCTTGTCCATCGAGGCATCTTTTTATACCATAAACAACATATGTATAATGTTTTGGTGTCTATTGTTTGCCCCTTTTCCCAAGGATTAACCTTCTTCTCTTCAAGTTATTTGACAATGATTGCACTTTTTGTAAGACTTCACAGATTCAATTTCTCATTTTCAAATTTGGGTCACTATGGCCAAGTTAGTGCGCACTTATAAATCACGACGCTATTCACCGCCTAGGTTTGAATCTCATTTGGATAGATCTTAGTGCGATGTAGTCAGTTCGCTTGCCGAAGTTCAGTGTTTTATTCTTGATACGCCGGTTTTCTCCACCATTTCAGAACCGACCGCCTCGATATAATTGCAAGAATCTTGAGTTTGGCGTAAATCACTATTAATCCAATCCAATCCAATTAAACCTTGATTAAAGTGTTATACGTAGAACCATTGTTATCTCATTTTGATATAAAGTTTGCTCACTGCACTCTTAGTATGGTGTCAATCCATCACAATGTCTATTAAATCAAATAAATGCTTGGATATACGAGACGAAAATTTGAAATGCAATAATGATAAGCCAATTTTTGTCTTGAAAAACAAACGATACAGTTTACAAAACTCCCATTTATGTCAAATACTTTGCATTTTATTGCATAAAAATGTATATATCTGGAGTAATTTGCACTTGTTTGACTCGACCTCATAAATTAACAGTTAAAATTGAAATACTTTTAAACACTGTTTTTGTTTTTCCGAGTTGTAGCTTAGATTTTTTTACTGATAGTTACTCCTAACTATTTTACCACTAAGGTAGCTCAGTTAGTAGAGTGCTTGCTTCGTATGTGGAAGGTCTATGATTCGAACCATGCCCGGGTCTGACCATAACTTGGTAGTGACTGTTCTTTCGCTAAGCACTCGGCTTTTGGAAATAAAAGTCACGTGGTCCTTTGAATGAAACCTTAAAAAGGTCAAAATTTCTGCCACTTCACCTATAGATGTGACGTCTCGATATAAGTAAAAAAATATTCTTGACTGGAACCCCATTAAACCAATTAAATGAAAATTTAAACTTTTTAAAAAAAATTATTTTGATTTATGAGTAGTTTGAACTAAAATGTTAATTAATGCAAAGATGCTCCGCTCTTTAAGAAAGCTTGTAATCAAACATTGTTTGAATTGATCATCATAATATAAATTTGGTCCTGTTCAATAATCTAAATTGAATCTGTTCCTTCCAAAAATAAATGTGCTTAAGCTAGCTTCAACGTTGTGTAATTTAAAGAAAAGACTGTTACATAATTTTAACATAAAGCATTTAAATTTTTTTTCCAGTTTCAATATTTATTTTGTAGTAAACAAGAGGGTAGTTAAAAAATTTAAACTTTAAATTTTTCTGCCTGTAAAAATAATCAAAGTTTGACAGTAAATGTGCAATATGATTTAATAATTATTTAAAATTGAATGACGAATCTTTAAACACTTGTCCCTCTTTAAAATGATTTCATTATGCTAGTCCTATCTGTTTCACAGTGTGTCGTTAGCCTGTAATAAAGGACGACATACTCAAGTCTATCATTTATTGTCATTATTAATCTGATGTCCCACCGGCAAGACAAGTTATCATACGGAATTGTTTGCTTAGTTCGCGCTATGAGAGCCTCTTATAGGTACTTGTTCGACAATTTGCTACTGCATTATTAAATTTCGTTTTATCTTTTGTGTTGGTTTTGTCTGCTCAGCGTTAAAAAAGTCTTTTGATCATGTTAAATAATTTCTTATCATTAAAAAGTTAACAATATGATAATAAAAATTATTTTTGCAAAACCCAACAAATACTTATTTTTTCCCATACAAAAAGGAATATTCTTTACCATACAATTTAAAAATACAGACGTAAACTTTTAAATACTCTTTTTTACAATTTTACCTCAAAATGTGTTTTAAATAAACCTAAATGAAAATATATTTATATAGATATGTTATATTTACAAATAATATAAATCACAAAGTGAACAAAATCATTAAAAAATGTTTCTACGTTTTATCTACGTAATTTAAACACAGACACAGGTAAAAAATAACACATAAATTATTAGGGAAAGAGAGAACTAGAGATGCACAGCAATAAATGTACCCAAAAACACTGGAAGTACGGTACCATTCAACATTTTATATTTTATCATTTTTGTAACATTTAAAAATGTTCCTCGTCACATAATTATATACCTTAAATAAGAATAAATATTGAACATTTTGCCTTGTTTGTATAAACACCAAGATATATATATATCTTGGTGTTTATACAAACAAGGCCAAATGTTCAATAATGAAAATACATGTATGTATACTAGTATATATTATCCAATGAACGCTGGATGTACAAATCATTTTGAGAAATATAATTACAACTTTGTGTTAACAGAACAACGGACAGAAATGAAATAAAAAAAAATAAATAAATAAACAAATAAATAAGAACACCACATTGGATTTTGTAAATGTTTTTAAAAAGCTTTGCAAATACCTTATGTCATAAGCTAATTTAGAATTTAGGAAATTAAAATCAGCTTTAATCTCAAATGTCTGATTTTATCAAGAAATTAAAACTTGAAAGGTTTGACACGTGTTGCACGAAACTATTTAGTGGTACATGTATGATTTTACAGTTTAATAATTGAAAATGATTTTTTAAATTTTTGACAGAAAAATATTAACATATCTGCACATATCACTTTTCTTTAATTATCAGATAGGACAAGTCAGTTGAATGGAATTCGCCAGTGTACCACGTGATACCTCATAGCGTTTGTGCGGGACAATTATTTCTATTGGCAATGGAATTGCATAAAGTGACGTTTTCCCGTAATAACGACGTTTTTTCGGGAATATTTGACGTAATCGTTATCCATTTCATTCCGCACAAACGTTAAGAGGTATTGATCACGTGGTACAGTGGCGAGTTCCATTCTCAACCGGAAACACGTGATCTTAAACGTTTAAGGAACAATACCAATTCGATTTCCGGAATAACGTCATTATCACATCAGCAAGTGATATTACATATCCGGCGGAAGTTTCTGCTCTTCACACCCGGTAAGGCCGATCACGTGATAAAATGTTCGAATCATATAACAAAGTTTACTAATAATTTTTAAACGTTTTACTCATGACATTGGCCTTCAATTCAGTTTTTCGAAGAACAAAAATAAAATTAGAAAATAACAATAAAGCTGATAGGGATGTCCTCAATTGAAAAAGGGCGATATCGTAATTTTAAACTTTAAACAAAAACCAACTAAGTATAAAGAAAGATGAAAGAATAAAAAAGGTTACAGGTACTATTATATGAACTAGTAGGTTAAAAGTACTATCTATTGAATGTGCAGTAGTCATAATATAATAAAATAGATAAAAGCCCCCTTTTGAAACGGTATTTTTGACGATTTATATTTTTAAAACGTTAGACAAAAAGTTCAATTAAGTAATTAGAATTCACTTCAAAATTATAAATGAAGAATGTTTTATGGGGGAGTTTAGTTTTAAATAAGTGTGACGTAGGATGACTTTGGAAATCATTTTATTTTGTCACGAATACTTTGCCAGTTCGTTAAAATGTACATAACGTTGTCGATTTAAAGTGAAAATATGTTGTTTTTTTTTTAAATTTAGGTATATGTACCAAAAGTGCACAAAAATAATTGCACCAATTTGAAAAAAAATGCTATTAAAGCGTGGGATAATAAAAGTTCATAATTTCGGTATGAATTTATTCATTCTGTCTATCATTTCATTATTTATATTATCCTAAAAGTGCAAAAAAAGATGAACGCACTTTTCTTTATGTATTCATTATTTCATAAAGCTCCGTTTAAAGGCGCAATGTCATAAATTTTAATAAGTTTCGACCTGTAGTATGCCGCAATTACATTGGATTCTCACGATCTCATTTTTTAACATTTAAACCAGAGTTTTTTTTTTTTTTTTTTTTTTTTTTTTTTTTTTTTTTTTTTTTTTTAAAAATACTATCAGTTTCTAACATCGACTAAAGGTCTAATTCAAACGTTTGAACTTCGGTCCTTCACAGCTAAATTTGGTATGCAACACATTTTCTGATAGTGGTTTACATTTGTAACAAGTTTGATCAAAATCCATTCATAGCTGTAAAATCACCGAGTGTAAACTATATTAGGTAGGGTGATTCCTATACACTATTCACACCCTCTAAAATTAGTAGATTGTTCGCTCCGTAAGTTGGAGATCGTGTGTTCGAACCCCGACCCGGTCTGACTCAAGACTTGGAAGTGGGTATTGACTGTTCTTTCGCCAAGCACTCGGCATGGAATAAAAGTCGCGTGTTTTTTTTCGAATGGGAACTTGAAATAAACGAGGTCCCGTGTCACGGTAGGCGTGGCAAGACAGAGAACCTATCTGTACAAATTGTATAATGCAATCACCGCAACGCACAGACAAATTCTCTGCACTTTCGCCTGTAGCTGGCGACGTCTCTATATAAGTAAAATATTCTTGTCTGGGACGTTAAACACCATTACTCAGCTCAAAACCCTGTGAAGTTTCATAGAGGGGTTATAAGCTTAATAACCAAAGAAACCAAAAAGAGTTCAACCGTACGAGTTATAATAAAATAATAATACATGTAGTTGTATTTGTTTAAGAAAGTGTTTGCAAACCGAGATATGGAATTCCGTATTTCTATAGGGTACTTACCCGTCTTCCGACTTCATTATTATGTAAATTCATTTTATTGCGAATATTTAAACTGCTTTGATGTTTCAAAGTTTCTGGTGCATCGACAAATGTTTTACTAAAAGTAATGCCATATTTAACATTGTCACTACACCCTCCCCACTTCCAGCCGTCCACGGAATGCTCTCCGTGTCGTGACATATCACATGTACAGTCTGTTATATTTCCTGCACTACACGCCTCTGTTACAGCGTACACTACACCAGCACTTAGTACTGCATATATAAACGCCGTTTCTTTAGTCCCTTAAATAAAACAAGAAAATAAATTACTGAAGTAAAATACTTATCAACCATGATTACTAATGTCTATTATAAATAAAAATTTATACTGCAGTTGGTTATAGAAAAAGTGCTAGTTCAAAGACGGGGTGTGGTTTTTCTGTTCGTTGTTTTGGCTTTTTTTTTTAAAATCACCAAATGCATGTTTTACGAGCTACATATTGGGGTGTGTGTGTGTGTGTGTGTGTGTGTGTGTGTGTGTGTGTGTGTGTGTGTGTGTGTGCGCGCTTCGTTTGAGATCAATTCCACCAAAACTACGAACACATTTCGTCAACAATGTACATTCAATCAAAAACCTAAGTTCTAAATATTAAAGTTTTTTTCATTTGAGTAAAGTGAAGCACAGTTAATTCATAAAGCTACATTACAATTAAGAGTTGAATAAATGACAAATATTAAGGAACTACGATTTACTTGTTTTTTAAATTATCTGTCGGAAAATGGAATTTATAATATAAGCTAAAATGTTCTTTTTTAATTGTGATAACGACAAATGCTGATAAAAGCTCTTCTCTTTGTCAAAAATCCAATTAATATTTTATTGGTTTATTCTTATATTTATCACGGAAGACTTAAAGAAAGGATTGTCAGCTCAAATACCTTACTGCAATTGATACAAATCCTTTTTTTTCCTTATAAAGATTTAGAAAGATTAAAGAAGTAGAATCTTTCACACCTATGTACGGTTGACATGTCGAGATGCTAAAAGGTTTTGAACATTAAACTTGATTAAACTCATCATGGATAAAAATTCTTAATATATATCAGTTTTTGAATAATAACAATATTTTTCGAATCTATCTAGCTTAAAATTAGTGTAAATATTTTAAGCATTAAGAATACAGTAAATCTTTAATTAATAGCTACTTAAATGTTTAACTTTTGTTCTGTGAACAATATACCTGTCGCTTTACTGGATATCATGCTGTCAAATTGTATTGAAATCGACAACTTTATTCATGAAATAGACACGATGTTAATCCAGTGTGTAAAATGGATGCGTTTTCTGAATTGAAAGTAGGCCTTGCACGTAAATCTAAGTAAATTCTATTGCTTTTTGTGAAATGGTTAAACGCGTTCACTTTTCTTAAAGTCAAGAATAAGATTCCCTGACCTGAAAATTCCTTAGTTAAAATCCTTGCTTATTAAAAATTTTGGGTATATAAAAGCGTTACATGTATTAATAGTAACATTTTTCGATTGAGAGATTGCATCAATATATACACAAATACACACGTACAACAAAGTTATAAAGGCTTTCACAAACATGTAACCAAACAAAAACATCATTTTAAAACTCAAAATATATATCCTGTTAGATGTTCGGGCCTCGGTAGCTGAGGGTTCTAAAGTGTGCGCTTACGGATCATAGTTTCCCTTGTCACGTGGTTTCGGATCAAATCACACTCGGGGCAAAGTTTGTTAGTTTGCTTGCCGCAGATTGCTGGTTTTCTTCAGGTACCTTCGTTTCTTACACCATCTTAGAACTGATAATCATGACATTATTGTCGGAATTTTGATTAGAACTAAAATTTTATAAATAACGGCGTAATAACCTTCAGTTGTTTGAATGTGTTTTAAAATGTGTTGCTATCAAACTATAAAACCTGCTAATAAATATTCGATTTAATTAACGGTATCATTTAATTTAAATTTTTGATATTCAACTTTTATTTCTAAATTAAAAAGTGCTAGTAAAGCAATTTTAAAACACTATTTGTTTTCTTATATATATATATATATATATATATATATATATATATATATATATATATATATATATATATCATAAGGCTTCTAGACAAATTGTATTACATTCAGCTATTCATCAAAAAGTTCAAGTAAAGTTTAGAATGAGCCACTGTGGTATTTTTATATTGTAAACTCTATAAAGGACTAGAAATATACTAAGTCAATGTGTTATGTTAAACATTTTTTTCAATTTTTATTATATCAATTTCATACTTTTTTATTATATAGCATAAGACTGTACAAATCGTATATAACATTCCTTATACAGGTATGAATAGCATAAATTGTTTACAATGTGACTAATTTTAAAGATATACATTTTTAAAATGGAAAGTTTTCACGTTTTGTAGAAGGTTATGTTTGAATAGCAAACAAAGTCGACAAAAACTTCTTAAGAAACAATTTAGGCACAAAACTAAAGGATCAAAACTTGGATAGGTTTGTTTTACCGGTAGCTTTTATTTCTGAATGATTGATGCGGACTCAATCCTTTGTATATGCGACATGTTTGATATACACACCTAGGTCACACACACGTTTGTATAAATTGTGAGATTTAAGGATTTACACCTTTTTTTCGTATCATATGCAGATTTATTTCAAACTTATTTTAGATCATGATCAGTAGACATTATTAGTTAACCTGATGTCTTCTATTAGAATTAGTTAATGTAACTGTATACCTCAAACCACAATGATTGCGTTGATTAAATACGTTTTCATTTGAATAAATTTGGTGTCATTTCTTATCAAACGTTATATTTATTACTCGCATGTGTGAAAATTTGAAATAACACCAGATTCTTAATGAAATGAAATATACAAATGTATTTGAAAAAATGTAAATAAATTTTAAAACTATTTGAAATGGTATTTTCTGATTTTTTTCACTACAATAAAATCTCCCCCCCCCCCCCCACCGTAACTGTAAATTTTTTGGTAATTCTATAAAAAAAAATCATATTTGTTCATGGAAAAAAAACGGCTACAATTCCTTTCTGTATATCGTGAAAATCAATAGGTCGAAGATACTGTATTTTGGCAACAGAAACAAATTTTGAATATAACACTTCCCCAAAAGGCTAAGTTAATGTAAATTTAAACTTTGTTAAATTTACTAAATAGTTAGTGAATTTTGAAAATGTTGTGAAATTAATTATATTTTATATAAATACAGAAAACTGACCAAAATGAATGTTAAAACAGAAATTTTAAAATTGTTGTCAAATCCATCTGGTAACTGTTTTCGCTAACCAACTGGTTTAGTTAAGAAAGCTTTGAACACATGACTTAGCAGAAAAGGTCAAGCAAATATGTCTGGTTGTTCGTCACCGATTTGTGTGTTATTTAAAACTGTTTTTAAGTTTGTAAAACATTAAAGTTTAAAATAAAATATCGATAAATGCCGAACGTTTGTTATATGAAGTCTTTTTTTATATATACAACCAAGCGTTTATGATTACATAATTCTAGTAAAGTAAAATCTTTTAACAGTGACTCCTCTTTATGAAGACCACCTGTCTATTGTGATTGGTGATATAGCCTCGATGGTTTAAAGCAAAAAGAATCGCAGTATAAAGTTTGTCATATACCTTTTTTATTATTTTATCATTCAATACATTAAAAATGACATATATGACAAGTCCGTCTGTCTAGTAAGTCTTTATTTTTAGGCCACGATGGTCGTTTTTATATACCGTTTTATTTTATTCTTAATTGTGATTTTGCCAACAGGTTTAGTTTGAAAAGTTAAATAACTAACCTATTACCTCTCGAAGGCTACTAGTATTATCCATGTTCTACACGCTCACCGCTTATTGTAAGACCTCGGTTGTGCAATTAGGGATCACAGCCCTCCTAACGCTTAGGTTCGAATCCCGCTTAGGCGGATTCTAGTGAAAAAGTTTGCCAGTTCGCTTACCAAAGGTATTAAGATTTCGTTTAGTACCCTGGTGTCCTTCAACATCCCAGAACTGACCGCCTCGACATAAGTGAAAGAATATTGACTTAGGCATCAAGCATCAAAACTACACTACACTTGACACTCGTTGTGATGAAGATGTCATGTACAGAATTTAGAATTTTACAAAAAGAAAAATTCAAAGTTCTGCACATGACAAGGAGAACAAAAATGGTCATAAATAACGAAGCACAGTAAAATTCAACATATACCACGATCATTTGTTCGGTCTAAATTTGGTTTATGCAGATTATGGCAAAAGTTCAAAGTAGAAAGACTGAGAGAAAATTTTAAAATAAACATATACTTGTGACTCTAAATACTTACAACAACCGAACTGGTAAAGTGTCCGCAGGTGTTAAAATATGTTTAACTGTACGAAAGTTTGATAAGGAAAAATATGCGTATTCAAATTGCGCCATCAATTAGAAACTTTATCTGTAAACCCTAACTTCTTTTAATCAAATCGTGTGTTCATACTTTTTATTTCATTATTTCTGTACTAATAAAACCGACAGAAGAATGCATCAAAAGATCACAAAGTTAAAGAGACACTTGGCAACGAAAAATTAAAGTCTCCATGCAAGGATAATGAAAAAGCCATCGGAACATCTCAAGACTTTTGAGGTCTTGATTTGTCCTTAACTAGACAGGTTCGTTGTTTGTTATGCAAGTTCGATGGACGAAGTCGCTTAAACGCAAACAGGGAACCAGTCTGGTTTGATTCATATTATGAGGTGTTCCGATTGATACGAGTAAGTTTATCAACTTCTGGCGTATAAACTACAACATTTTTATCAATTATTGAATCAAATCTTTACATGTTTCTTTGTATCCCTTAATCCTCTAAAATTACATCTGAAAAGATTTCTTTAATTTATGATCTTTCACTAGGATTTCTTCGTTCACGTTTAATCTTTATAAATCCAGTTAACAGTGAAGGCAAAATAACATGCTGTAATTTGTTAAAAGAGCAAAAACGACTCTCTCTCTCTCTCTCTCTCTCTCTCTCTCTCTCTCTCTCTCTCTCTCTCTCTCTCTCTCTCTCTCTCTCTCACACACACACACACACACACACACACACACACACACACACAGAGGGGGGAATTTCAATAAAGTTTCATTTGATTGAAGTTGTACATCTGATCGGTCACCTTTTTAGTAAAACAGTTGCAACAAACTTTGCTGACATTAATTTTTTTTTTCATTAATAAACAAATTGCGTTTAAACTTCATTGTATAAATAGGTAAATGAATCCTTATATACATCGCCAAATGTTTTAATTAATAACATGCAAAAGTTAATAAAAAAATTTTTTTGTATTATATAAATAAATTTTTACACCAATTCAAACATTTTAGCTAGTATCATATTAATTTTTCAAGGAGATGTAATTTTAAACACACTGCTTTACATCCTGCACTTAGACAATCTGTCTTTATTTTCAAAAGATCTTCATCGTTTTTATAATATTGTTACCTAGTTTATCCAAGCAGTATAGCAATTGGTGCTGTTAAACTGCTGATTAAGAAGCTAATATCTTATGTAACACATAATCAATATAGGTATTTTATTAATTACTAATACAGAAATCTCTCCCCTGAGAAAGACCTGTTTTGCCAACATACCTAGGGATATACCATCCATTATAAATTACATTTTACTTAATACAAATATAAATTCCATTACACACCGCCACGTATAATTTTTTTAGAAATAAAGAGTACTGTGAATTATTATTATGTGATCACACATAACAGATTTCTTTATTTTTCTCATTAAATTGCAATTTCAAGTATAACTTTAGAGGAAGAAAGCGTTAACTTATCATACACGCACAGGTATACATTTTTACTTACAGTTTTATGCCATTTTCAGTTAAACATTTGACGTTTTTACTGCATAATTCAGAATCAAACCCATTATTTGTATTAAGTAAAGGTATTCAAAATTTCAACCATTCTCTCAGAGTTTACTTCTGTAATAAGTTTCATGTGCTACTTTTGAATTGTATTATTTTATGAAAATTTAAATGTAGCACATGACAGAAGCAAGAAGAAAAAACAATGTTTGTTCAAAATTTGGGAAAAGAAATTTCAACAAAGTTTTAAACAATTGAATTTCCAGGTTTATTACTATAAAGAAACCATATATTTAAGAAAAAAAATTATCCAATATTTGGAATTGAAAATTAATTAGTTTATTCATTAATTGTAATTAATGATTGAACTTATTAAGCTTCTAACAAATGACCATATGTCGGGTGGAGAAATAAGACAAAATATGACTGAAATCTACATATTTTACAGTGACCCACATGTCATGACAACAAAGTAAACCTATATACTTATTATTTACCTGATGACAAGGGTATACCAACACACCTAGGATATGGTATCCGATATGTACAACATTTACTAAATACTTTTAAAATTCCATAACATACCAAGTATCGTGAATTGGAATCAAAACCAGTACAAAAGTGCTTTTTTTCACACAATAATTTTCAGGTTTGGTCGAATATCAGATTTCATGTTTCTTCCTAAATTGCAAATGCATTAATAATACATGTATGTATGCGCTTTTTTTAACAACTGCATTTTAGTTGGTTTGTGGTTTTCACATTCAGCGTAATATATTTAAGCAATTTGAAGCCAAATATGGAATTTTTAAAAGTGACCAATAACACACAAAAACAAGCTTCTTTGAAAGGGAAGCAGATAGTTTGAGTTATATGAAGTCCCAGATAAAATTCACTAATGAATGTACATACATGTATATCGAAAAAGTAAGATCTAGGATGGATGAAAGAAAACAGAACAACCGAAAAGATTATCGACCTACGGCACAATTTTCTTCTTTTTTCCTGGATCTGCCAGGATTCGAACGAAAGCGATGAGAAATTGATAGTGGAGCCGATGTAAAAGACCTAATTAGCCACTAATCCTCGTCAGGATAAATGAAAAAGCAAAAACATTGATTTTGGAATTGCAATTCCCATACAATAATTAAGTTTTAGAGTTATCTGCCAAACGCATTGAACTTTTTCTAGTTAAAGGACATATTATGTAATAAAAGCACATGGCTGCATTGAAACAGTTAGAACCTACTGCGAGGACAATGTATGCTGCGTATCTGCTTATTTCTTATAAATTCCATTACAAACCCGGTATGATATTTCTGGACACAAAATGATTTTGTAATATATTATGTAATCATACAACAGGTGTTATTATTTACAAAATTCTTAATTATCACATTAATATGCAATTTCTGGTTTACGCCTCTCCTCTTATTGGATTCTAATGCACACGTGCATTTATCTCCCATTTTTTATATCTTTTTTTTTATTGAATGTGCGGTAATGATCTGGAGGAGCTCTCGTTTGCTTATTTTTATATCATTTATATGCAAAGCTCCATACCGAGAAGAAAGGGAAGGTGGTTCAGTTGAGATTTAAGTGGTTTTCTCGAATTTATATATCTCCCATTCAAGCGTCTTGAAACGTCTTGAAAATTTCATTACAACTATCAGTAATATATATATTATATGTGTGTGTATATATATATATATATATATATATATATATATATATATATATATATATATATATATATATATATCCATTCTTATCTAACGAAGGGCCGGTATATCTATTTTGACGTTTCTTTTCAAAAAAGAATTTTAAAAATCTTCAGTTCAAAAAATTGTTGTTGTAAAATTGTTTTCAGATGTAACGCGTTATTCAATAACAAATGTCTACATAGGAAGATCCAAAATTATTATTTTTTTATTTTAAAATTCACTCTTCATTCAATTAATCTTGGGTCACGTGTATTTGTGACAGTGAATTTTGCAATTGTCCGTTATGACTAGACTAAAAAAAAGTGGAAAATACCAAACTTTATTCAAGGTAATTGAATTTTCTATGAAAATCAGAAAAATTCAATGTCACAAACACTGCCTCAAACAGTAAAACAGTAGTTCTGCATAGCCAGATTGTAAAATTCCCTGTTACAATTACAGCGACTAAAAAGGTGGCTCAGTATAACCCGTGTCTACATTCTTGAAATGTTTGTGGCTGATCTGCATTTTGTTTTGCATATTTAGGAATTTAGGGAATATTCAAAAAAGCTTAAACATATGTAATTTAATTGTATCTTGATCCTACCAATATTGCTTTACTCACATTGTCATTCTAGTTTTGTAATAGAACTTACTTTGGTGTTTTAAAGTGATCGACTTCACGAAAAAAAAAGCTCAAGAAAAACGGAAATATTTGGCTTTGGCTTTGTCAATTTTTTCAAATTTTCTGCTGTATGAATCAGTCTTGTGCTATTTTTGAATTTTATTAAAAAAAACTTTCTTCAAAAGTTGAAATAGTGCATTCAAAGGTAGAACATGACAATCTGAATGCTGCATTCAAAAGTAGCACGTGACAACAACGTATAACATATTGTGTTTTCTGCACTCATTTTCCTAATTGTTTTGGTGACACATTGATACTTATATTAATATTTGCTTTATTAATTTTTTTTATTAAATTAATGCTTTAAAATAAAAACATAACTGAGTCCCTTGGTGAAAATATTAAACAGATCACAACACCGGGGGAGGGGGTTCAATCCAATCATGTGAGTACTTACATGTCAAAAACAGATAATGATTATTATTACAACATTAACTTTACATTAAATTATATTATAAAGCTTCCTTGCATGCATTTTATTGCAAGGTTGAGGTATTAAGTCCATGAAGCTGTTTGATGATTGTGAATAGTCTCTTCATAGAAGTTTATAACCGGTATAATTACATCACTTGAACACAGCAGGCAACGTGAAATCAAAGTCGATTCCACGTGCATGATTTATTGAAAACTCTTACTTTCAAAGAAATCTTAAAGTTTTATCGAACCGTATATCTGATTCATACTGTATGCATACATTCACGCTTTAGTTAACGTTTTCGAATGTTTCGGAGAATTAGTTCTTTTTATGTCTGAAGTCTCGTTACTGTTACTCAACAAATTAAACGAACACACGTGCTTTTATTTGAATTCTTTGAAATATAAAAATGAAATATAAAAATATGAGACTCAAAAACATGTTCTTGACTATAGACAGATCTGCCTAGAAGTGACACAACTGAGAATATAAAATATGACACATACAAAACAATTGATTATAAAAGTCTTTGGAGGGAACCGACATAAACATGAAATGGCGCCAAGTGATAGGCAATGATCTTCACGATTGTTTTTAAATTTCACAATACGATATATTTTTCAGTCCTTTAAAGTTAAATTTTCAATCAATGAGACATGTCTTTTGATTATAATTAAATAACGGTATAATGAACTTCAGAATCAAAAGTGGTGTCAGTAGATTTTATGGCTGTTCCTTCTTTTGCGGCCACTGTTCGTATGATCAGTTTAACTTAAAAACATTGCATAGTAGCCTGTTTCGAATCGAACTTGTTTATTGAATCGTTTAATCAACCACTTGATTCATCGACCCTTACTAATGAATTTCAATCCTTTAAGCTGTGTATTTCAAATGGCTTCTGTCTAAAATACGGTCCTTGTTTATTATTTCTCGTTCAAATTTTTGTGACAAGGTTTTTGTTCTCTCTCTCTCTCTCTCTCTCTCTCTCTCTCTCTCTCTCTCTCTCTCTCTCTCAAAAAGTAAAGCTTATTCAGAAACTTCTATATTCCATTTCTTACTTCGAGGATTATTGAAGAAATCTGCACATGCATATATTCATTTTGATTTTAATAAATACAAATATACGAATATTTACATTATTATTGTGAAGATTTTGAAAAATGAGTCAATTTCTTTTAATATTCTGCTCAACTCAAACAATCAATAATGAAGGTCATCTTTTATTTTCAACTTGCTTCATTTCAAAAGAAAGAGGTAAGGCATCAAATTTTGTTCAATCTTAATTAAATGAGACAAATCCTTGAAAAAATATTGAAAAAAGTTTACTATAAACAAAAGGATAAATTTCAAACTCTTTGATTAAAAAGAGAACGCTAAATATAAACTTTTAACAAAAAATAGGATGAAATGATAAGTCTTGAGATCAAAAGGGGAAGAAATCACATCAGTATGTTAAATAAATTTTAAAATATATGCTTATGTTAATCATTATGAATTATTTGTTTTGTTAAAAGGCTTGTGATTCAAGAACCATGTCTAATGATACTTAAGAGATGAATAACTTATGTTTATGCTTGCTATATTAGTAAACTTCATTCATGTATCACGGTTGAACATCTAATTTGTAAGGAGCATATCTGCTTTATTTCGAATTTAGCCTAACTTTTTTCTTTGTTTTGAAGACAATTATGACAATCCTTAAGAAAACATTTGTTATAATTGTGCTTACATCTTCAAAAATATTTAAGTATACGTTCATATCTTAGTGATTTGTTGAGCGTTCGTAAAAATGCCTTACTTTTATCTTTACTTATTATTCCACAATATTTTCGAAATAATTGCGTTTTAATTTTCGTTTACTGGAACAGAACAAACATACATTTTTTGTTGGAACCTTTGCATCCAAAAATATTTACACAATTCAGAACAAAAAAGAAAAATAATTTTGAGTTTAGGGCAATTGTTCGAAGCATGATTAGTTTTCATCCACTGATTAATCTAAATTTTCTAATATAATTTTAAACATTTTGTAAAAAAAAAAAAAAAAAAAAAAAAAAAAAAGAAAGAAAACGGAAATATATTGTTCAGATCTTTCGATTTATAATGATATGGTAATTTTAATAAATGTTTAAAATTTGTGTTTTAAAATCTTAAGACCGTGTCTAGAAATTAAGGAGTATCAATTTTTTTTTTAAATTTTATTGCATCTATATCTGTCAAACTCTAAATATAAAACAAAAATTGTCCTTAACTTGATCTCATAAATTTGCGTCACTGTCTGAGAAACTTAATTCGTCTTTTCTATGTCTGACTCAATGGAGAAAAAGTAGAAAACATAAGGATAACTGTCAAATTGTTGTTCAATTTATCAGCATAAATAACTTCATAAATGTTAAAAACTATTAATTTTTATTGACAAGATTGTTTGTTAAGTAATCGTCTAAAATCCATCATTATGCAATAGAAAAACAGAAAATAATATCTGTAAAATTATTTTGAATTTGTTTTTAGGCTTAACTAAGTGTACACTCAAATTAGTAAATTTTTTAATGTCAATTTTTAAGACATTACACAGTTAAAATTGAATATCTAGTGTTGTATTAAAATTGTTTAGTTTAAGTTTGTTGAACAAAACAAAACATTGTCTTAAGAAAATTAAAATTTTGATGAGAGAAAAATGGAAATATTTGAATTTAGTGTACAACTTAATTGAGTGAAAATGGGACCTGGATTTTGGTAATGAATAATACAAGAAAAACTAAGGGATATAGATTTTAATTTTTGAATAGCATGACCATTGCAATAACCAAATGCGCTAACAACACAGCACAGTGAAACCAACAAAATAAGACAAAATACACAAGAACGACGCTAACATGTACTGAGAAAATAAACCGGCAATGAATAAATTACAACAGCAGTAACACCTTCCCTCCCTTGATAAAATGCAATAAAGGGTCAGTAAGTCTCGTCCTGTGATTAGCGTTAATCTGTGATTTCAGGGTACAAGAACAATGAAACCGAGTCAAATGACGTCAAAATCAATTGACCAATCAACGGAATCGTCTGTTCTTTGACATCAAGTTCAGATCAATGTTTGAAAGATTTAATTACAAACCCTGATAAAATCTGATTTAAGTTTATCAGATTTAATGTGCTGCTGTATCTTACTACCATTTCGTTGTCTCTTTAACCATTCGCTCCAAAAATGGGGCATGTTCTGTGGAGGAATCATATAAACAGCTATACACATGCCTTCAGTGGTTTTTGATAAGATAAAAAAAATAAGCAGACGGACGAAAATAGTCGTTAACAATATATCAATTGTTTCTTTTAAAACGGATAGGGATAAGGATGGTCTAATCTTTTGCAGAAGACACCTGTTGCATTTTAAAATGATGTACAACCATGACATGCTTAAAACTCTTTGTTTTGAGATGTGTATCTGAAACACGTGCATAAAGTTACTGATATACATATGATATAAGAATACAAATTTAACATTTGGAGACTTTCAATCTTAATAAAATGACAATAAAAATGCAAGTCCTTGATTTTGTGAAGATAAATTTTGACAAACAGTCTTACGGCTGTAGTAGCATAATTACATGAATTATTCCTTCTTAGATCATTGTAATTATTATACATAAAGATGTATTTTGTTTTTATGAAAAAAATCCTTTTTACAAGTAATCAGTCATTGGCTTGCGGTTTAAAAACCACAGAAAAATTGTTCTGCCATGCAAATTTATATCTTTTATGTTCAAAATAAGTTTCATCTGGTGGTAAACACGTTTTCATTCAAAAAAAGAGCACGTTCCAGTGTTGTTTACTTCTTAGTCCGAATTTTCTTTGACCCCAACACACTCATAGTCTGGCAGCTGTGAGTGGGACCAGAACAATTTTTTTTATCAAAACCTCGAGAATTTTCTTGTACCAATTAGTGTTGGAAGGGTCACCCAATTTTTCTTCGGACCGAAAATATTGGTAGAACCTTAAAACCGTAAGCAACGTCAATAGACAGGTAAATTATTTTTTCTTCCAAAATATTTGAATAAGATCGTTTTGCGAGGTTACGTAGTCTTGTTTTGAAAATAAAGGAGGTTGGCAAATATCTTTCACTGGAGAGAATAATATTAATATTCTCAATCCAGCAGCAATGACATCTTAAATCATAAATATTTTTGAAGAAAAATTATTCAATCTATTAATCCACTAATATTTCCAGTCTTAAATGTAATGAGGCGGCACCTTTCCGACACCGGTTGGTGTTTGTTATAAAAAGTGTTCTGACCCTACACACAGCCACCAGACATAAATTAGGTAAATGTCCAATGGTTTGGTTATAGAGTTATAAGAAAATTTCAGTCTTTATTAAATGGACGCTAAGTAAGAACATTTTTAAAAAAAAATTAGAAAAAAGCTTATGGTCAACATGGGACATGTCCACATATCCAAACCACTGATTATTAATTTCCTGACTTTTAAAGGTTACATGTACTTGAGTAAATGTCCAATAGTTTGTTAATAAACTTACTAAAGGGTCCTTTATTAATATCCAGTGGTCGCTAAGTACGAACATTTAAAAAAAATTAAAAATAAAGCTTATTATAAACAACATTGAACCAACAACCTCTAAATGAATATATAATCCAAAAAATTTTAGAAAAAAGAAAAACATGTATTAGAATTCTTTCATGTCTTTCTGTATGTATTGCTGTATTTGTTGTTAGTTCTACATTGTAAACTTATCCTGTTGATCTGCTGTGTTACATAATCATAGATCTTACTCTACAAAGCTGGTTCCTTACCGCTTACAACAACAAACGTTCTTTACGTGTACAAAGTTTACAGTGTTACGAAGTGTAAATGACGTACATTAGAGATCAAAAAACTGTTTCCATTAAGAATATAAGATTGAAACATTATATATGATGTCCTAAAAAATCAAATAAATAAAGTAAATGTACACAATAAAACAAGACATCAGATGTAAAGTTATATAATATGATCTAAAGTCAAAAATAAACAAAAAAAACATCAAAATATCAGGATAACTAAATTATTATTAATCTTTGTTTAAATATTCATCTGTTTAAATCTATAGAGACTTTTTTATTAGAGGATAAAGGTTTAAGAAGTTTTTTGAGCGCTCCTATCATATTTCATAAAGAAATCCTGTCCGCGTACACCGACAAGGTAATAAGATGAGTTGAAAACGTTTATGGAATTGAAATCTACTACTAATCATCGAACGTCCTGAGAGAACCACTAGTATTGCACGCGACTTACTTGATTAAATCACGGCTCACTACATGGTAGGCAAAAGCAAGTGAGAAATGAAAAGTATTGCACTTGAAAATTTGCCAATTTAGTTTTAAAAATTTCACGCATGCGCAATAATTTTTTTTTCGAGAAACACCCAATAAACTTAAAATTGATTTAATTTGATTTATCGAAGAAAGCTATTGTTTTGTTGCAGTTTATTAATCAACATTTTATGTTCATAAAACAATATACTGGACAATACAACGCAATTAATTTTCATTGGTTAAAACCATTCATAACATATATGCACATATGGCACATCAAAATTTTACAGGTATTTGTGTTGTATATTTACTACCCCTGAGCGGGTTCCGCTGCTGGTGGAGCAAACTCCTCGAGGGTATCCATAATTCCGTAGGCAGTACTTTGTGCTGTCAAGAAATATACCATTTAGCAAAATTTTCAGCCGTCTCTATTTCTGAAATCTATCAAAAACAAACATTTGTTCCCTCATGCAAAGCATTCCTTTAGCTGGATTTAGATTCATTTAATTTTAGAACTTTAGATGAATCAATTTTCACAATTTTCAACTGTTCAAACTTTTCGGCCCTTAGTGTCACTGATGAGGAATGATTTTCCGAAATGTGCACATCTGGCACCTCAGATTATAACAGGTATTTGTGTTATATATTTGTATCTGACTTGTATTTTTCGAGGTAAACGAAAGTAATGTAATGGAAAAGTATCGCATAAATTAAACCTAATTTGGATAATTTATATCTCAGTGGAATAAGTCAAGGAGACTATATTTTTGCTAACAAAAACTACTTCATATGAAAACTTGCTTTGTGCTCATGTAAAGCAACATCAAAAGACTGAAAGTGATGTATCGTAAAAATTTATGTGATTATTCACAAAAAAACAACCGAAAGTTTTATAACGAATCTGGGTGATCAAGGTCGATGGGATACGATACTCGAACGTTCCAAATTGCAGACGACAATTACGTTATGGAAAATTTCTTAGCTTGGAAATAAACCAATATAAAATATAATATAGACTTGATTTGAAACCAAAAAGATCAAAACAAAACTTATTGAATTGCGTCTATGCTATGTATTAAAATCATAAAATACGAAACTACCAATCAAGATGCTTGTTTTCACGGCCAAAAAACACAATATTACGTCATGGAAAGGTAACAACATGCTTAAACGTATTTGAATAATTTATCTGAGTAACAAAAGTCAAGGGGGCACTCAAAATTTCACAGAAGTAGACGAGAATTACTGCATGAGAAAACTTCACTATCTATTCATTTTTGACATTAGCAGAAGACTGAAGATAGAGTCACTTGACCCGGATGTTATCTAAATTTGATAATTTTATACAATCACAATGATAGATGTTTGTCAAATCCAGGCTATCTTCTTCTTCATATCTCTGTAAATAAAGACCTTCTGTATGTAGTTACTTAGACAGTTGTAACCTCATTGTAAATAGTAAATAAAGCGATAATTCCATATAAGAACAATATCCCCATTCACAAAATACTGTGTAAATCACACGGTATAAGAGTTTCTCATTTCTTGTGATAAAAATCTTATGCTCTGATTGTAGTCATTATCACTGTTTCATGTTACGGTGAAGCTTTAGTAAAAAATAAAATGAAAACATGAGCAAAAAAATATAAAACCACAGCGATAAAATATAAAATAAGGCTTAAATTTAAAAAAAAAAAGCAAAGCAGATAAATGAAGGCTTTGGTTTTTGCAAGGTTAACGTAAGTGATCCGCATGAATGTTATTTTTAAGTAAAATTATACCACATTTGTTATTTTTAAAACATGTAAGACATGCGTAAAAGTTTAACCTTTTAAACAGTATTGCTTTAGACGTTTTCTAGTTTCAGGGGAATTGTAAATAACGTACGTATCTAACAAAAATACATGTTTAAAGTTGATGTGCCAAATGTGCTATTCCTCATCAATGACAGGGGCCAAAATTTGATGGATTATAAAAACATAAGCCAAACAGTTGAAAATAAATGAATCCAAAGTTTTAAAATTATAAAATTCAAATTCCTACTAAGGAATACTTTGCATGAGAAAACATACCTTAGTTTTTAAAATGTTTAAAACAGAATGATGACAAAATATTATACTTGATTTAAAATTTTTATCTGTATTAAATACCTTCAATATTCGTGTATCAATGACAAATTTAGCAGAACCTATAATCAAATTTTTTTTGTAAAAAGCACTGACTTCATTCATATGGCAAAATTTTACCTTGAAATTTGTAATATGCTGCAATTTTATACTTTGAATTCTATAAACAAAGTTTCAAAGGAAACTTATTTAGAAAGGTGTACCGAAAAGTAATGTTTAGAGAGATGTTCCGAGGAGCAATGGTTTAGAGGTGTCTTGTATCCAACAACAAAAATCACTCCGATAAAAGGAGGGTCTTACTCCAGTAAAAAGGATATCTTACATGTGTAACAACCAGAGTATTGTTTTTATCGTGCTAGATCTTGTTCAATACAAGACACCTCTATAAACCATTTTGTCGAGTCACCTACACGATGTGTGAGATTTATCCTGAAGAAAACTGGTTTGAGAAAATTCAGTATTGAAATATAAATATCTGTCTGGTTAAAAAGACGCCTAAATTTCTTCTACATAATGTGTGTAAATTGTCCGGAAAGGAACTGATTAAGAAAGATGTCCCTAAGAAATCCTGTTTGAAGAGGTGTTCCCAAGAGAACTGGTTTAGAGAAGTTCTGAAGTTAACTTAAAAAATCATTCTGATAAAAAAAAAACATCATACACTCGTATACGAGAAATATGCGACCTGCCCAGAAAGGGGGAATTGCTTTTAAAAATTTTGTTTTGGACTGTGAAAAATTAGTCCGATTAACAGGGCGCCATATAATCATCTACAAGATATGTGTGTGAGGTTTTCCCAAATAGGATCTGCTTTAGAGAAGTGCTGCATTGAACGACAAAGCTGTCCAGTAAATAGGACTCAACACTCGTCTTTAGAATGCATTAAATAACAGTGTTATTATTATCTCGCTGAAGATTATATTATCATATCCAGAAACTCGTTGATTCATGTAAAATTGTTTTCACGTGCAGACGTTGCAATCGAGTACAAATGTAATGTATTTGTTATTAATAAGTTACAATATCAACACAAACCATAACGCTAATTCCGTAATAACGCTTCAAAAGAAAACATTACCAATTCAATTTGACGATACGTTCAGAAATACTTAGATAATCTTTGATGCTAGATGGCGTGAAAATATCCCAAGCATCGCTTCATTAAGATCTGCTTATTATCATAGCCAAGTCATCATCCAGTTTACAGCTTCTGTGCATTTCGTTATAAAGAAATTAAAATACAAGTGATGATAATGATAATAAGGATTTATTAATGTTTTACAATGATAAAATATTAAAGAGATTTTAAGGAAAAAATAATTTGCACAGACAGCGTAAAATGTGGTATGAACAGTATCTATTAACCGTTTTTCATAAAAGTGTTGTTATATATATATATATATATATATATATATATATATATATATATATATATATATATATATATATATATATTATTATTTATTTATTTATTTATTTAAAAATACAACGCACAAAGTTAAACTTTAAAAAGAAAGCAAAACCAAGAATACAGCAAAAAATGTTAAATTACGATAAAGATCCGTTCATTAAATAATATATTGCATTTTTGGTGCCTCAAATTATCGTCTTAGATATACTAGACGCTTATTTCTTCGTATTTTTAGAGGATCTGACCTACCGAATTTTGTGTTTCTGGCACCAGAGAAGAATATTCAAAGAAAATAAAATTATTAATCGCGGCTACAGTGATAAATTGAGGAGCTTAATTACAGAAATTGTTATTCACGGGCCAATAAAATAAGAGACAATAAAATAGTGTTTTAATGTACCCAGTCTGATGTTTATGTTGAAGATAGCAATAATGTCATACAAAGTTATAAATATGTAAATAAACCTGTCTTGAAAGCGAACCTAGAAAAGAAACAAACAGAATTCTACAAATTACTGTTTAAGTTCTCCATACATTTTATTCGTTAGTTTGAATGGGTTAAACGGTCTGCGTTCCTTTCGAGCATAAAGTTATGTTTTTTCTATATGTTAGAGTTATTATGCCTTGTGCATTATTGCCAATATTATTAGCATTCATTAGAGCTGTTTAGTTTTGTGTATGTAGAGCATTGTCATTCTGGCGAATAAATCCCACACACCTACATGATGGTGTGAATTTAATGCTTCAAAAGACTGATGTATTGCCCGAAAGGTCTGGTACACATGAACTTAACTTCTACTATGTTAATGCATACAACAAACAAAACAGAGTATATATATATATATATATAGTGAAATATGTTGAATTCCAAGTTTAGTTGTGTAGGTGTGTGTTCGTCAAAGGTCAAGGTCATGATGTAAAAAGTTAAGATTTGTCTTCAGTAGGGTGATTAATCTTTTAAAAAAATGTTCCAGTTATATATATATATATATATATATATATATATATATATATATATATATATATATATATATATATAAAACAATCTTTTAAGATTAATAAAAAATAAAAACCCGTCGACAAACATCGCTGAACGGTGGACACATCTAAATTTTTACATCATGACCTTGACCTTTGACGAACACACCTACATATCTTAACTAATTCAACACATTTCCTCAAATGGACCATTTTTAGGAGTGAAAAAAATGTCACAAACATCGCAATACAGAGGACAAATCTAATATTATACATTATATCCTTGACCTTTGACGAAGACACACCTACACAAGTAAACTTGCAATTCAACAGATTTCCTTATATAAGTAAACATCTGTGAAAAGTTTGATCAAATTTTATACTTGCATTTGGAAGTTATCGAACGGACACGATATATCGTTTACGGGGATTTAGAAAAATCGCAAAATTACTTTTATAAACAGGTAGTCAAAGTGCATTACAAACAACTCTTTAACAATTGACAAAAAAGCCATCTTCAGTTTTGCTAGCAACACACGATTGTGGCAGTACAAACAACAATAGCGACTTGAACAAGGCAAAAAACATTAAACAAAAAAGTCGTGTGATCATAAAACTCAACACATGTTAAAAAGTAGACTGTATGCATTGTGATTAGTATAACGTATCGCTTCACAAAATGCATCACATGACACTTATTAGAGGAAAAATAGATTGGGTATCGTTAACCGTTAAAGTAAGAATTTTTCCGATTTCTTGTTTTTTTTTAAACATGGTCCCGGACCTATTTTATTACTCGTACCGTAAAACGTTAAATCCCCGGATAAATGGATTGGGTAATGGATTGAGTAAAAATAAATTAAACGAGGAATTTTTCCGATCTCTTGTATTTTCAACATGCCTTCCCTTTCTATTTTGTTACTAATGCCGTAAAACCAAGTTTTGTAACTGCCCGGATAAATTTGCCATTCCAATTATTGCCATAAGAACTTAAAGACAATTAAAGGACTGTGTTGCTTTATTAACAAAACGATTTTTGAAAAACTAAAATCTGACTGAAAAACTTTGTGACAAATAATCGCACACACAAATAAGTTTTACTGTATATATATCCACGTTCCAGCAAAATGAAAAACAAATACGCAATTGTCAAAAATCCCTAATTCAGGCATTTGTCCTATATCTGACGAAATTTAAATACATTACAAACTATTAGCGACAAATTTGAAACAAGTTGTAGACAACAATATCTTAAAATATTAATTAGAATTATTTAATTAATATCAAACAGAAGCATTATCTTGTAGAATTCGACAGTAGACGATAAATCATCGAGTTTATGTATGTCACTGATGACAAGATTTTATTATATAACTTTTTGCTTTGAATTATTCATGTTATTACATTCCGCCATTTAATAAGACGCACAATTCTAATCAATTATATTAATTTGCATACATGTATTATATAGGGAGGGGTTTAATGAAATATGAGTCTCTCGTGATAGATTCAATTAAGTGTTATTGAATTATTTGATTCTGAACTTGAAATGAGCCATTTAAAAATTGATTAGTAGAATATCTTGATATATTGACAAGAACGAGCGGGTGTGTGTGTGTGTGTGTGTGTGTGTGTGTGTGTGTGTGTGTGTGTGTGTGCGCGTTTTTTTTGTTTTTCTGAGCCCCTTTTAAATTTCTCATTATTTTTAATGTGACTTTTTCTATGTTTCCCTCATAAATCCCTCTACAATATTTTGTAACTTTAAATAAGTTTATACCTTAGATTGCAGGAGACAGCAAAAGAATTTCAGTATTTAGTTCCGTGTATATACACCAAAATAGTGGAGTGGCTCAATGGTATTTTACTGCTCAGTAAAGAATTTTTCATTGATATCGAGGAGGAAACAGGAGCGACAAAAAATCACCGACCTGCCGGAAACGATATGAAAAACAAAATCCACTAGAAAGCAAATATATATTATCGTTTGTTCTAATATATTTATCGTAAATATAAATGCACTCATTCCCATACAAAGTGAATTAATTTTTATACTTTAACCTCTAAACAAAATCTAAATTCCAAGGTAAATTTTACTGACAAAAGAAATAAATTCATCAGAAATGAAATAAACACGAAGAAAAAAATACATTAGTTTTTTTTTAATATATCGATGTAGATGTAAAACATTAGTGAATACAAAATAACCCATCAAAACAAATTATAGTGTTAAGCATACAAATTACCTCTAGATCGCTGGTTGTATAAGCGTAAAACAAATACTCCCCTTATGAATCATAGCAATTTATATCCTGTATTTGAGATAAGTTCATTATAGTCCAAAGAATGGATTGGATCGGATTGGAATGACTAAAAAATAGTGTTTTACCCCGCAATCAAGTTTCTTACATTTATATCAAAGCGGCCAGTTTTTGGATGGTGGAGGAACAGGAGTGCCCAGAGAAAACCGCGAAACTAAGCGAACTAGGATATGCCGAGTGGGATTCGAACCTAGACGGAAAGAGCCAATGTAATTTTTAAGCTCGCCTTGGATCATTCGGCCACCAAGATCGGAAACTGTATCCGTTTTATATGAAATACTTGGTACGGAAACTGTTCCAGTGTTCGTGGGTTGTTTTTGAATGCAACAGGCAACGCAATCAAACATATAATACATGACAGCTAAACAAGAAATGACAAAAAAAGGAGAGCCATTTTTGGAGCAAATGCCATGTTATGTAGTTATAAGAGTAATGGAGGACCGTCGGGATCGTCAATCATTCAGTTTATTTTACAACTAGTGGTTCATCAATACGAGTTATAGAGAAAAAAACACCATATGCAAACATGCAAACAATAAACCAACACCTATTTTATATGCATAAAATAAACAAAGAATTATTCCATATATACTCTTTTCAAAAAGTAAGAAAACTTGTCATATTTTTATTTCATTTTTAGAAAAAATATACGTGAGTTGATAAATCCTAGAGATTGATGCTAGTTAAAGCAGACATATGCACAGATATGGTAGTGTCCAGGACCCTACTTAAACCACGGTGAAGCCTCAGGCTGAGTCCGACATTGAATCAATTTAAATTAAAAAAGCGTATAGAATCAAAACAAAAACACTTTAATTAGTTGAAAAATAATTTTAAATATTGTCAATCTATAGATCTATAAATAATGCAAAGATTTAAAAATAAAAAGAAAAACTTCATTAATTACCCTTTTTATTACAGTTATTTTTACTATATAAAGTTCATTGGACTCTTCATTATACAAATTTATATTTATTTCAGAATGAAATATATATTCTCTATGTTTAAAATTCGTGCTTCTCATAATCAGTTTTTAATCAGATCATTTATTTGTTTAATTAATTTCAAGTGGAAATTAAATAAACGTAAATATTTTAATCAAATTACTTATTGATAAAAGTGTGATAGGCTCATGTCTATGGTGTCACCTTACGGTAGATATGTCGTCTGCTATCGCTGTTCAAGTGACATTTTGTCGTTGTCTGCACGCGCTTGATAAAAACATAAAAAGAAACATCTTTTTATTTTTTTGTTAGAAAATTATCTTCCGATTGTTCTTAAACTTTGAAAACAAAATGTAACTGAATCTCGCTAATCTAGCTAAATTTAAAAACAAAAATTGAAAATTCGTTGTTTACAAAATTTATCAAGAATTGAATAAATAATAAAACTATTTTTCTCATTTTTGATCTATATTTTAAGTATGAATGAAAGTTCCTAGATATTGGAAAATAAAGTACTACGTTAAACTTTCTGGGATATGTATGTATCTAGCCCGCGTCTAAAACCATCTAAACGTCACAGTTTAATTTTAGAATTACTGAAGTAAAATGCACTAACATCTAACATTTTCAGTATAACTAAAAGTGTGGAAGAGAAAAAATGTCACCTATAGCGACATCGTAAAAATGAAGCTTCTGCAAATTCTGTCATGATTGAAATGTTTTTGTAGTTTATTATTATTATTATTATTATTATTATTATTATTATTATTATTATTATTGCTGTTGTTATTGTTGTTTATGATGATGATATGGTTTTTGATGATGATGATGATGTTGATGATGATGATGATTATGATGTATTTTTTTATTTTGTCGTTGATGATGATGATGATAATGATGATGGTGATGGTGATGATGATGATGATATGTCGTTGTAATTGTTGTTTTGTTGTTGTCCACGAAGTTTTACCTAACATTTTAAGAAGGTTTGTCTAAAATATTTTTTTACCACATCAAACAGAGAAATAACTTAAGTGTCCTACCTAACGATTTGTGGTAAAACACGAACCCAGTATTCCCCTAATGGCAAAATATGCGGCTAACGCACTGTAAAACGGTAGACATGTAAACTCTGACGTTTAACCCCACAAGGTGACAATATGATAATAATAAGTCAATCAATTTTGTCTCAATAAAACAGTGTTTTATTGACAGGTGAAGTATCGTAAATCATGTATAATTATAGGAGAAGTATAATGAATTAATTCGGAAGTGACTAGGCATATTTCTTTAAGCAATCATTCTTTCAGTTTCTCTAATCTTTCATTGTTACTTATTTACTTTGAGCCCACTCGTTATCAGCTTTAAGCATACAACTCATTAACTCCGAAAAAAACGTTATTAGCTTTGAGCCAATTACTAAATAACTCTGAGCCAGGCATTCATCATCTTTGAGCCAATAACTCAGCTATTCTGATTCCACCACTAATCAGATTTGAGTCATAACACTCATTAACTCCATGCCCGGCACCTACATGTATCATCTTTGAGCCCGTCACTCAAGAGCCCGTCATCCATCAGCATTACATTAATCGCTAATCAACTTTGCAGCATTTTAACTCTGAGCTAACCACTTCTCAGCCAGACTCTAGGGAGAAAAGCTATGGGTGTGGATTGGATTAGTGACGTAATACACTCGAGTCAAGATTCTTCATCTATATCGAACACAGTACTGAACAATGTGATTCGTAGCTCATTTACTCTCGAGCCCGAGGAAATGTCACTTCATCTCTTCAGAATGATTAAATGCTAAAACACACGTACCTGACACGTACCTGACAAAACCTACAGCAACATCATCAAACATCAAACGAATAAAACAAACCAGCGCAGATAATCAAATAATAGGTGTAATATAAAGAAAGGATTGGGTTGGATTATTGATGTTCACGCCCCAGTCATGATTCTTTCACTTATATAGGCGGTCAGTTCAGGGAGGGTGGAGGAAACCGGAGTGCCTGGAGAAAACAACTGATCTTCGGCAAGCGGCAAGCGAACTAACAAACTTTCTCACACTAGGATCTGCCCGTATTGTATTTAAACCTAGGCGGTGAGAGCCATTGTGACCCATAAGCTTGCGCTTTATACCACTTGGTCACCTAGCCCCCAATTATGTACAGAGAGGGTTACGCTACTGATATCGACTACAGACCAACGATTATCTTTCCAGCTAAATATTAAGTACAAGTATTTAACACAATCATAGAATATATAAGTTTTCGGTGTAAAGTTGTTTACATTATCTAGCTCACTGATAAAATTAATTCCATTGAAACAAGTGAAAGAATTTTCTTGTTTGATAAAATAAGAATAAATAATTCCTCATAATACACAAAACAAGATATGCCGACGTATAGATAACTTTGGTGAGTTATAGTATTAATTTTAACTGATTAAGAAAATCCACAAAAATCCAATAAAATAGTATACATATCCTTCATTTGATAAAATTAAATAACGCTATCAATGTATCTATATCCATCTAAATGGGTATAGGTATCCTTATTTGGTGTTAGGTTAAGAAAGACCAACTTTCTCTATTCACGAATCTTTGATCTTTTTCTTTTGTGACACTATCTACTCATAATGCAGAAGTACAAACACTACCAAATCTGACCAAAGTTCCCTATCAATGAGGGGCCCAATGGCCAAGTGGTCTAAAGTGCGCGCTTATGGATCACAGCGCCTCTAATCGCCTAGGGTCGAATTACACGCGGGTAAATCCTTATGTAAGAAAATTTGTCAGTTTCTTGACGGTGTTTTTTTCGGGCATTCAGGTTTTCTCAACCATCCTAGAACTTCAACCTAGATATTGAAATAATCTTGACTGGGCGTAAAACAACATTATACCAATCCAAAACGCAAAAAACGAGCCTCTGCTTTTGCAACACCACCAGTTCAAGTAACAAAAGAAGCACAACACTATCAATAATGGCCAATATGCCCAATCATGGCTCACTTCTGTTTCTCTTTATATGTTTCAAATTATAGCTTATTTAACCTCTGTCTTAAAAAACACTTTTAAACAGTTAACCCCCCCCCCCTTTTTTTTTTAAAGATTGCTTTTATTTTTTATTTGTCTCCACTATGTCATGTTTTATATGCTTGGTCAAATATTGTCTTTTATGATAGAACAATTTTGAAAATGGAAGAAAAGCAAATTTTTTAGTGTTAGTTTAAAACCTTAGAGATAACAATTTATACACTTTGTGTATTTTATTTTAGATACTGTGAATATTTTTATTTAAATGATCTTCTTTTTTTGTGTTTGTTTAGAAGACAAAAATAGAATTAATTTTGTTGAATCAAATAAACTTAACAATTTAAAGACATAGATGACTTCAACAATAAAATCTATATTTGAATTTATTTAAATAAATTAGATTTTAAATCACATCCGTACACATTAAACAATTTTGTTACGAGGGCAGATAAGTCCGTTCGATTTTATCATTGTATTTTAAAATGGAATGTCTACATCTTTGGAATGACTTGCATGATTTATAAAATTTATAAAATTGTTTTGGAAAAATACACCATAGAACAATCACCTCCATGTCAAAAACATGTACTTTTAAATCAATTTGGAACAGTTTTTATTACCCGCCTGTCAATGAGTAACGTGCATATCTTCTGCTAAGCTCGTGACACCCTAGAAACGGACATATCGAAAAAATACTTGAACACGGCGATTCTCTCCTTGTTGACAGTCATCAAATCTCCGGCAGTTATTATGAAGTGAATAACAGGGCATGGACGATACCACCTGCTGTTTAAGTGACTGGGGGATTTAACTATTTCTCATCTGCATAATTTATAAATGATATTTAATAATCAAAAGTGCCTCGTTGTCAGACCGATAAAATACCGCAGTTCTCTCCTTTGATTCATGTATTCATAAACACGAACGATATGAACCGTAATGGAAAGGTCCACTTAATAACTATCAAACCACAAATAAAAGATGAAAATTTTATTTCAATTTAACGGAACCGTACAAATTCAGTATAAGAGAGAGAACAAAATAAAAATTCTTGCTCTATAGTTCACAGGGATATTTTATGATGTGCCCCTTACAGAGGATTAGGCATTAATGAACAGACTTCTCGCTGGCATTTCTTTGAAATAACTTTATAATGTAGACTATATAATACATTTTGGGGATATAAATCCGCTGAGAGAATATGATATTGGATTAATTTTGTTCTCCGCTGAATCATAAAATTGTCTAAAAGATGTCAGGTAAAAATATCGAGATATGACATCTTGATTTGAATAAAACCAAAGAGGCTGAATAAAATCTAATTTGTTCCAGTTAAAATTCAGACCGTTTTTAACAACAAACTTTTAATGCTCGAATAACAAGTACTTGCCTTTTACCTCCCAATCTAACCATAATAAAAGGAAAAAAATGCAGACACATATATTCAAATTACAAAAAAAAACCCTGACTTTGACATGCGCGCAGAGTCATAAAAACAAAACGATGTAATATGTTTTACAAAATAGCGTAACAACCACTAGTTTCTAAGGCACACAAAACCAGTTTATGATCTAAGGTAAGAAGGTAATGATACGTGGTAATTTGGTTTTAAAAATAACAAACTAAGCATTTCTGCCTAACACACACACACACACACACACACACACACACACACACACATAAAATAAAAAATTAACTTTTTGAATTATGCGAAGATATAAGTCTTTGTGTTTTTTATATATTTATTATGTTGAGTGTTTTTGGTTTCTTGTCAATGTCTTCGAAATTTATAAAATAGAAGTGTATGTGTTTAGGGTGATTTGGTTTACAAAAAAGAATGCAATGACTGCTCTTACGGTTTTGTTTATCATTGGAGCAATCAGGATAAATTTGTTTTGGCTAAGGCCTTGGTTTTATTGTGATGGTATTTAGCAGTATGAGTGTCAATTTGTCCTGTTCGGCTGGCTTTAAGACTAATTTATCTTAGTATATTATGTGTTTTTGCTTTGCCTTAAAAATGTTGTATACACGTCTACACAGTATCTGGAAAGACTTGGTTATGCCTCTTAAGGGTGGGACTGCATATACTTTAAGTTAGTTGGTAAATGTTATCTCAAAATTGTGGAATTAAATTATATATTTTTAAATAAAAATATAGAAACCAGTAAAGTGTGTTTGAAACCGAAAGAAAGAAAAAATATTCGAATGAAAAGTATCAAGGTTAAGACAAGATATATATTGAAGTGATTATACCTCTTAAAGGAGAGGAAAATTAAATTTTCATATAAAATAGACAATGTCATTTCCCATGATAGTTCAGGGCTAGTTTCACAATCATTCCTTATTAAGATTTTCTTCAACTTCAATCTGGTAAATTTAGAATTTTTAAAACTTTTCATAACTTAAACTATTCAGAAATTTACGGTGCCATTTTTGAAGATCGTGCTATGTTTAAAACATCTGTTTTTAGTTTTGTCCAAAATCTTTATTCATAGTTCGATACGAAAAATCTATGGAATGATTTTGAAACTGGGGTCTTTCAACCTGACAGATACTTAACGCTCAATAAAATTGAATTCCCCTGATATAAACAAACCTTCTAAGCTAAGACATCGCTTATAATGCATTTAAACGACTTAATAAAATGTTAAAAAATAATACAATTGAAACGTACTAATTTACATCTAATGGATATCGGTTGCCCTTCCAAAGCAATCAGCTAAGTTGTGTTCTAGTAAATTTTTTTGTAGTTTGACCTTTAAAGTGTGATGATGATGATGATCATCATCATCATTATTATTATTATTATTATTATTATTATTATTATTATTATTATTATCACGTGCTACTTTTGAATTGTATTATTTTATAAAAATTCAAAAGTACCCAAGACATTATTTTTATTTATTTATTTATTTATTTATTTATTATTATTATTATTAGTAGTAGTAGTAGTAGTAGTAGTATTAAAAACATGTCACATGCTGTTTTAAAATTATCATTTTTGTATACTATTAATAATAATAATAATAATAATAATAATAATAATAATAAGTTTTTTTTATTTTAAAAAGAGCACTTAAGAGTCCATAGTACTTCAAAGATGTTACTTACATAATACCTAACTAAAACTTTTTACATTTCATAATATTTATATTAAATAACTTGATAAAATGCACTTACTATCATTAACTAAATGATAAGTACAATGTAGTGACTATCAGAATACTATCGTTGTACTATCTATATCTCGTGTTATATCCGAGACTACATCAAACTGTCCCTATCTTCACAGAGACGAGACATACCAATTAAAACATATGTTCAAAGAGAATTCTTCAGAAATTTTAGATACATATCTTTTTGACTTCAAACTTAACCTGTTACAGTAACATGTACCAATAAATTGTTACATCTTTATTTTAAATAACGGCATTACGACACAGAGTCTGTGCGTATTTATATAGAAAACACTGTACACTATTCTCTACATATTCTGTAACATGCCTTTAATGAAGCGAATCGAAACAAGTTTTTTTTTCTATATGATTCATGCTAGTTGAAGTATCAGCAATTTTCTTAAAATTTTAATGTAAAAATTTTGCCAGAGGGTAAACATTTTTATCATTTTTATTGTGTACTAATGTTCGGTAATTAAGGTAACTTATACATATATTATTTATCAATACCATAGAATTTTTAAATTATTTTTCTTTCCAGAACTTGATTTATTTCAGTTTATTTGGGTAAAAATTACATTTCAGAATCTCATTGATATATTTTACGTATGAGAGAGAGAGAGAGAGAGAAGGAGAGATGACTTATATGAATATATTTTATATCATTTATATATTATCAATACTCATAGCATTCTAAGATTTTTTCTTAAACTTTATTGATTCAGTTTGAGTAAAAAATATCTCATTGACATATTTACCTTATTACCATATCGAAGATTTTGTCAGAGAGAGAGAGAGAGAGAGAGAGAGAGAGAGAGAGAGAGAGAGAGAGGAGAGAGAGAGAAACTTATATCTACATATTTCATTTCGATGTGTGATAGTGACATATAAATTCATTGAATTTTTAAGCATTAACTTTGTCATTGTTACCTACTGACGGTTATGAATCAATATAAGTAGATTAACCTCAGGTGACACAGAATTTTGTTTATGTCTTAAAACTATCTTATCAAACATTGCCTCTCACACACTATAGAGAGTCTATGATATCTAAATACGTTCCTGTTTACAAGTACGGGTCGCTATATTAGATTAAAACATCTGATAGCGTATATGTCTCTATTTTCGAGTTGATACACACCTAACAAAAACTTTGTCATTTAAAATATAGACAAAATTACGGGTAAAATTGGAAATGAAATTTTAAAAAAGTTATATATATATATATATATATATATATATATATATATATATATATATATATATATATATATATATATATATATATATACACGTTTGTATATAGACAAAATCTTCCCCAAATGAAATTTAAATAGTAGCAATTTATTAAAATATACAAATATCTGGTAAAATTTGTTAATGGAAATAAATAGGTAAATAGGTACTAAAATATTTAGTCAAATATAGAATAGTCCTCGTACAGACATTTAAACAGTAGCAAGAAATTTTAATGAAATCTTAAAATACAATTTGAATTATATGCCGTGTTTGAAATTCCTAGCAATGATGAGTTATACACAAGTGAATATGTTCAGTAATTCATCGCTAATTGGACATCTATCAAATTTAAAACTGACCGTAAACTCGTCAAAAGATAAACTCGTTATAATTTTCTGTTTGATCTTTTATTTATGATATCTCTGAAACTTTAATTTTTGTCAGTATTAGATTTAGAGTATGTTTGTGTTTCAATAGCTTTTGACTCCTAGTCTTAATTTCCAATATGACGTCTCTGTCTATTTTAAATAAAGTATCTTACTTCATAAATCTTTCATCCAATGACAATCTGGTTGATTCAATAGTGTGTGTGTGTGTGTGTGTGTGTGTGTGTGTGTTGTGTGAGTGTGTGTGTGTCTTAATTAGTTATCACCACACATGTTTCCACAGATATGGAAATTAAATATCTCATACAACTATTTTTGATATATTTTCTATTTTATTTTTTTAAATGTCGTCGACCTTAGAACTTTTTTAATTAGCATCATCATATTAAATATTATACTAATGCAATATGAAATAATTAATTAATAAAAATAATAAAATTAAGAAGAAAAGATAAAAACTAAAAAATACAAACACACACATACTCATACCTATACTTAGTTCATTTTCTGGTATACTTATTTAAAAAAGATTTTTCTCTAGAGACAGATTTTTAAAAAGTTCTTTGACTTTTTTTTTTTTTTTTTGGGGGGGGGGGGGGGGTCCCTTAGTGAATATACAAATAAAATATAATTTAACTTAATATACTTACCTTTCCTGAGAACTTCTCCAAATACAGTATAATTTTTACTGGTCGTGCAATTCCACCGTTCGTATCTAAACTGTCTTTGACACTCATAAATCCCCATTTTTGCTCCATTTTTTATGCAAAGAAGGGACTCCGGATGATCTCGACACACTTCTAGTTGCTGCACCACTAAGCCAGGGACGTTATTACACGTGTTTGAATTTGTGTTTGCATTTTCTGGTGCAGCTGGTGTTCGAGCACCTGCCAGGGAGGCAACCCCGAGGTACCTACCAATGAAAATAATACGTATCATATTCTGTAAATATTAATATGTTTTTAGGATATTTATTTGACTTTTTTGTGATTTCTACAAATGACAGAAGTTTTTAATTGTATAAAATTTAAAGATGTAGTCAAATATATAAATTTAATTAATTAATTAATCAGTGTGTTTATTAGTTTTCCAGTTTCTAGTTATTGCTTAAATAACAATTAGACTAAGGATCTTAGACTGATGCACCGTCAGTTCATGAAAAAATTATTTTTTTAACACACAAATAAATATTAAAAAATGTATCAATAGCAAAATAGCACAAATTTCTCATGTTCAATATCTTTCACCGTTCTTATTAATTTAAAAAAAAGAAGAAGAAGATGATGATGATGAATGAATTTACAAGTTTTTCAAAACTAAAAACTATAGTGAACCTTGGCTACTGCCCACTTTAAGAAAAAGGTGCATAGGATAAAAAGAAGGGTTAAAATCTACAACATGCACACATAGACCTGCTAATTTTTTGCAGATATAGTCATTTACTTCACCATACTTCTGGAAAATGAAAAAAAAAACTTTCCACCTTTTATTTATTAAGTTGTACCTCCAGTGAATATGCCGTACCTCGGAATTTGGAATATCACAGATTCCTATACAAAACGTACTGTTACAAGTAATTACGCGATTATTTTAGACATGACATATTTATTCCATCGCCTTTGGACATATATCAAAATGCATCTTCAGGTTGTGTAATTAGTTCCCATAGTTATTACACAGATTTCTTGTTAAGATTTCATGAAGATTATATCAGTTTTTTATTTCAAAATATATAATAAATAATTAATCCGACTTCTAAGTTTTTTTTTTTTTTTTTGTTTCAACCCATATGTATATTGATGAGCATTCATAATATTTTAAGAGATAATCATAAAATAAAAATCCTTTTTTTCACAGACATATTAATCATGCAAAAAATAAGAAAAAAATAATAAAATATGTTATGAAATTTATGAAATTACTGTTCTAATGCTATAAATTATAACAATTTTAAAGGGGATAAAAACGAATGCTGTGAATTAAATGAAGCGCGTCTTAGGCACCAGTGAAGCATATTTATTTCAAAGAAAATGGTTAAATAAATCAGAATTTTGTGTCTGATGTATGGCATTTACCGTAACAAAATAATTTTCTTTTTACTACTAAAACATATGTGCTAAAACTAGACTTACACCCAACTCGATAGCGTCTGTGATGGTATAAAAATCCATAAAGTTAGTAAAAATTTTATCCAGAATGAAAAACACACGCGAATAAAATCCATTTTCCATTAAGTAAGGCAATGCCAACCACACAAAACTTGTAAAAACTCCATGAAAAGATATCGGAGACACATTTGGATAGGATATACGGAAGCGACTGGCCTGGGGTTGAACTAATATGTGTATAAAGAAACTATATCTAAAAACACGATAAGTTGTTGAAAGATATTTGTTATTCATCTCCCTTTTATCGTGTGACTCGAAACTTCATTGGAGGAGTTTGTCAGCCATGCATTCAGGTATTATATAGTACAGTTATGCTGATTGGTGCATATGTAGTCATGTGATCTCGTCAATTTCTGTCAATAAAATATTTGACTGAAGACGCGAAGTGTTTTTGGAAGTATGAGTTAATTCAATATTGGAAAGCAAGAGAATAATAGATAGCTAAACCCAACTTTTCCGCACGACAAATATTAACTTTTATGAATTGAAAGTCAATATTTCTATATATTCCTTGATCTGAACTTCAAAACAAAATTTGAATAACACAAAATGTCTTCAAAAGGTATGTTTCACAGGTAAATGATTTAATGCAAATAAAAATGTGGTGATACTGTATAAGGTACGAATGCAAATATAATTAATTTTTTATTATGTATTTAATTGATAGAAATGTCTATTTGTTGGTTGAACGCCAATATGGCGTGTAAAATTATTCAAGTAAACGTGTGACTTGGAATAAATACATATATTAGAAACAAACAGTGAATTCTCAAATGTTTATTGTTAAAAATGTTTATTTCTGCAAGGTGTGTAATTAAAGAACATTGAATTAATTAATCATACATAGAGGTTATGTCAATAACGTATTATTTACATTTTCTATAAATTCCTGGGAATTCGTCTAACTTATTTAACTAGCACTGGTCATTATTCTTCTTCGTCTCTTTTAAATCTTGACACTGCAATTTGATTGTTTTTGGTTCGAAAATGGTTTAATTTTTTTTTATTAAAGTCAGTATAGGTTAAATTATGTTAAATATTTTTTTAGGAAATTATAGTATGGTCAATCACACGAGTTTCCTGTGCCCAAGGTTTTAAATTTTATGGGTTTTCAACTCTAATTATTTAACATCTTTTAAAAAGGTATAAATTCGAAACGTGTGTTTAAAATATAAACCTGAGAAGGTTAAAAATTACCTGACAATAAAAAACACAAATAATTATATTAAAAGGCTCACCACCTATTTTAATGTAGATGTTCATTTAAATTGATGTGCATGGAAATTTTTGGACTAGCTTCAAGCAAATAGAAAATACCGAACTTCAGATATTGGATTTTCTTTTAAAAATTGTACACAAGTAAAATGACCAATGGTAGTCTCATTTCTAAATCGTCAATGCACAAAGTTACATTTAGTTTGATTTTGTTTCCATCTGTTAGACGTCCATATTCTTCCAAGTTAAGCAGCATTATATAAAAACGATTAATAAAATAATAACTATTGGTACAGTGTTTTGTACATATCTGTTAACTTATAAGCGAAATGACAGAATATAATAAGTGGTTAATAATAAGGAATATTTTATTTCCATATGAACATACTTTTTTTTAATAGGTATAATATATATATATATATATATATATATATATATATATATATATATATATATATATATATATATATATATATATATATATATATATATATAGTTAATATTGTTTTTTGTATTTTAGTTATGGCAAAACTCTTAAACAATTATAATAATATAATAAATGATAATAATAGTCTATTTATGTATCACATATTAATCTACATTTTAAAATATACAATAATCTACATATAACACAAGATTAATATCCAGCCACTATTATGACTTACGAGACGCAATAAAAGTGTAAAACTTCATACATAAGCACATAAATTGTTAATTAAGATAAAGTACCTTGTAAAAAAATATAATGCATTCAGTAATAATAGCATAGCGGATGGAGCCCGCTTATTGGTAATGTTAACTTGGTACTAGTAGGGTGCTTGATGGAGAATTTAAAATAAAAAGATATATATATATATATATATATATATATATATATATATATATATATATATATATATATATATATATATATATATATATATATATGTGTGTGTGTGTGTGTGTGTGTGTGTGTGTGTGTGTGTGTGTGTGTGTGTGTGTGTGTGTGTGTGTGTGTGCCTATATTTACCTATATTATAGGGGTTTTTTTAAATATAAACTTATAAAACACTTTTTCACCCTGTATAAAAAGATATTTGCCAGCATGTCATACCGCTTAATGTTGGAATTATCGATTTGGAAAAAAATGTTTGTTGCACTGTTTTCGGATATTAAGGAAAACGTCAATTTACACACCTCAATATGAAATATAAATAGTCATTTCGTACAATCGGTTTAGGCTGTTTGTATTAAGTGACAAACCGATGATCCACATGCACGATTATGCAATAGTATTAAAGCATTGGTTTATACCACATAACAATAAACAAATTTAAATTTAATCTTTTCACAATTAAATTTCAATTAATAAAAAAACAAGCATTGATGCAAGACGTGTCAAAGAAATTTATTACATTTAATAAATAAATGCATTTTTGCTAACAAAAACACAAAAACGCATTGACATCATTTCTTGTAGCATTTTGCGATTGAAATGACGTCAATGTTTGGTTTACATGATGTTAATATTTACACGAGTTGAAATGAATTGAGTTGAGTGATGTTGTCACGTTAACTTCACATCAAATTCCTTTACTTATATCGAGACCGGCAGTATGATGACGATAGAAGCCCAAGTGCTTTGAGAAAAATACCAACCTTCGGTAAGAGAACTGACAATATTTCTTACACAAAGATTTTCCCGAGTTGGATTCGGTGAGAGGTACTGTAATCCATTAGCCCATGCTTTAAACTACTTAGCCACCGATGTCTCTTATATACAAAAAAGTTGTTATTGAAAGAATTTGCATGGGTCCCTATTCAGTAACTCATTTTTAGCTAGAGCAGGGAACAATTGTGTTCAGTATTATACAATTAAACAAATAATAATAATAAACATTTCACGTAATTACAATTTCTTTATTAACTTGTTCGTAAATCAATTTAAAGTTCAAGGGTTTTTATTTTTTACTTTCTTTAAGCGTCATTCTGTTTTTTTTCCGCTCATTAGCTATAAAATTGGATTACATAATGACTTTAAACCCTTTTAAAAAGCACTTGTTAACAAAACGATTAATTTGTCCTGAATTCAAATTTGTCATCAAAGTGATAATGAGTACTGAAAATAAAATAACAGAGAATTTAAGAACAATAAAGTTTAAGTTTGAACTCCGCCAGTAAGGCTCCAATCATGGCCTTCCATCTGCACGGCCTTGCTCCAATTTATCTGAAGACAAAAAAGATATTTTTAAGCAGAATAACTTGAGACCGAAATTGTCTGCTGAAAAAAGATACGAACATTAATGAGTACAATAAAACATTTATTACCTTAAATATAAAGAATTTGTAACATTTCAGATACAATGTAATATAAATGTCAAACAATTTTTTAATCTGCTTTGAAATATATAGCGTAGTTTTGCTACATGGAACAGCGTGTTCGAAAATATGCTATAGATTTACATGTGTAAATAAGTTACTTTTTATTTAACTGTTATTTCGTTCTAATGTGCATGTTTTATTATAAGCAATGGCTTTTTCAGCAGGCATTTTCAAAAGTCTTTTGTTACTATTTAAGGCGTTCCAATATGCCACATGATCAATTTCTAATTTCTAAAATAGATGTTAATTTCGCTCATGTTTTTTTTTTCTTTTTTATAAAAAAGCAACCAACAATATGTTTTTAATATTGTGTTATCCCATTTTTCGAGAAAACTTAAAAATTCGCAAATTCTATCAATTGATTAAAAATTCATCCCTAAATTACCGCGTGTAGTAAGAGAAAAAAAATCGATTTATACACTATGCTAACAAATTCACACAGTAAAAATATCTTGCACATATTTTTATTGACAGCCTTAACATATGGATTCGTATTCAGAATTAAAAATCATTATATAACTTCAAACAAATTATAATAATCAAATGTTATGTTATACAGGTAATTCAATAAAATCGAACTCCAAGTGATTATCCTGTTATCGGCTTTAGACCAAGCAGAGTGTTAAGTAATGGTTATTATCGCTAGATACCAATTATCGTCTGTCTAAAATACAATGTGGTTCAAAGGATTTCTCAACACCATAAAATATGATACGTATTTTATACAGGAAAGAAAAAATGAAGGAACATTGCCGATTATTGAATTAGTAGTCCAATAATTAAAATCGCTCTATTACGTATTGTACCGATTACGAGAACTTTTGATTGGAAAAGTGAGATCAAAGAAAGTGGTAATCGACTGCCCGAAAGCAGACGAGAATGTATGGTTTGTGTTAATGTTGTCCTAATTGACGTTCTATCGGAGCAGACGAGAATACATTCCTGTCATAATGGAGACCCATCTGTTTGTGTGGTATTGACAATATGTCAAAATCATGTACATCAAGATCGTACATTTTAATTTTAAATTTTAAAAAAAATGGAGAATAATGAATTTATTCATATCACGTGTTATGGTTGTAATTATAACAATGGGAATTTTGTACGGTTGTGTAATCTTGTGTTTTTTTATAATACTAGTGATAAATTTATTTAAAATTACATCTTTAATACCTAGTCATAAAAAAACGTCATAAATTTTTTTTACACTTATTAAACATTTGATATTCTCTCATAGAGATGAATTTGGATTTTAACATTATTAAACAATAAGTAAGCTTTCCCTTTAACTTAGCTTTCAACAAACAGAAAAGTGATAATTCTTCGTCTTCTTTTATAATGTAAATTTCCATTTTACATAGTACAGGGTTTTATTGAAATATTTGCAAAATCCCAACGGTGTTTTTAATCTGTCCAAGTTCTTGGTTCCAGATGGCAATTTTTCTCGGTAAGAAATAAAAAATGTGAACAGATTATTTCTTATCATCCATGTTAGATTATTGGTATTCAAAATTTCCTGATGTGGCAAACCTGTTTTGAAAGTCAGGTGAACTTTATCTTAACATTAGACACAACTTCCAGCATTATTATTGTTGTCGATTTGGTTCATGAACCTCAAAAACATCACCACTTTAAACAAGACCACAACTTTAAATTAATTATAACCATACCCAGATTTTCATCGCAAGCTTTCGTGTGTATGCTCGATTGTTGCTTGCCGGGTAGTATTACACATGTAAGGATTTTATATAATATATTATTACCGAGTGTTTACCTCGTTTTCCTTCTTTAATTAGTCAATGTTGTGACATTGTCTTTGAAACATTTGCATTTGCCAAATTCATGCATGATACTAAATTCATAAATATCTACGTGTATAGATAAATTCAATTGTTTGTCATGAGATGTTTAAATTATATTTGATGGGTGTTAAAACAACAACTCAGTGATTGTTTGTATGTCGAGGTGGTATATTTCATTTTCATTTATCAAAATTTTACAGAAACAATGGATTGTTTTAGCCCTCCTTGTCATATTGTTCAATGAAGAGGTCATTGTAATTGCTGTTTAGTTTTATTACCGAATGATGAAAATTATATAGAAATCCGCATCTGAATAACTCTAAAGGTTACATGGATAATTTGGCGATGGATAAAGCAACGCAAAACACAACATTACCACTCAACACAAAACAATGAAGTAAACAAACAAAAACGAAGTAAAACGAGAGAATGGAATAATTTAAGTACTTTTGTAATTTTTTTTATCATTAATATCATTATTATTCTATTATTATTATTATTATTTATTTATTTATTTATTTATTTATTCTTATTTTTTTTGGTAACAAATAGTGCCTACATAGTATGCTGCGATATTCACATTTTAAAATACTTTTATTCCTGCTTCGCAAATCTGCTTTTGGAAATCCATGCGATATGTTAAAGTCTTTTCAATAGTTTTCTCTTTATCATTTAAATAGGTTCGAATCCCGCTTGGACACATCCTAGAATTTGAAAGTTTGTCAGTTTGTAAGCCGACGGTTTTCTCCTCGCACTCCGGTTTCCTCCGCCATCCCAAAACTGGCCACCATAATATAAGTGCAAGAGTTTTGACTCGTGGCGTAAATAACCATTACTCCACTATACTGCAGTCAGGCGAGGAAGTAGAAACTCAATCTTTTAATCTTATGTAAGATCCGGTTGTGGCTCGAACCCCTCGATCACCCGCTTTTAAGGTAAACGCTCTACCACTGAGCCACCGAAGCAATCTATATAATTTAAGAGTTAACAATAGGTTTGTAATATGAAATTCAATTTTTGTTTCCTTACTAGCTGTAGTCCATGGATAGATTGTTTTGTATTGAAATTGGTATCATGCTCTCTATCGTTTTCCTATTTTGAAACTGGTTACACTTAATATCTAGAAAGATGCTGACAAAACGTCGTCTCCATCTGACATGCTGCCAGTTTATTTTCGATGATTCTTTATGACGTTTTCCCAGACGTTTACTAGTAACTCACATAAAAGAATCCCCTGTCAATGTCACGACCCATGTTCACTACTGTTATACAACACTAAATAATTATGTCACAACTAGCGTTTATTCCATATCTCACGTAACATGCAGCTGGCATCGAGTCAGCCAAAAATATTACTAAAATGTCATTAGAGGTTATTGTAGACAAAGCCATTATTTCTAATTACCCAAACATAAAATATACAAGTCGTACTTTAGTACAATGTACAGTCAAACATGTCTATTAAATTCATCCATGGAAATTAGTAAAAGTGGCCTTTATGGACAGATGGCCTTTATATACAGGTTCTAATAATATAAATTCAGAGCAACTTGGATAGAATTTTATTGGCATTTTACAGTCAGGTGGTCCTTATAGAGAGGTGGCCTTTAAGGCCTGTTTGACTGTTCTTTGCAAGAGCAACCGAGAATACGACAAACAAAAGGAGAAGAAAGAAAGAAGATACAGGACAAATCTTGATTGTAGAAATGGGTAATTAATTTGAATGAGCATCCGGTGAAATGAATTATGGATCTTTCAACTCCTATTAGGCTTAAATCTAGCTTTTCACTTACATGTATTTTAAATGAAATTAAAAAATCAGCTTTTCTTTATTAAACATTGAACCAGCTACTTCTAGGTTGTTTCAAAATACACAATTTTAGTTGATTTTACACGAGGAAAAATGACACTGCATGTTAGCTTCTGGGTACCTGATCATCAAAAGTATGTTGATGAGGATTAGGTTGGTTTTTTTTATTATTTTTTTTTTCTATCCTGGCTTTAATATAATATGGAAATAAATATTCAATAATTATTGTCATGTGCAGACTTTTGAATATTTCTTTTTGTAAAAATTCAAAATTCTGCAAGTGACAAATGTTATTCTTTTGCAATTTTCAATATTTCATTTCAGTGAAGGTTCTCGGTGAACGAGTGACCTAAAACTCTCGTTTACGGACCACAGTGTTTCTCACCGCCTAGGTTCGAATCCCACTTGGTCAGATCCTAGTGTGAGAAAGTTTGCCAGTTCACACGTGCCGAATGTTGGTGGTTTTCTCTGGGCACTGCGGTTTCCTCCACCATCCCAGAACTGAAAATAAGTGAAAAGAATCTTGATTGGGGCGTATAAAACCATTACTCCACTCCACTCTTATTATTTTATCTTGTACATGTTTCTTTTCACAAGCTGTAATTAAATGTTGTTAAACGCTCGGCAACGGATAGCAGCGTCTCTCATCGACTAGATTCGAATCCCTCTAGGGCAGATCATAGTGTGAAAAAGTTTGCCAGTTCACTTGTCGAAGGTCGGTGGTTTCCTCTACTATTCGAGAACTGACCGCCTCGTTATGAGTGATAGAGTCTTGACTGGTGCATAAAACACCATTAATCCACTAATACAATCGCAAAAACAATCGCATCGCAAAAAAAAAGAATTCAAGAACAGACGGCATACACTGAGGCACATGAAAGACAAGATATGTTAATTACAAACAGCGCTGAACTTGATAATAAAGAATTTTAGAATAAAAATTTATTGCACACTTCGTAAAGTGTTATACAGATTGTCAATATTGTAAGAATTTTCTGTAATATCGATATATGAAACATTAATTCGACAATATCTATAAAATTCACAATGACTTTAAAAACAAGCTCAACGCGTTCTCTTATTACACCTATTCTATATAAAAAAAATCCTACATACCCGCCAGTAATAACATTCCAAACACGGGTTGTCCGTCACTATGTTTAATGTCGAAACAGAGGTATTATGATTCCAACATTACTAATTTGGATACAATGTGACAGATAGGTGGATTTAGAAACAGGTAAATGGTGTCACGATAATCATAAAATCGGTTTAGAAAAGAGAAACGCGTATTTATTACAAGAAACAAATTTTAGAATGTTTATTTCAATGAAAAAAATTCTTGATCATATTTCAGCACAACCGCATGTAAATTCCACGACGTGTTAACAAGTCTTAAGTAAATTGTCGTAAACTGCTTATAAATGCAAACATAAAAATCTTATTAAAACGTATGATACATAAAATTAGAAAATCACGACATTAAAAGAACATAAAAATAGCGTGAATTCAAGATGTAAAACTAATCTCATGATTTAAAATTTGTAAATAGCTCAATTTTCCGAAATAAATGTGGATTCAAAATTTATCAATGTAGGTAAAATGTTTGGAAATGGTAATTGTGAATATTTGAATGTTAAGCGTTATTGGGATTATGGTTTTTTACTTAATTTCAACACCTGCAACATTTTTGTAGTCAATACGACAAACAAGCGATAAAAATTTATATAACTATTTATACCTCATTTAGACAAAAATCTGACTAAGTGTTAAATCTTATATATATGTAAAACAAGAGATTAAACATTTATATGTAAAATAAGTGATAAAAACATATATTTGTAGAAAAAGTTATAAATATGTGTAAAACAAGTGATAAAACACACACACACACAAAGAATATATATATACGTGTATAGGACTCTCTATAGCAACTACATCATTCTTGAAAAGTCCCATAAGGGATGAAAGCGCTAGAAAAAATGTAAAAGATTTTTAAAATGTTTATCATGGTCGAAGTTTGTTATTTATTATTATATATATATATATAGAGAGAGAGAGAGAGAGAGAGAGGGAGAGAGAGAGAGAGAGAGAGAGAGAGAGAGAGAGAGAGAGAGAGAGAGAGAGAGAGATTTAACAAGATATAAAACATCTTATTAAAATTCCTAAATTTAAAAATTTCACAAATTTCTTTTAAGTTAGTTTGCTTGGATTTAATGTTATTTAACGTCTCATCAGCAACTTTTCAGCTATTCGCGCCAAGAGTAAGTTTAACTATCTAGACTCGAAATAACCAAGGTGTATTTTTTTTTTATAAGCGATTTTTGTTTTTTGTTTGTTTTTTCGTTGATTATTTAAATCCTGTTTTTTACCATTGTCACAAAATATTTAACAATTCAATGCCGATCGAAGGCAGTTTCTTGAGTACCGGTCAGTCGGTAAAAACGTGTGTTTTCCATCTGAGGTTCGAACTTTTACCGGATCTGACCAAGACTTGGAAAATGAAATGACCATTCTATCCAAGCATGCAGCATTTAGCTAAATGAAAGTTACAGGTTCTTTGGAAATGACCTTAAAACCGATGACCCCGAGTCATGATAAATGTGGCACATTTAAGAACATTCTTTGTGCATCGCCCTAAATGCACTTCAAAGATCAAAATCCTACCACTTTATCTGTAACTGGCGAAGTTCTACTATAAGTGAAATATTTTTGACTGTGACGTAAAACAACGTTTAAAAAATCAAGCAGGTATAAATTGTACTCTAACTTACGTGCATTGCACGTGCATTAAATACTGCATGGTAACCAACAAGATGAAAATTATAATAAAACTAAAAACGGTATGCATGTATTCTAGATTACATAATAAATTGTCTTGTGCTGATTTTGAATTTCTATTAAAATAATGCATTCAAAATCAGCACATGACAACTTAAAATCAGAATTATAATGTGTTGGTGAATCAAATCATTTTTACAGAAACTTCTAAAAATATTCAAGTTCGCAAATGTTAAGTTTTTCTAGAACGTGAATTGGATGGAAAAATTGTTTGACGTATCTAGATTTGAAATTTTAAGATGTTAAGAAAATATTTACTATATTTAAATGATAAATTACACAGCTTCAAAAATTATATAGTGTTACTTTAAAATTACAGTGTCAAATAAAACCAATCATTTGAACAACTTCTGACACAAACGTAATGAAATTTATCCTGTCAAAATGTTGAAAAGATTGCCCTAAGTTATACTAGTCAAAATACAGGATACTTTAAAAGTATCCGTGTAAAATTATCCTAACTTCAGATCAAAAAATTTACATGTTCACAAAGTAACCGAAGATTTTCAATTACAGCTTTCTAATACATAATAATAGGGGATAACAAGACGACTCAGACAACAGTTTTATTGAAATGCAATCAAATTAAGGTGACATAGTTATCAGGTAAAACCTCGTGAGTGAAATTTAAAAACTTAATTACAAAATTGGATAGCAATATCAAGTCTTTCAGCCATTGTCATACCTGTGGCTCATGAATACCTTATTCTTAGGTGAAAAACGTAATCCCAAGTATTACCGAAATTAATCTGTGTCCAAATGAATATTTAAACGTATTTTTGTCAATTTGAATGAGTTTGGCAAATAATTTGGGTCGAAAAATGGATATTTAGAAGTGTTTGTGTCAATAAGAATGAAATTAGTGGATAATTGGATTGTAAATGGTTACATACTTTGGGGTTTCTCAAATATCTTTAAGACCGCGATTCGTTAATATGCAATCGATATCAAATCACTAAAATAAAATTTTTGAGGCTGATGAGCATATATTAATATTGTCATATACATGTACCATTTTTAATGTATTGAATGATAAAATTTAAAACATGGTATTTTACAATTTATTTATTTATTTATTTATTTATTTATTTATTTATTTATTTATTTATTTATTTATTCATCTATTCATGAAGTTTTACGTTCCATAAGAATACATGTGTATTTCATTTATACAGCTATAGATTGGGACACAATTTTTCACCATTGCAGTGCGCTCAGATAGGGTTCTTTAGCGTGCCTAGCTATAGGTTAGGTAATTTTTTTTTGCTTTACAATGCGATAAGGGTGTGGTTTTGCATGTGCATACCGTCAATCGTTTTCTATTTCTTTTCCGAAGCACCTGTGATGACGTTCATTTATTGATGCAGAGTGTATAATAAAGAAACTGTCAATACTTTTTTAATCATTGTCAAACCTGATTAGTGTTCGGAACTCGACCACCATGATTCGCAGTGAGCACTTTCCACCTGAGCTACAGTAGAGTTAAACAAAAATAAGAACAACCATTAAAAACTAGAGGACAATGAATGAAATAAAAAAAAAACTAAGCGCTAAACCTAAAAAAGCAATATCGAGACTATGGTTTATAAACATTTTCTAGTAGATCTATTTTATTTTTTAGATTTTATAAAAAGCAGGTAAATTTAATTTAAGAATACGAAAAAAAAAGACAATGAAAAAAAAACTTGAACATATGAATTTAAAATAAATATGTAGCTTATGCAAAACTGACCTTAAAAAGTTTTCTGCCAACAGAGAAATAAAATTTTTCGGTGCACGCTACAAATTATGTGAAAATTAAACGTAAAATACAAGCTATCTTACAATTAAAATTAATAAACGAAAGTTAATGATTTAAGAAAATTAATCTATAAGAGAATGCTCGTCTTCAACTTTTATACTATAATGCGTTTATTTTAAAGGCATTGTGAGTGAAGGAATTAGCTAACAAGTAATCGTCGAACGCAGTATTGTCATGTGCTATTTTTGAATTGTATTATTTTATAAAAATTCAAAAGTAGCACATTATATATATATATATATATATCATTTATCTATATCTTTATTAATTTATTAATTTATTATTTTATTTTGTTTTTTTTTTTATTTTACTTTTTTTATTTATCTTAATTTTTTTATATTTATTGATTTATCTCAACTATTTTTAAAATATGTTTCCTATGCAATTCTTATTCTACATGTATTTTTTATTCTAATTTTATTTATTTGTAGCTAGAAAATATACAATCTATATAAAGAAACTTTTTATTTGATCTGAATAACCAATCACTAGTACTATTTTATCACCGATATTAGCTAAATTTTTTAATATAATATTTGAAAATGGTATTTTTCCTAGCAACTGGACTCATGGCATTATAGTACCTTTGCCAAAAAAGGGCAATATAAATGATATTAATAATTATAGAGGTATTACACTTATATCAGTTATTTCGAAGTTATTTTCAATTATTTTAAATGACAGGCTTTTAATGTGGGCAGAATACAATGATAAAATAGTAAACAATCAATACGGTTTTAGACCAAACAGATCTACTACAGACTGTGTTTTTATACTAAATTCTATTGTTACTCATGTTTTGTCGAATGGTGGTAAATTATACACTGCATTTATAGATTTTAAAAAGGCATTTGACTTCGTACCCAGAAGTAAGCTGTGGATTAAATTATTAAATCTTGATGTTAGTTCGAAAATGTGTAATATAGTTAAAAGTATGTATTTTTCTGTAAAGGCTTGTGTAAGATATAATTCAGTTTTGTCAGATTCATTTAACATTTGTGCTGGTGAGAACCATTGTCCCCTCTTTTATTTTTGTTTTTCATTAATGATTTAGCTAAGGAAGTTGTTGAATCGGCTGATGAGTCTGCTATCATTATTGATAAAGATGTAATTTTCTCACTTTTATATGCTGATGACACCGTGTTGTTTTCAAAAACAGTTGATGGTTTACAAAATTTTTTAAATAAATTAGAAATATTCTGTAACACTTGGGGTATTACTGTTAATGTTGATAAAAGTAAACGTATGATCTTTCAAAAAGGGAGGAAATATCATTTTCCAAAACTTCTGTATGCAAACTCCGAGTTAGAATGTGTTGAAAAAATTTTATATTTAGGTGTTCTTTTACAAGTTAATGGATGTTGGAATGAAACTCAGAAACGACTATGTACACACGGTTCTAAATCTTTACATAATTTGTTTAATATTCTACATTCTGTATGTTTACCAATTGAAAAACAACTCTTTTTATTTGACTCTTTAGTAGGTTCAATTTTGTTATATGGTGCCGAAATATGGGGATTTCATAAGGCAGATGATATTGAACGTTTGCATATGAAATTTTGTAAAAGAATTTTAGGTGTTAACATAAAAGCGTGTAATTTTGCTGTTTTAGGTGAATTGGGTAGATTTAATTTTTTACATGATAGATATTGCAGAATTCTAAAATTTTGGGTAAAGTTATTGTCCAATAAGCAATCATTGAAATATAAGTTGTATACACTCTTAGTTTCTGACATTGATGGTGGAAAATGTAACAAAATGAACTGGGCATACAATGTTAAGACTTTGTTATCAGATTTAGGTATGAATGATCTATGGTTAAACCAGAATCATATATATATTGATTTTAAAATTTTAAAACAATGATTAGAAGATCAGTTCTTTCAAAGGTAGCAAACGACATTGAACAGTTATTCTAAAATGAAAACTTATTTATTGCTTAAAGAAAAGCATATTTTTGAATCGTATTTAACTTCTATTGATAATTTTAAATTTAGACAATGTGTAACAAAGTTAAGAATTAGTAGTCATGATCTTAATATAGAAAAGGGTAGATATAACAATACTGAACACAACCTTCGATTTTGTAAATGTTGTAACATGAAAACTGTCGAAAACGAATACCAATTCTTGTTAGTTTGTCCTGCTTACTCAGACCTTAGACGTAGTTTTTTACCCAAGTATTTTTGTCATTGGCCAAATATCCATAAATTCAAATATCTTATGACTTGTTCCAGTCACTATTTAAATAATAAATTATCAAAATTTATGTATTTTGCATTTAAGCAAAGAGAAAAACTATTGGTTTAAAATGTAAAATTTTCTACTGTAAAATTTAACTTCATATTTAGATGTATCCTGTGCGCTATACATTTGTATCTGATTGTGATTAATGATAGCTATAAACATTGTAATGTTTTATGCTGAATAAAGATTGTATAGTACAATCGTGATTACGAAAGATTACGAAATTACGAATTAAAAGGTAACATTTTACGGTAGTAGCAACATGTCAGTTTCTTCTACGCCTAGGTATGTAATCAGGTACGTATTGTATATAACCTGGTTGTGAATGATACACATTTACACTTAATGTCAATTAACCTGGTCCGTTTGATCAAAACATTTTCACTGCCAGACCTTGCATAACTTTGAAAAAGTAATTTAAATTTTAAATATATTAAGAGTTTTTTTTGTACCTTGTAAAGGGCAATTCGATTTACATAGCATTTAACATCTAACGTTCAGATCCCTTTGTATAGGAGGCGCGTTGGCAATATGGTCAAGGTTTCAACCTTAGAACTCAAGGTCTCAACGTTGTGGGTTCGAATCCAATGGAATTCGCCAGTGTACCACGTGATCAATACCTCTTAACGGAATGAAATGGATAACGTCTACGTCAAATATTCATGAAAAAACGTCGTTATTACGGAAAAACGTAACTATGCGATTCCGTAGTCAATAGAAATAATTGTCCCGCACAAACGCTATGAGGTATCACGTGATACACTGGCGAATTCCATTGACCGCAAATGAGAATGATTCTTTTTGTAGGCTGTTTACTAGTTTTCTTGGTATCAGTATAATGGAGTGGTCTGCAATGTTTGTCTGCGAAATTGCGGGCGAATGTAATGACAGTCTTAATGCAGCTTTAAGCGCCCGCTAGTAAAATGCAGATCGGACACACTTACACATTGACGTTCCTAATGAACTGGAGTTAAGTTAATCCTAGATTACAAAAATTCTTGTCACAGAAAATTGCTGAAATTGCTTATTGACGTAAAACATCATTCAACCTTTTGCGTAACTTCAGATTTAGATTAAAAAATTAAGCTAGAAGTAAAAATAAAATAGATACACGTGTATTATAGATCTTTCCGATAAATCATAATTAAGAAGGCGTCATATTATTTGATTTTATTGGTCTTCATATAAAACCTCATTCAAGACGAGTCTCTGAATGTACAAAAAAAAAGAAGAAAACATAATAACTGAAAAATACAATAGCATGGAAATAAAACTGTAACAAAAAATTATGCAAATCAAAAATACAGAAAATAAGTTAAAATTATCATACCAAAAATTATTTACACTTTATCGGAAAAACCAGTGTAGATGTTTGACTTTCGCCCACACAAAATTAAATTCGAAACAAACCAAACGTGATGACCTCATTTCAAAAACATATAAAAACAATAACGTGACGTTATAAATAGTAAAATGCACAATCAATAATTCATGTTTTTTTTTTTTCGCGTAAAAAATAAAAAAGAAAAGGGGCACAAATTAGTAATGGTCATAAATAAGAATGTTAACACATTCTTACAATATATAAAAGTATATTTTAAAAGTTAATGCACCTGGTATTACTTATAACACTATTTAACCATCATTTTAAAAATCTATACCAGAAAACTAACATTGAATATTTTACACGATATGATTTGATACATGCAGTAATGTAGCTGAACTTTCGGCCCTGTCATCACCGCATCGATCCGTCAAAATTATGTCATAAAGTCGTACATTAAAAGCAATAAAATGTGCTGAATCACGAATGAAAAAACCACTCCTTCACAATAAAATATATTTTAAAATCATATAAATAAAAATCAAGTTTTAATATATGGCGTAAAAACAATTTTGACTCTTTTTACATGCGAATGTTAGAGTGGCTACACTTGTATAATATCATAGTTTCATAGTTACTGAAACGAACATTTATTAATGTAATACTATAAGGGCCATAAGCACAGAAATGAACATCGATTCAACAGCAAATAAAAACCATCAGACAAAATTACTACTTCGAAATAGCAGTGGTATTCGGGAAAAATTTCTACTGCATTTAAGTAAGGGAGGCTCGGTTGCTGAGTGGTATACACCGCGAAAACTTAGGACCAGCGTTTCTAATTATAATCTTCTAGGCTTGAGGATCCTTGAAGTGAGAAAGTCTCAATCTGCTTGCCTAAGGTCATGTAAACAGTGAAACTTCGCTTTCTACAAAGTAAATCAACTGTAGGTCCAACAATCGTCTTTAATGCGCCGCATGGCCAGTAAATAATGCAAGAGTTATATCTTTAAAATATAAGTCATGTTGAACAACAAAGCTAAACAACATAAATAACATTATTATTATTATTATTATTATTATTATTATTATTATTATTATTATTAACAATGTAATAAAAAAAATCAAGAAAACCAACTGCCCAACCAGAAACAGAAACAACAGATGCAAGATCCGGAGATCCGGATATTCAAGAAAAAGGAAAGAGAAAACAAAAGCTTAAACCCATAACCAAGTGTTATATTAAATGCATTTTATTTAGTGATCGAATGTGAGGACTGTATAACTTTTTACTTATGACCAAAAGGAAAAAACAGTGACTTGTAAGTTTTAGACACCACAGCACCTGAATTGACCCCGTCAATGAGTTCATCGCCTGTCTATAAACCTCCATATCGTATATAAACAAAATAAAACTATCACCTATCTTGTGATATTATGATGGCTATCCTGAGGTATTATGATGTCTTTCGGACATATGGACATGATATCTTCATATAAAATCGATATAAAGTGGACATTGGTGTGATACGACCACCTGTGTTGGAGCTTTATGAAGTTACTTGTCTGAATAAAATAGACTTTATTCTTCTCTCCGGATATATATGCTAATGAATGTAAACTAAAGAAAAAATATACATGTATTTGTTTTTTATTTATTTATTTATTTATTTATTTATTTATTTATTTATTTATTTATTTATAACGTTTATAAATAAAATAAATGAAAAACGCATATTTGGAAACATAACAAATGTCCCGCTTTTGAGTGGACAATGGATTAAATGTCCAGTTTTGTGATAATTGTACTACCGTAGTGAACCAATGACTAAAAAGTATCGAGCACTTATCGAGCATGAGTTTTTAACAACCAAATGTCAAGATCTAAATGAATGACGTGAGGTTTAAAAATCCCTTCTAACTAGTATGAGCGTAGGAGTTTTAGGTGAGTCTGATCCAATATGCAGAATCCATAATAAACATCAAATGGTATAATTCTTTGGGGCTGTAAAACCACAATAATGTCATGCAACATATAATCATACCAATAAACACTATAGTGAAGTTTATAACTTTTGATCAAGTTATCCCCTAATCTTTTCTCCGCAGACGAACCTTTCCAATAAAAATCGGAGGCCGTTTGACATTTATAGCTTGAATACACCAGTGAATTTTGACAAATACTGTACTTATTCGATGTATTATAAGCGATACCAACATAAACAACTGTTAAATTTAGAATAAACCTGTATATACTAGACACTGCGAACCCCGAGATAAAATCAACCCTTATCTGCTAGAAAACGTCAGACGAGGAATTCAGCTAGGATAATTGATTTCCGTTTTAATGTCCATCTTGATTCTTTCCGTTCCGAATGTTACACGAGAAAATAGAAAGTTATAACATTTTATGTGAAAGTTCACGTTACCTACAAATAAATATTTTTTCTTCAATAAAGATTAATCACAAATTTAAGACCACTACACATCAATTTTAAGGTTGGTTATACGTATTATCATTTATAGAATAAGTTACTAAACAAAACTATGTTTATCGTCTGCTCGCTTCACGATTAATTAAGATCTCCAAAACTCTTTTAATAATATTGTAATATACAATTATATAAAACATTTTTATGACTATTATTTATCCCGTCTGTTTATCTCTTGTTTGTAGTGGAAATAAGATGGCGGGTTTAATCAAACATAAAAGAAGATATTTTGATTGATAATTATAAGCTTATGTAAAAACACAGCTAACGAATTTATGAAAGTACATCAAGTAGCTTAAAAGATTCGATTTTTTGCAAATTACGTCAGAAGATCAAATAAAGATGGCGGTTATTACAAAATAATTACTGCACCATGTTGAAAATCTGCCCGTTGAGTTGCACGCTCAGATTGCTATGTAAATATTTTCGTATTTATGATCCTGAAATGTATATATGCATTAAATTATTTGTCTTTTATCTGTGTTCAAATGTTTATTTATAAAATGCATAAAACAGTATCAAATGATAATTAATTTGACATCAATGATTTGTTTAAGTTATGCCAATTCCCAATAAATGCTTTATAAAAATGCACTTGGCAATAGGTAATATAAATATCAAAGGCAATATCGCAAACGTCGAATAGTACATGCAGGGTTGAAAATTCTTACAAGGGAATGAGTTTAAATTTAAGAAGCAAACTTTTTGTATACAATTCTCTCTTTGAGCAGAGTAACATTTCGCATGAATTCATAAAGGCAACATCACAAACGTCAAATAGTACATGCAGGGTTGGAAATACTTACAAAGGAATGACTATGAATTTTAGTGTTTGAGCATTTTCTCTTTGAGAAGAGTGCCATTTTGAATGAATTTATAAGGCAACATCAATCACAAGGGAATGAGTTTAAATTTTAGAAGCAAACTTTTATTTCAATAGCTCTTTATCTTTTAGAAGTGTACTTTTTTGCATAAATTCATGAATACTGATGCCTACTTAAAACTAGCACTGTCACTTATGAATCAAATCCTCCGATCCAAAAAAAAAATTCCTGACCTTGATTTTTACCTACAAAACTAAATGTGGTATGCGGCACATTGTTTCATGTTTGTATACATTTGTACTAAGTTTGATTAAAATCCATCCATAGATGTGAAAGTTATGAAGCGGACAGACAGAGAGCATCGTGATTTCTATATAACACCTTGAACTCAGTTTGCTGGAGGATAAAACAAAGCTCATAAAACATCAAAGAGCACCTAAATTGTGAAACAAGCTTCCTGGAGAAAATATGTAAAAGTGATATACAACATGTATGATTAAGGAAGACTTGTCTACTGCAAATAGTAGTGAGACCTGTACAACTTTCATTTTATAAGCCTTTAAAACCAACGGAAGAGATCAATGGAGTGTATACTCTTTACCACTTGTGAAAACATGGAATTACCGTCTCTCTCTCTCTCTCTCTCTCTCTCTCTCTCTCTCTCTCTCTCTCTCTCTCTCTCTCTCTCTCTCTCTCTCTCTCTCTCAGATTTTAAATGAATATATTTACTTGGAAATGTTAAAATCTGTAGATTAACAACATATACTTTGAATTAGCCATTGCAGCGAAAACAATGATGCAACAAAGAAATAAAGTATGAAAACTAGACAGGAATGCCAAAACCCAAGCAAGATTTATAGCATCCTTATTACAATAGCAAAATAGCTTCTTGTGGTTAAGTTTAAAAACTCTTGAGGACCATAAGGCCATCCTACTTATTACAACTAGTTGTCCATATATGCCATTAATTATTAATAAATTTATTTTTATTTTTTTTTTTTTTTTTTTTTTTTTTGCATATTCAGTGTAATTGCAAAATCTTCCAATAATCAAAAGTCGGATGGCTATAATTATGTCAACGTTCTACAAGCGACTAAGTATCAGTGTCTTCGCGGTACTTTGCGCCTCATGATGTAGGAAATTTAATGGTACTACCTCGAGTTTTATTAGAAATATCCATCAATACGGTCATTATAAAGCACGTTAGATTATATTGCATTAAAACAACACATGATGCCTCTGTTCCGTGTAAGCAAAAGGATAATTATAAAGGTATTGATTTTGTATAATTACCTGCAGTTAAAATAGTAAAACTCAAGTTAAAATAGGAAAGTACTTTGACACTGATTGTATAACAAAAATATGAAAGCAAGGATTCAAAAGTTCCAAAAGTGAACCGAGTAGAACATTACATCTTGATCAAAACTTTTAAAAACTACAGTTTAATTGGAAATGATTATTTAGCGAGCAATGATGAAGTCCCTTAAACGACACAAAATGTCTTTCATCATAACTGACTAGACACTCTCTAGCAGTGCAGTTTAAGTGTTGTTAAAATGGATAAATTGAAACAAAAATTACAGTTCTAAATGTTTTCTGGACACCACCATATAATAATCTGCTACAAAGACATTTAAGAATATTTAACCTACAGCTGACTTGGTATAGGCGGGCAGATATAAATAGTGTTTTCTTGCAAATAAATAAAAGCAAGTAAAATATGTAAAATAATGAATAACACAAATGAATTGCTATTTATTGTTGATTTCATACTTTAGAAATAAACACGAAATATGGTTTCATCATCAAGTCCATACATTTACATTAATACTGTAAACTTATTCAAATACAAACTAGTCGTCATTCTGTCAGGCAATTTCATTCTTAACTTTTCAAAGTATAATTTTCATTTCAACGCACTGTTATGTAAAGAGTTATGTATATTACCATTTCATTCGTTCAACTGAGTTGTATATTTTTTACTTCTTGAAGCCAGCCATTTGTCATATATATATATATATACAAAGGTTTGTAGAAAAGCTTTCACTACAAAGTTATAACATCATCTTTTTTTTTTACCTTATTTTATTTTTTATTGTTTTTATTCAATTTTATTTATTTATTTATTTATTTATTTATTTATTTATTTATTTATTTATTTATTTATTTATTTATTTATTTATTTATTTTTCATTTAGTTAGTTAGTTGTAATTTTTTTAAGAAAATAATATATTTATATTATTTAATTTTTTTTTTAACTTTTTTAAATTTATTTTTTTTCTTACATTTTTGTATAACGTTTGAGATTTTACAACCAAGTTGTTGGTTTAAACACGGAAAGAGAGATAACTCGTTTTAACATCGAAATTAACAATTTCCCATTTTATGTAGAAAAGCATGCGTCCTGTCTTTGGAATTATTATTTATGTTTAAAATGGCCTTTTAGACGGATAATTACAAACTGGTTGAAATATTTCAAATTAGTAAACCTTTACAAAGAAGGGTTACCAGAACAAATGACTGCGATATTCTTCTTGCGTCGGACGAAAAAAATCATTTCAATATTTTTAGACCAAATTTAATGAATTTGACTATGTACATCCCCGAGTAAAGATCTTTGGGATTTTGCACAAATAAAAGTGTCTCATTTATAATGTTTGAGGTAGTTAAAGTCTTCAAAGATATTCTTGTTAACAGGACTAGATCTCAGAACATTTAGTTTTTTTCAAATTTATACAAATCTTGCCAGCCGCAAATACGTAAATGAGTTCCTAATGATTTTCAAAAAAAAATTGTTTGAGAAAAACCTGAGTTATTTTAGACGTAGTATTCGCAGGCCGTATAGTATTAAGTAAATCGAAATTAGGGACTCCGAGGGATTACAAGGAAACAATAGAGGTTCTTTTAAATCATTTAGAAAGCTTTTGCGATTTTTCGTAGGACTAAGAATTTAATTTGCACAAACCTTGGATCGACGATCCAATATTGGAAAAATTTGAGGACCTATACATTTGTAATAAAATTTTCCATGTCAACATAGTTTAGGTGTATCATCGATAGAAGAAATAGTTCATTTTCTTATTAGCTCTTTGGTCCAAAAAAGAAAAATTGAAGTTGGGTCCATTAAATTCTTTAAAAAAAATTCTTTGGTGATACAACAATAGCAGACTTTAGATATTTTATATTAAGGAGGAGGCAAGAAATATTTTATCTGCATATGCACAATCATTTACCCAGGAGCTTAAATAGGAGACAATCTACAGAGGCACTTTAAGTGATAATTTTCAATTCATTTATTCCGTAAGTTCATATAACTTATTGGTACAATAAATACATTATATAACAATTTAAGTCTTGTAACAGTAGATACATGATAGCACATAATCGGAGATATATTAAATAATAATAATAATAGTAGTAGTAAAAATAATAATACTAAACAGACATTTATAGATATAACGAGTTAACAATAAAAACGATAAAATTGTTTATCTAGATATTGAACAAGATATAGGACATTTTCTTCGCAATATCCAATGGACGTTCTACATCAATATTTCTGCTATTATCGGCGTGATTTCAAAAGTTTATAATAAAATGAATCGGGCATAAAAGCCATAAATATTCATTACTGTTAAAAATGGGATGCACATGTTTAATTTATTTCAAGATATGCAACAATTGGTGCTTGAAATAATTGTAACCCTAAATGATAACCAACTGCAAAAATAAACAAATAAATAAATAAATAAATAAAATTCATTCAGTGGTAAATAAAGAACAAAAGATCTTTAAAAAAAGAAATTAAATCCTTAACCGTTATTATAAACTCATTTAAGGGTTTTCGTAGAAGATCCATGGTCCAAGATTTTTTTTTTTATCTTGTGAAGTAACTCTTTTGGCTGCGTATTCATACGGGAATCAAATTCTGAAGATAATTATCCAGATGTTGCAAATCATAATTTAAAAATTTAAACTTTGGGAACCGAAGGAGTGAAATGCGACCAAAATACACCTTAAGAAAGGACAGAATTTTTTAAATTGTAAATATGTATGCTTGACAACAGCTCAAAAACATTAACACGACACAATACAAGCACATAATAAAATCATTGAAATAGGGATATTGGAATCGTTGATATTAAAGCTCAAGCCTTTTGCAACATTGTGGTAACTGCTAAATGGTATGGTTATATCACTATTACGGACCCAAACCGTCCCACCTTTTTTACAATCAGTGGTCCCTAAAAGTTTGAATAGACTTTACTTAACAAAAAAGAACCTGTAATATGAGGAAAGTTGAGTTTTTACCAAATATTTGCACATGTCAATTACATCAATACGTTTTCCGATAATAATTTTTTTAACTTTACTATATAATTTTTAGAAAGCATGCATTACAAAGATTTTAAATCAGAAAAAGCATAAGATAAGTAATATTGAAAACCAGCAATTATTTAACTTTGCGTTTTGGATTGACACTGCACGTAATGATAGAATGGTGACAAGTGATGTGTTTGAAGTACTATTGTCAGACCTTAACCCCATCTGTTGACATTTGGGGTTGTGCTTTCATGTAATTGTTTTAACGTTACCAGTAATTTGGTCAGAAAAGACCACAATGCCCCTGTAATCATTAATTGAAACAGGGAAACGAGATATTGATCTATAGGGAATGTCTATCCAAACCGAAATTGTAGATATGCTTGTATAACAACACATTTGGTAACAAAAATTGAAGCATTTGTAAGGAAGAGAATAAGCGACACCACAATATCGGTGGGAGGTAATTATACTTCACATAGTTGAGATCTGATGATAATTGCAAACTGGGCGTGATTTCAATTATCCAAGAATTCCTATTGGTTATTTGACTCAAGTATGACGTCCGTTTTGGCAATGATATTTCTGCATAAACTTTCACTTTTGCCGGAACTACTTTGGTTGTTTTCCAAATCTTTAAAAAGTGACAATAACAATGGCGGATTATCGCTACGCGATTTTATACAATTTGTGATCCGTCATCGACATGTTATCCTCCGATAAAATATCAAAAAATGAAAAACAGTGCTGAAATATATCACTATATTTAAAGTTAAAGATCAATCCGACATTTCCCTAAAACGCATTTGGTAATGTTTTGTCCATTTTTTTTAAATTCCGTGTGTGCATGTTTCATTCGTTAGTGATTGTTAACTTGCGTAATTTACTTACAATATAATAACGATGTTTAAAACAAATAAAGTTCAATGAATAATACACGTATTCATATTAAAAAAATGAAAAATAAAGTCTTTTGTAAAGAATATTGGCCTTATCAGAGGCTGCTGATGAAATTGAAAGACTTTCTTGATCATATACTTAAAAATTATTATCTAGAGTACAATAAACAGTAAACATTTGGAGTAAGCAAATCTTATTCTGGCATTCTTAATGTAAGTGATTGAATGTGTGGAGAAAGCTAGATTCAATAACTCAACATATCCTAAAACGAGCTTTCCTTGTAACCATATAACCGCAGTTTGTTAAAAATTGTATTGAACAGCATCCGATGTCTCTAAGAAATCAGGTATGTTGAATCATTGCATATAATTTTTTTAGTTCATTTATCTATTATACCACTAGTATGTTGTGCAGGAAGACTCTCGGAAGAAACAACATTAATTACACGTTTGTAAAGAGATAATAATTATTAAAACCATTCTATTATTTTGTGTCTCATCATAAATTGCAGAAACCTAATGCAAACTAAAAAAATTTGTAGATAATTACTAGATAATTACTAGATAATTACGGTAATTTATGTAATGAATACCGATGATAATAAAATTGAGCATATTTATCAAAAAGCAGAAACCAAAAGCAAAATTAGATGAAACCTTGACAATTTGTAAGCACAGTCAAATTAATGTCTATATATTACATACATTACTGATGTCACAGAAATGCCTTGCTTCTCTTTGTATTCGAACCTAAATTGAAGATGAATCGGGTTTAAATCAGTTTATATTATTGTGTATTGTATTTTTTTAAACAATCAGTCGACGAATAGAATATCTAATGCTATTTATGTGTATTTGGTAAAAATATAGCGACAAGGACGTTAAACGCAGAAATTTAAACGGTTGGCCTGATATGTTGGCTTTAATGTGTTTCGAAATTATGAAAATGTTGTAGTTTTTTTATAATCCATCACACTTGAAAACCACACACACATACACACACACACACACACACACACACACACACATATATATATATATATATATATATATATATATATATATATATATATATATATATATATATATATATATATATATATATATATAAAACCAGTGAAGCGTGAAAGGCATGTTAGAGTGCTTTTTTACTTGGGCGCCATTGAAACAAGATGTTGTGAAGAAGGAATACTGCATGGTGATCATGATCTATGGCTTGATTTTCGTTCTCGTGGGCACATTGCTGTTATCAACATGTGGTCAGGTAAGTTGAAGATTTTTCAAATGACATATATGGCTACAATCTGCATGCTTTAAATTATGATTTGTCTTTTTTTTAGAAAATAATATTTGCATTGGTTTAGTACTCAGAAACAGCGACCGATTCGGTCGATATGCTATGAAAGTAAACTTTTGCTAAATACCCAATTTATGTGGTTTAAATTCCAGGAATTATTAGTAATTTTGTATTATTGTTATTATTATTATTATTATTATTATTATTATTATTATTATTATTATTATTATTATTATTATTATTATTATCATCATTATTATTATTATTATTATTATTATTATTATTATTATTATTATTATTATTATTATTATTATAGGAATCGTCAAACACCACCAGTATTTCAACAACGCCAGGCACAGAACAAGGAGGAGATGGAAAGTAAGTAATGCATGTGTACAAAAAAAGGATAAAGCGCTTATCTGTGCATTTTTGAAATATTTCTAAATTAAATCAAGATTTTCTCTTCTTTGCAAAAAAGTTAAATAATGCAAGGTGTTTCGAAATTTTAAAACGGTCATTATTCTAAATCTTTTAATTTCGCTGTTTTAACTTCTGACATAAACCATTTTTTATGCAATTTATGATTAAATTAAAAAATGGTATGACACTTCTAACGGTTTTTTATTATTATTATTATTATTGTTGTTGTTTTTTTAATTTATATTTATATAGTATTTTTACTACCTGTTACGCATTCGGAATTAGCATGTAGGTTGTAAAAAGTTTCAAGGTACACATTTTCTTCATGATAGTAACACGTACTATTTTTTATTTCAACTGTGTTCAATTTCAGATTCCATTTGTACAAATGACAAAATTATTAGGGGATTGCAAATTATTCTTCTTTTTAAAATGTATATTCTATCAAAATTTCACAGAGGAATAAATCGATTTAACATAAAAAATAGAAAAGTTAGTTAATTTTGCATTGCTATGTAACTATAAATAAATTTTTAAAAATATGCACATCAGCTATACAATTTTCTGTTATTGTTTTGTTCGTAATGTATCTTGACCAATTAAGGTCATAATACGTGATATATGAATGTATTGTCGCATTTTATTGTGCACAGAATAAACACCTTGGTAGCAATGACTCAGAGTTATATAAAATATATGTTTTATTTTCTGAATGCAATCCTCTTATGCCATGTCTCTATACATATATGATAAGTTTTCTTTCATAAAGTGTATTAAATGAGATCAATAAATGAGTTGTACCTTCACCATACATTTGTATGTCTAGCGCTTAAACTCTAAGATTCGGCGTCCTTTGTTGGTAATATTTTGACAAGCTGGTGATGTATCCCCTTGCATGTTTCAGATACGGAAGGTCGCCAAAAATATTTTTATAGATTTTTATATTCTTGTGCCTTTAGAATAGGACAAGGAACTGAAAACATTCACTTCGCAACAGCAAATATAAAAACTAAAATATAATACAAGTTAGGGATTAAAAAAAGCCAAACTAGACAATACAAAGGAAAGAAAAACGCATCTTGAAAATGTTTTAGATGCAAAATGTTGTTTATAGCTTCATTTATTTAGAAAATGTTAATCGAGGTATCAGAGTGTGTCTTGAATTGTAACACTTTTGTACAACATCTCATGTTTTCTAAATTATGTATTTTGCGTCAAAATTATTTTCCATTTATATCTAGGCCGTCGCGTCGGGTTCTAGGTAGTGTTGAAAAAAATCCAGGGTACTCAGAGAAACCAATTACCTTTAACAAGCAAACTAACAAACTTCATGCACTAGGATGTGTCCCGAGTTGGAATCGAACCTTATTGCCAATAGGCGTTGTGGTCCACAGATTCGTGATTTAAACCTCTCAAAAATCTCTTTGTTATTATTGTTTGATATCCCTTTTACCAAGTCCATTTGCGTTTACTTACTAAATTCCCTTCCAACTGCCATTGCACAGCAGGTAAAAAAAAGAAAAATGTTTTTATTTTTTGCAATTGCCTGGCACAATTTTTAGACGCCTGTCACTTGACAGGGCGTATTATGGTATACTGTTCGTCTCTGTGTCTGTCTGTCCGTCTATCTGTTAGCTTTTCTTTTCGTGCATTAAACTCCTTCTAGTTTTTAGCAAATGTTTTGAAACTTTCCAGGTGTGATTACTTATCGTCTGAGGATGCTGTATACGTTTTTTTCAGATTGAAAAAAAACAAGATGTTGGCTGTCTTAGATTTTTATACTTCACATTCCTTGGCATTGAACTCCTTCTACAGTTTTTATACTCCCATCACTTGACAAGACGTATTTACGCATACCATCTGTCTGTCTGTACATCCGTTCTCTTTTTGCTTGTGCAACGAACTACTTTTATAGTTTTTTGAGCAAACGTTTTGAGACTATGCAGGTTTCTCACACGGACAAATAGTGATGGTGGTATTTTTGTTCCTCTTTTCGGTGTTCTTGTATTAAAACTATCATAATGATCTTGTTTCAGGAATACTGCTGGAATTTATGCTGGAGGAATCATTGGAGGGCTACTGGTTGCCTGGTGTCTAATAATGATGATACGGTACTTTTACGGCAAAGGTCAATGTAAATGGCTAACTAAAATATTGTCCCGGAGACGGTTTAAGAGAAACGATTCTCGAATATCACCTAAATAATAGCAGCTCCAATTAAGAGAAGAATAGGTAAATGAACTAAAATACATTTATGTAACAATATCGCTGAAATAAAAAATATGTGCATAAAAACGTTGTGAACTTAATTTTAGTTTATTTTTTTTATTTACTTTTTTTCAATGAAACCGACAACCAAATTTTTTTGATATTAGGTTCTTTCCTTTATGAAGAAAACATGTTTTTGAAGCATGTTTAATATATGTATTGTTCATGCCTTTGTTTGGTGTACATAGCGATTTCAAGGACGTTCGTCAATTGTTTAAAATAATGTTGGCGACTAATTTTCATGAGAAATAATGGTTGTACGTTTTTAGTAACTACGTTTGTGCTTTAAAAATAACCCGGTAAAAGTAGAAAATAGAGGTTGTTTCATAAATATGTTACAATTTAAAACATTATCCGATTTTAAATATGTTCAATTTTTTCCGAATAAAAATTTATTACATCTGTATGAAATCTGCCTTATGATAAATTTTAAATGATCAAACCCATCACATGTACACATCAAACAAAACTTTTAAAAAGAGATTTTATCAGTAGCTTATAGAAAATACCAGAGCAAAAAAATAGAAAGAAAGAAAGAAAGAAAGAAAGAAAGAAAGAAAGAAAGAAAGAAAGAAAAGAAAGAAAGAAAGAAAGAATAGAAAAATAATAAAAAACCAAGATAAAAGCACCAATTATACAATTAATTACCTTCCTCGAACATGCGCCGGAGAAAATGTCGGATGCATGTTGGTACCCAGTGATGTGAGAATCAGTTGAGTATCATTATTATTAATATTAATTCTTTTTATTTAGGTTATTGCAAGAAATAGAAGAGCAATCATAAGCGCACATGTTTACAAGAAACAATCGCATAGGCACAAGGAAGTGTTCCGTCATTAACAACAATTTTAGATAGGCATGTCTTCCCACTTTTCACCAAAGACATCATAGTTCAAAAGAAAACAAAACAGAGAGAATCTGAGCGTTATAAACTTTTATTTAGCAATTAACTTTTTTATTGGCATCACTAACTGCAGTTTAAGATATGTCTCATCACCATTGACATCCATATTCTAAAAAAAATAATGACAATTTTTTTAACTTTATTCAAACAATGTAAACAACTTTTATACATCATTTTATTGCAGTTTTAGATATCATTTTAGTCAATGATAACATGTTTTTAGAATAATTAATTTGCATTCCTAAAGAATATATATATGTGACTTTGCAACCAAAAAGAATATGATAGTTGTTTTCAATTGTTATAAAACAATGTAGTAGGTATTTTATTCAGATGTTATTAGGAATTGTCAAACAATATAGATTATTTTGTTTGTTTTATTGGATTTGAACGTTATTTTTTTAAAACAATTACAATGTTAAAATGATGTTTTATTTGTGATTTATATATTTAAATAAACGAAAATTTCATTAAAATGTAGTTGTGTATTCCATAGTTACTATATTAGTTTCTTAATGTACCAACCTTTGTTATATATAGTAACTGAAGCGAAAACGTAAAAGGTTTAAACAAACACATAGTAACGCATTTTAAGACTCGTTAGTATGCATTTTAAACGCGTGATAAAGCATGTTATCTATGTAATAAAGTGATTTAAAACTCGTAATAACTGTTTTTATAAAAGTTATTATAACGTATTTTAAATATGTGATAACATTTTTGAAAAACGTAATAACGCATTTCGTAACAAGGAACCTGGTGGCCGAGTGATCTAAACCGTGTTCTTACGAATCACAACGCCTCTCACATCCTAGGTTGAATCCCACTAGGGCAAATCCTTGTACAGTTTACTTGCCGAAGGTCGGTGATTTTCTCCAAGCACTCTGCATTTCCACAAATATCCAAGAATTGACTGACTCAATATGAGTGAAAATTTTGACCGGGGCGTAAAACACCATTACTCCAGTCTGCTTCACAAGTTATGGCAAAACTGATTAACCGTTTACAAGTTCACATGCATTTTTAAATGACATTTTTATATTTCTTAATTGAGCCTGTATCATAAACAATATTAGGTCCCAATTTGTACACACATGTGAAGATAAAGACACAGGGATGAAAACATATTTTGATTACATTGCTTTTCTTGTTTGTTTTATACTAAACAATTTATTTATTAACTGAATGTGTGACCACAAAACAATTATATACACATACAAACATAGAACAGTATTCTTATAAACTTTCATGGCTGTGATTGTTTTGTTTTACGTGTATAAACATTATTTATATCCAGGTCTGACATTATTTCCTTTCCATATGTTTGCCAAGAGTATATACCTTTTGTATCTAAATCTTGACTTAACAGTACTGCTTTTCAGCACCAATGTGATAGATGTGCTGGGCACTGTAGAAAGCATTTGTAGAACACTAAAATGATCTGGACTGTTGTTCATCGTCACGTCGTGTACTATAGACATTATTTTTTTTTAGAACCTTCCTTTACATTTGCAATGTCTTCAGGAGAAAAGTGTATCGGTTAAAAGCAATGACATTATATTTATCAAGACAATTTTGTAGCATCACGGGTCTCTGAGGTTTTAATAGGACAACTTGTAACTAAGAGTACTACTTAACGTTGAAGTTTATGTTATATGCTATGGTTTATTATTATTATTATTATTATTATTATTATTATTATTATTATAATTAATTTTTTATTTTCTTTTTTATTTATTTTTTTATTTATTTTTATTTATTTATTTATTTTCAATTTTAATTTTTTATAACTTTAAGCGTCCTTTTTAAATATCGCTGGTTGCATCAATGATTTTTGTTCCATTGAAAAGACTCATTATGGTTAAACAAATGGTTGATCAAGTGTGTCCAACAGCCATTCAAAAGTTACTTCCGCCATCTTAGTATTTATTTTAAATCCAGCAAGTCATAACACAACATGTATTAGTTTTTATACAATATATATGGCATATAAATAAAATTTAAAAAAGCTTTATTGATCGTTATAATGCGTCTCGGGTATACTACAAACTTATTACTAAACTTTAACTAATCCATAATTCAAGTGTTTGGTAATAACGGGATATTTAAATTGAACCGATAATAGTCAATATCATCCTGTTGTAAATTTCAATATCTTTTGTCGAATTTTTTAAGATGATCCGAGATGCAATTTTTTTAATTTTAATTTTCAATAATTCATCGGTTAATGGAAAAATGATGAGATATTGTGAGAAATGTATGTGAATGCTGTTTATATCAGTTACATAGTGAACTCGGACATTTAAAAACAAGATGGCACCTATCAAGGATAGTGAAATGTATTAGTAAACAAAGTGTAACCATGGATTGTACATTGATATCGGGTATTTTAGGGGTTATACTTTTATTTAAAATAAAAGGCAGCTATGGACAGGTGAGTACACGTGTGTGTGTGTGTGTGTGTGTGTGTTGTGTGTGTGTGTGTGTGTGCGTGTGTGTGTGTGTGTGTGTGTGTTTTGTGTGTGTGTGTGTGAGAGAGAGAGAGAGAGAGAGAGACGAAGAGAGAGAGATGTATAATTAACAAAACAAGAAGATTCCACTTGTATAGAAACTCTTTGATCTTACTTTCCTACCTTTAACTATTCAATAAAAATTAATGTTCAAAATGACTTCCGTGATTTAGGGGTTGACCGAGAGGTTTAAAGCGCGGGATTACGGATCACAATATCTCACAGCGGCCTGGGTTCGAATCCCACTCGGGCAGATTCTAGCTTTGCCGATATACGGTGGTTTATCGCTGGGTACTCCCGTTTTCTCCAACATACCAGAACCAACCTCTTCTATATTAGTCAAAGAATTTTCACTGGAGCGTAAAACACAATTAATCCAACCCAAGACGTCAATTTAGCCTTTTTCAGTTTGAGTTATAATTTTGTTGGATGGTACAAATTAAAATTCTTTTTCAGAATTGAGATTTAATAAAAAGTATTCAAAGCTAAACAGGTCATTCAATAAATTGTAATCACCTATTATAACACTTCCTGTTTGGGGGGAGGGGGGGGTCATGGTGATCTCTTCTCACCGCTTTGGTTCGAATCCTACTTGGGGCAGATCCTCATTTGAAAAAAAAAAGTTTTGCAGTTTGCTCCACCGGTAACCTTTTTCCTTTTTTATAGAACTGACTACCTCGATACAGTTGGCAAAATCTAGATTTTGGCGTGAAACATCGATACTTTACCCTTTTCGACTTTTCGCTGTTTGGTATACCTTCACATTTTCCTTTTTTCTCAATTTACTTATTAGTGTCACGTGACACAAGACAATGTTGCTGCTGCACTTTTTGTTACAGAAAAAAAAACATGTAGCGGACTCAAAATTTTAACAAAGAGGTGTGTAATTAACAGATTTTTATTATTATTTTTTATCATTATTATTTTTTTTTAATTTTTAAAATTTTTTATTTATTTATTTATTTATTTATTTTTTAATTTATTTATTTATTTATTTATTTTAATTTTTTAAATCTTTATTTATTTATCTTTTTTTTTATTAAGTTGTATTTTTATTTTCTGTTTTATCATTTATTTCAGACAAATAACAGTGTATTTAATATTACTACAACGGACAAACCATATAGCAAGAATGAAGACGAGGGGCCGTAAGTATTAAATATACCCCCTCCCCCTCCCTGGGTGATAAGGGCAGGCTGAATTGGTTGGTTAAGTGAATGTTGTTCTATGTCACATCAGACATTTTTAGCTACTCGTAACGTGACAATACTTATTAATTTCGAGGAGTAATCTTAAAACAAGTAAATGCGACACACATGCGTTTTAAGTGTTTCTGATCTGCACTGTACTAGTGCGCACTCTTGGCAGCCTTAAAAGTGCTCGAACACTGGCCCGCAGTGTCGCAGATAAACATGGCAGACCACTTATATATATAATAAGTCCATTGTACCAGTACCGAACCACCCAGTAAAGGCCTACAAAAAAGAAGAATCTTTCTCACTTTTTGCCGACCGGGATCGAACCCACAACGGTGACACGTCACGAGTTGGAGGCATACGCCTTAATCACTTGGCACAGTGGTGACAAAGACAGGGTGGAGTAAATATTACAGTATCTATATGAAAGATTTCTTTGTCTATAGTGACCAAAAGACGTAGACACTGTAGCCAAGGCAACAAGTTAATTAGCTTCCGTTTAGTTTCAGTGGACATTTGAAGTATTATTTTAAACACCAGACTACAAAACCAATATATTTTTTTCTCTTGAAAAAATTGCCGCATTGGGGTGTTTCTTAAGTCAAAATTGCACCAATATATTGATTTTGCTTGAAAATACTCTTATTTATTTATTTATTTATTTAATTATTATTATTTATTTATTTATTTATTTGTTAGTTAATTTGTTTGTTTGTTTACGTATTAAGTTAATTCATTCATTTATTCATTCATTTATTTATTTTTTAATTATTTATTTATTTATTTATTTTAGTTTATTTTCATTTTTAATAAAGTTCACAAAAATGTTTTCAGAAATAATCAGAAAGACAATATTACTGTAACATTACTTAGGCTTTCCATTTATTCACTTCCCTTTTTAATATATATATATTGCAGGTCTCCCGTCTTGATTGCAGGCCCAGTCATTGGAGGACTTATTGTGATATGGGTAGTAACAATGATGTGCCGAGATTGTTACCATAAAAAACAGTTAAAGTGTTTCTTTGATATCGTGTGTTGTGTTCATTGCAAAGAATGTAAAGAACGCCGTGTAAAGGCACGTGCAAAACTGACAAATAAGAATAACAGAACAAGTAAGTAACACGTATCGGCCAATAAAATAAGAATGACGATGGTTTAACTTGTCTTCGTTCGGTGTAGTATGATTTTGTTTTGGTAGCTTTTGATCTACACCAGTGATGCCTTATGAGTTCGTTTTAAATCCTCAGTCCAGGTCAGATACAGGGCAACTTTAATATAACACACACACACACACACACACACACACACACACACACACACACTATTCCATACTTACTGTATTAATTTCGTTTCAAGTTTATAATAATATTATAGCTGAATGGGTTCCTGATGTATACCGAATCTCGGTGACCTAAGTATTGGTCTAAAGCACATATTTATGAATCAACATAAATCAACATAGTGCCTACAACCACCTAGGTTCGAACCCCGCTCGGGCAGATCCTAGGATGAGGAAGTTTGCTTGACGAATGGTGGTGTTTTTCTGCTCAGATCCTAGGATGAAGAAGTTTGCTTGACGAATGGTGGTGTTTTTCTGCTCAGATCCTAGGATGAAGAAGTTTGCTTGACGAATGGTGGTGTTTTTCTGCTCAGATCCTAGGATGAGGAAGTTTGCTTGACGAATGGTGGTGTTTTTCTGCTCAGATCCTAGGATGAGGAAGTTTGCTTGACGAATGGTGGTGTTTTTTCTGCTCAGATCCTAGGATGAGGAAGTTTGCTTGACGAATGGTGGTGTTTTTTCTGCTCAGATCCTAGGATGAGGAAGTTTGCTTGACGAATGGTGGTGTTTTTCTGCTCAGATCCTAGGATGAGGAACTTTGCCTTGACGAATGGTGGTGTTTTTCTGCTCAGATCCTAGGATGAGGAAGTTTGCTTGACGAATGGTGGTGTGTTTTTCTGCTCAGATCCTAGGATGAGGAAGTTTGCTTGACGAATGGTGGTGTTTTTCTGCTCAGATCCTAGGATGAGGAAGTTTGCTTGACGAATGGTGGTGTTTTTCTGCTCAGATCCTAGGATGAGGAAGTTTGCTTGACGAATGGTGGTGTTTTTCTGCTCAGATCCTAGGATGAGGAAGTTTGCTTGACGAATGGTGGTGTTTTTCTGCTCAGATCCTAGGATGAGGAAGTTTGCTTGACGAATGGTGGTGTTTTTCTGCTCAGATCCTAGGATGAGGAAGTTTGCTTGACGAATGGTGGTGTTTTTCTGCTCAGATCCTAGGATGAAGAAGTTTGCTTGACGAATGGTGGTGTTTTTCTGCTATCTGTTTTATTTTTCATTTCTTATCTACTTTTAATTTTTATAAATATTGTTATTTTTTCGGCTTGTGTTATTTCTTGTAATTGGCTATTCTTGAGTACATATCATTTGGCTGTAATTTTTATATTCTACTACACTGTGACTTATATTAAATCTTTCCCGATAGTTAAAATAGCTTCATCGACTATTTGGAAAAAACCCAAACACGATCAAGATCACAAAAATATAAAACCGCCTATTGATACAACTTTAACACATAAATGTGAACGGGAATTTCCAATTGGGGAGGTATCAAAAATTATTAAAAATTTCTTTCAAATTAATTTATAATATTCTTTGCTGTTCTTTCTTTTTCAGGAATCGCTCCTGTACTCAAGAAATCTGGAAAAGTTATTGATGAAAAAGAAAACAATACAAATCATAAAACAGATGAAACAGGGCAACAAGTGAACCAAGAAGGACACAGCAGTCTTAAAACACAGCAAGCGAAACACAAAAAAGTTACTTTTAAAAATTCGAGGGATCTCTCACCACCGCGAATGACGTCATTTCAGACAAATGTAGAGTCACACTTGGGAACTTTTTCTGGTCATCTTCCTCCAATCGAATCTGTAAATACCTCTGACAACAAAGCAGACGACAGGTCTAAAAATTTACATTCCACTTATGAACATTCAAATGTGCCAAACTGGGATGATCTATTGAAATCTTCAAATAACACTCCGCGATCAAATTTAGAAGGACTTAGTTCAATGTCAGACGGCCATTTTGAAAGTTACAACAATTCGAAATTACCTATCTCTACGATAAGTACAGACATTTCATATGTTCCCGCCAAAGAGTATGAACCAGTCCATGCTAAATGTTGATTTTGATCGTCCCACAACAACATGGTATGTTGACGATTTTCCTTCCGAGGCTTCCAGTAATGAGGATCCAGGACCGGCTAGTTACATGCCAGAGACTTCAAATGAGGACGACGTTTTAATGACTGATGACTTAACATCATTATCGTCTGCTACTGGTGACTTGCATTATCTTTACCCTCCCCCACCGGATCCGCCACCTCCTCCCCCTCGTACTTTTGCCAGAACTCCTCCACCACCTCATATAAATGTTATTATTCAAGATATTTCCACTCAAACAATTATTCCTAAGGCCCCTCCCCCGTCGTATGATGACGCTTTATTTTATGACTCAGAACCAAAATAGTAATTTCAAAAACAAAGCTAAATGTTTGGTTGTCGATCGGTATTTGGCTAAAAGTGTGTTAGTTGGATTTCATTGTATGTGTCAGATGTCGGTAAAATACCATAATGGTTCCATGGCAGAACAACCGTCCCAAATAAATGGCTATATGTTTGATGTTTGTTTCCATGGTCTCTGTTTGTTTGAGTATCAATGCCTATACACCACAAATTGGGTGAGAGTACACGTGTGTGTGTGTGTGTGTGTGTGTGTGTGTGTGTGATCACAAAAGCATCATTTTGCCATTATATGTTCATAGAACAAAATGCGTTTCTATAATCTCATTATCTTTGGTGCAAACAAAATGAATAAAACTGTTGAACATAATATGTGTGTAAGTTATTTTAAATAAGTTTAAAACCATGACTGTGAAACTGTTTTCTTTACATTAAAATAGGTCATAAACGGTTTAACTCGCTTGACATCCCGGGGAGGGGTGTCGATCCGCTGAACAAGTGTTCAAAACACCTCTCATCACTCAGATTTAAACCCAACTGCGGATAGATAATATTAAGAAAGATTGCCAGTTCACTTGACAAAGGTAATTGGTATCCCCATAGTAACTCAGTTCCCCCACCATATCTGAACTTGTTAAAGTATATTGGGATCCTGAATATTTTACCATTTGTCTTTGAAACCAAATTCAAAAGCCAGTGGGAAAATCAAATGCAAATGTGTATTACAATTGTTTCTGGAACACGCAACTATATATAGTAGATTGTTATAATTATATAATCCGTCAATTAGAAAAAAGACATATTGGTTTAGGTAGGGAAATCGTGCTTTAAAGGGATGTGCTCAAATCTTAGTGTGTTCTCGATCAAACATTTATTTATTTTCACGTTACTTCATTCCACCAAGATGCCAAATGAATATGTTGGGGTGAGTGAGTTTTTAAATGCAGCTTCAGAATATTGCAGCCATGAGAAAATCAAAAAGATAGAATATGTTGGGGGTTTGATAAATCCAATTAATGATTCTAAATATAACAAACCATTCGTAACTGGACAAAAAAACATTTATCAACAGATATGAAATGACTTTCTGCTCCAATTGTTGAGCTCTTCAGGTTCCGTGCACTCAGTTTGCACGAGATTGCAAATTGACATTCTTTAAGATCTAAAATGGCCTTTTAAGTCTGGTTAAGCGTACAGAATTGAAAGATTTACGGACTAAAAACGAAACATGTTCGATAATGATTAGAAATGTTCATCTAGTCAGACATTTTTAATCACATAATCGTATCATATATTGAGCAACTTGACATTCCCTAGCATAGCAGTTTAAGTTAAGCAGTATTTTAAATAAATGTTGATCTCCCGATGCTTATTGCAAATTCTAAAAGAAACACACATTTGAGGTGATTCTGTGAGCATGCAACAAATTTTGTTTGTAAAATCAAGCGCAGCTGAGATGGAAGATTAGTAGAAAAAGCGGACATCTGGTGAATTAAACATTAATTTTAAGACAAAATCTTGATTAACATTTTAAATTTCATTTAATAATAATTTCTTTGTTTCTCTATCATAAAACAATTTATACCGTGCTTTTTAATTCGATATTCAAAAATGTACTGATATGTCGCAAAAAGAAATGGTTAACAAAGAGAGTTCAGGCTATAGTTTCGCAATCACTCATTGAAACGAGTTTTCACTCAACTCAAATATTACCGATTTTAATTCATTAAAAATTAAAAATGTTACGGTTCATGGCACAGTGTTTTGTTGTGTATATACAACATTAGATATTCAATTTTAACTGTGAAATGTCTTAAACATTGACATTAAAAAATCCCCTACTTTGAGTTGAGTATACATTCTGTTGAGTGAATGATTGTGAAAATGGGGCCAGTTCAGTTGAGTTGAGTTTAGACTAGTGTTTAACTCCCCGGTCAAGATTCTTCTGATTATATCGAGGCGATCAGTTCTGAAATGGCGAAGGAAATCGAAGTACCAGAGAAAATCAACAAGCAAACTAAATACCAAACTTTCTCAATCAGGATCTGCCCCAGCAGGATACGAGACCCTGTGATTCGTTTCGTGCGCGCTCTAGGTAAACAAAGAAGAGTTGATATAAAAATAACAAGAAGTTTGGTTTGTAATTATAATGGTGGTATATTTGATATTTTATCTTTTGATACTTTTGATTTTGATTTTTTTTTTTTTTTTTTTTTTTTTTTTTTTTTTTTTTTTTTTTTTTTTTTTTTTTTGTAAAAATAAAAAATTTCAGTAAAAATATAACAATAACAAAAATACAAATACAACAAAGTAAATAAAAAACAAAACACAGAGAGAGAGAGAGAGAGAGAGAGTACATAATCAGGTAATATGAATACGTGTAACAGAATAAACATAAAACTATCATATCATCAAGATAGTTCAAAGACATAAAAAAAGAAAAAGAGAAAAAAATAAAATAAAAATGAGAGAGAGTAATGGTTTGTTGAAAACTTCGATAGTTTGTAACATTACAATTGAAAAAAGTTTGTAAAATATTCAATAACAACAGTTTGTAAAATCATCATTATATACAATTGATTTCTTCTAACAGCAGATAAAACTATGTTTGGTAAAGTTAAGCTCTCTTTCCAACACATGGGAGGAGCCATCCAAATAAACGTCTGATGGACCACTTTGTTTTTCTTTTTGTCTTTCCTTCTGTTTTTGCTACTTTCTTTACTTCTTTCTTATTGACTAAAACATAAACCAAATGTATATTAGACAAATGATCAATATTTTGATGATAATAACTGATGTGACGTAAAACAATACCTGATGCGAATATTTTTAACTGAAGATTATAGTATCGACATGGGAACACTTGTTTGAATACATGTATAACACCCGATAATCATAAATCATAAATTGTTTTACGCCACATCATTTATTTTGAGCAAATTTTGATTAGACACTATTTATCAGTACAAAGAACTCTCTTAACAATGGCACTCTTTATAACAGCATATTCAGTAAATGGCAAAAAAATGTTGGGAACAAATCTGTTGTTATGTTTTCATTACACTTTATAACGGCATATTCGGTTACCGGCTTGGAAACATTATTGTGTTGCCGGACTATGTTCTGTGTTGTATTTAAGGCCCTTCACCAGTTAACAGATAAACATTGCAAACTATCATGTCAGTAACAATATGCTAGAGATGGAATAAACAAATGTTCCATTTAATAAAGTCATCGAAAGCTTCTCAACGCCTAAGTTTAAATGACAGTTGGGACAGACCCTACTGTTGGAAAATCTGTCTGTGCTTTTCGAAAGTAGGTGGTTTTCTCTGAACATTCACGTTTCCTCATCACTGCACGTACTGTAACAATAGAATCTTGACAAAACACTATTTCTCCACCCACATCAATGAAATATATGTGTGGATATTTGACCGAAAAGTAGTCATCGTGGCATAATCGACCATTCAGTGGAATGGAGGATTATTGTTTTACGCCAAAGTCAAGATTCTCAAGTTCATTTATGTCGAAGCAGTCAGTTCTGGGATGGTTGAGAAAATCGGAGTGCCCGGAGAAAACCACCGAACTTCGGCAAGCCAAATGACAAACTTTCTCACACTAGGATCTGTTCCGAGTAGGAATCGAATCCAGGTGGCGAGAGGCGGCGTGATCCGTAAGTGCGCGCTTTAGACCACTCCTATAATTGATCTTTCAGTTGATTTGTATAATTTTCAACTCGCTCGTCAATGGTTGTTGCACGAACCACAAAAGAAACATTCATTAATCTACATTTTCAGATATACTTACATAATTTTCTTGCTTCTTTATGAACGTCTAAATGTTCTTCAATCACTGTTATTTCATCTTTAACTGTAATATAAGATCATTCCATTTTATTTGAATACAAAACATGTTGAAACTTCATTTTTCTTTGATTATTTTAAATTATGCTAACGGGAAATATTGGCAAAGTTCAGATCATTTCAGTTTTATTCAATTGGTTTTTAGTTATTTAAAAAGTGTTCTTTTATAGTTTCAAAAGAGTTTGCCAATTTTTTTCAGATTTAAGTTAAGAAAGATCTTAGTTAAGGAATGATTCTGAATCTGAACCCAGCCGCAAAAATCAGAAAGAATATTTCACTATCCGTGTCATAGGAACTTTCATTCGATTTGCTACACTTACCGTGTTGACTAATACCCTGGAATCTTGGAAATGGTTTGTTGTAAATAGGCATATTATTGTCCATGATCTAACAGGAAGAAGTAAAGTTTAATTACTTTTTGTAAACACAGAATCAGCTTGTAAGTATTAGTTTATATGCATGCTAAAGTAAAATAAAAATAATTAAAATGTCTTTGCATTCAAAATACTTACAATATTTTATCTTTTTTCCCCCTAAAATGTCCAAATAAATCTTTAAAAAATGTCTGTTATCGTTTTTCCCCGTATTCACCTTCCGGCTGTTTTAATCGCTTGTGGAAAAAAGTCCAACGAATCGAAATAAGGAGTTTCAATCCGTTTAGTTGTAGTGCGACGAGACTGAACTGTTTTCTTAGATATTTAGCATTTATAATTTGACTCGAAGATAAATATCGCCTTAGACTATTCTCTGTAGCGTTTGGAATTAAACCCACAACTCTTATTTTGGAAGCAAGTATGGTATCACTTAGCTATGTTCGAACATATAACACAAAATCTATAACATTTCAATAGATTACAAAATGTTGCCGACCCAAGATAAGAGAGTGAAAATATTTCAAGCTTTTCGAATCAGAACAAAATATTTATTTATTTATTCATAATAATTTGTGTTCTGAATACTTACAAAGTCTAAAAATTTCTGAGCAATGTCATCCTCTAAAATCGCACATGCGCAAGCCTGGCTTGACTTCAGACTGTCGATATCAGTTCTTGACTGAAAATTATTCATCTGGATTTCAAAGTACCCATCACTGTAGTAGGAGTCTGGGAAATGCGGGACAAATGGATTTCCAGATGCTTGCTCTTTATGTAGCATGTCAACAGCTTTAATGATTATGTTAGCTGACTTCTCCTCAAACAAGGTTATAAACCCTAAAATATATATTTAATCATATTTTTAAAAAAATGAGTTAATCAAAGTTTTAATGTATTAATTCAATGTCATATAATACTTTTGGAATAAGTAGGGTTATGTAAATAACTTAGTGAAATTAATTAATTAATTAATTATAATGTTGAAGAAATACTAAGTAAATTAACCATTTTTTCGACTTTAATTTTCTTAGCAAGAAGCCCCATTCTAAATTCTACTTATGAACAAAATTAATTTATTTCTCTGTGGTGAAAGACATAATCAGAGTGTGCAGGGATTAAAAAATAATTACTCTTAAAATAGATTAAAACATATGTTCGTTGTGACTTTATTGTCATGTGTAAAATTAAGAATATTTCTTTTAATTGTCATGTGTCATTTCTTTTTTGTAAAAGTTCAAAATTTTGCACATGGCACTATGATGAAATTGATTAAGTTAACTTACCGTCAGTCATAATTATTTCTTTGTTTTTTCTGCAGATTTAGAAAAATATTTCTTAAGAATGCAGCTTCTGTGTTTGTACGCCAAACTCTGTAACCCGTTGCGATGCGATACCGATGACGTCATAGTAGGAGGAATGAACCGGAAACTCTAACTTTCACGGGAGAAAAAAATTTAAATGTCACCAAAAGCATCAATTGATATAACGTTAGACTTAGAAACTATTCCTTTGAAGAAAATTTAGTTTTAAGCAAAAATTTAGCTTCTAAACAGAACAGATTGAAGTTTTGGACGTTTCTAAATATTCGGTTAACATCGGCAAGTTCCGTAACGGCACCGAGTGAGCGCTTAACAAATATCTCAACGACGGTATCGGCGACATCTCAAAACACAACGATCACCGCGTTATTGCATCATGTATATGTATTATTTTAAACCACTGTAGATCTCTAGATTAAAACAACATAAAAGTTTATGATTGATAAGACTTGTATACTGCTATTTTTCACGATGCGTTTAATTTTCAAAATGTATACGAAATACTTGGTCTAAAAAGATTGGGAGAAGAAAGCAACTTCAAATACTTTATGTAATTTTTAGTCATGTTGTCCTCGAAAATCATTATGCGCGGTCTCGAATACCATAAATAGATTTGCTTAGAAATAACATTACCAACTCCTTAATTTTACATGCTAAAAATGCGATTTGTAAACCGGAACGGATATCATTGGTGACATATTAAAAGTTTTGCTAAAGACTCATCTATTGTAATTTTTTATGTAAAACTCAAAAAGCAGATCTTAACGCTTCATCCGTGCAAATAATCAGTGATAACCGCGGTTCCGGTACTTCCAGGCTAAAGAAAATAAAAAATAACTAATCCAAAATATTTGAAATGTGTCCGAACTTTAGATCAACCGGTGTCGTCTGCACATCTGCTTTAAAAATGTTTATCATACAATTGTTTATCACAAATGACCCTACAAAATCAAAATTGATAAAAAAAAATTATATAATTTTATGGTCCTAGTATATAATTAATTTTTATTGTCCTTATTATTTGTTTTAGCTATTATTATTTTCATCATCATCATTATTATTATTTTCATCATCATTATCATAATCATCATTATTATGCTGTTGTTGTGTTGGCTATTACCGAGTAAATGTTTTCAATTCTCTATTCTAAAGCATGGAAGGCATTAGTTCTGTAATCGACCCAATCGAGTAAATATTATTGCCGGGGCGTTCCTTCCATAGCCCCGACTCAGACAAACGACTGACCGCCGTTTCACAACCATTCCTTATTAAAATTTTACTTGAATTAACTTTGACAATTTTGTGTTTATTGATAAATAAAAATTGTATGAGGATGACATTATTTCAAAGAGATCTTTACATTTCACTTCTGAATATCTTTGAAATTTAAAAAAAAAATCTGATTTCAAATTTTCTTATTTTAAGTTAAGGAAGTCATAATTTCAAGGAATTATTACAAAAACAAATTTAAATGATCTAATATTGTGCATAAGTCGCATGCTTTATCTAACAGAGTGCATAAACAGTGATAAAAACATTTTAAGAAATTCTAAGGTTTCTGATGTAATAGTTTGAATACAAATGCCACTAGATACAGGTAATTCGCGTTACCTTATTAGCAATTTACTCTAATGACCCCGAGGATAACCATCAACAAATACGCCATGCTCTATTTATTTCATTTTGTGATCTTCATTTAAAAAATTTATCGTGTCCGAAAACTTTAAAGATGACAAACAGGGTAGTATTATAACAATAATGTTGTATGCTTTACAGTTTTATTTTATTTTATTTTATTTTATTTTATTTTATTTTATTCTACAAATGTTTACAACCCGGATATGTACTTTCCTTTTCAGATTTTATCACTTTCATTTTACTTCCGGTCTAAACAACACACAAAAAGTGTCGGATGTCTTCATTTTCACAGGTTATATATTTTTAAAAATTTAATTTTTGTAAAAAATCCTCTTTCAGTTTGAGATTTACTTGCATGCCTATCATATAGTAAACATAAACTATAATCACATGTAACTTTCCATTGAAACTTATCCCCTGAAGTACGGTCCTATCCACTATCCAGACAAGAGAGATGGAGTTTACTAGCACTTGAATTATTCCCGAACTTCCGTTAATTGTCCTGTGTAAGATGTTGCTATATATATATATATATATATATATATATATATATATATATATATATATATATATATATTCTGTATAACAAATATGTCAGCTTATCATTTTATTTAATCTTCTATGTTCTATTAATAATTTAATGTTTAAATGTACTAGACTTGTACTGAAGATCTCATATTTTAGCCATGAAGATAAAAATGGAGAGTAAATCAAGTGATTTAAGGTAGCTTTGGATCAGTTTCTTCAGCAGCCAAGTGATGCATATCCATCATAGAGGTCCAACCAAAAGTACTTGAGCTATACCTAGGATGCTTGACAACACCATGAAACTCCGATCCAGGAGAACATTTACAAGCATATTAATACTGGGTGTGTTCTTTCCTCTGATCATGCTGTCTGTTTATTCTAACCTCTGGGGGATTGAACCAAAGACAGGTAAGTTGTGTGCAACATTGGTTTGTATATTTTTCATCTATGGTAGACTGGTCTAGTGGTGAAAATACCTATCAAGATCAAGTCTAAATGGTTTTACTACAGTAGCTTTAACTCCTTTAGAAAGTATATACATTTAAGTAAGGGATATTTTTTATGTAACCATGGTAAACAAAAACTGTATATTGTTACACTGTAACGTTTCACTTAAATGATTTCATTATAAAGCCAGGAGGTCAATAACAATGAAACTTAAAAGGCCTTTAAGGGACATTCCCTTGTTGAATCCTTTCCTAGTTAGTGAAGCAGCTTGATTTTTATCTTGATATAGGTCACAGTGACCTTAAAAATAAAACTTCTTGACATTGTCTTGATGCTTTCATAAACCGAAAGGCTAGAAGCTTGAAATATCATACATAGCAAGAACACAAAAAAAAAAAAAAACTCTTCTAGTTTTGCAAAGCTGGTTTATCCCTGACATTTATTCAAGGTCAAAGTGACCTGAAAATGTTAAAACTTATAATCATATCTTCTTGTCTTGAATTGAAAGACATAAGAGCTTAAGAAGCATGCAACATAAGTAAATGAAGCTTTTGCTAATTCTTGAAGACTGGTTGACTATTATATTCAATCAAGTGACCTTAAAAATTAAAACCTTGAAACATCCTTCTGTCATGAATTAAAAACTTTAGAAGCTGAATTGAAACTTCATATATAGAGACATCACATGGCACTTTAAGTTTGTAGATGCTGATTGACCCCAACCTGCATATGCCATCGAAAGATAAATGGTATTCAATTTCCAAAAACCCTTGCAATTGTTGTGACAAGGGTGAGGAAAAAAAGCCCTTGATTTTTTTCATTGATTTTAGATCATTGACTCAACTATACTTTTTGTTCCAAAAGGTAAAAATTAAATACATGAAACACACACAATTTTTTACAGGAAGCAGAAAATTGATTTCGAAATTTAGAGAGAAAAATTTAATGGAAGAATCAGAAATTGATAACAGTTTTGTAAGTATTAATGTATGATACTGGTACTTTGCATGTAGAGAGCCATATCTCTTTTAAAAGTGGAGTGGAGTTGAGTGATGGTGTTGGAAACCTCACCCCTACCCCACCCCCCAGTCAAGATTCTATCACATGAGACTTATGTTTAGGAGGTCAGTTCTGGGCAAGATTCTATCACTTATGTGTAGGAGGTCAGCTCTGGGATGATGAAGGAAAGCACAATGCCAGTGAACACTATCAATTTTTTACTTCCTTAATACTCTTACAGAATTTGCCCAAGTTAGATTTCAAACCTTAGCAGTGAGAGACACTGTAAGCTTGTACTTCATACCACTCAGCCACTAAGGCCCCCTTTCAGTTATGGGGCTAGGAACTGAGTTGTCCAAACAAAATTGTCAATCCTGAATCCTGAAGAAGTGGAGTGGATTCATGATGTTTTTGTCACAGTCAAAATTTACTTATAGAAGCAGTCAAGCTTGGAATGATAGAAAAACTAAAGTGCCTATAGAAAAACCAGCCTTTAGCAAGTGAACTGATAAACTTTCTGACACTAGGTTCTGTTCCAAGTGAGTTTACCAAGGTGGTGACTAGCACTGTGATATGTATGTTAGGGCTTTAGACCACTGGTTACTATGGTAACCAGGTGTTCATTAAAGAAATCTACATGTAGCTATCACATATTTAAATATGAGAGCGTAGACTTACATAACCTCAACACTTATATTGATGTAACAGGAATTTGCTAATAATAATCAAAATTATATATTACATAGTTTTTATTCTTGTTTATTTTTGTTTTACAGGTTCGTGTAGCAGAAGAAATTGAAGAGTTAGGAAGAATGAAGAGAGAAAGAGTTTCGAAACTTAGAAAAACATGCAGAATGTTAAAGAAAAAAGGAAAAGTTAGATCATCATTACCTAGGAAAAATTTGCGGACTATTATTGTTGATGATCGCTATAAAGTACTACTATGTTATATACCAAAAGTAGCATGTACTAATTTAAAACGGGTATTTTTAATTTTAACAGGGAAAATGAATACAACAAATCCGCTAGATTTAGAAAGCAAAGATGTACATGGCTCATACGATAGATATTTAAGATATTTAGATGATTATACTGAAAGTGAAATTCAGGAGAAAATTCGTACTTACAAAAAAATGATCTTTGTTCGGGAACCATTTGAAAGATTATTATCTGCATATCGTAATAAGTTTTTGGATAAAGGAGACTATTTCAGAAGTAGATTTGGAAAGAGAATTATCAGGAAATACAGAAAAAATGCAACCGAGGCTGAGAGACAGTCCGGAAAAGGTGTAAAATTTAGCGAATTTGTACAGTACCTAATTGATCCAAGGACGTTGAAGGAAGAAGGGTTCAATGAACACTGGGCCCACTACTATGCTCTCTGTCATCCATGCTCTATAGAATACGATTTTGTAGGAAAATACGAAACCATTGAGGACGATGTTAATTTTGTGTTGAAAGAACTCGCAGTTGACAAATTTATAAAGTTTCCCGACAGATCTGATACTTACAGAAAAAAGAAAACCGTAGATATGATGTCAAAATTTTATCAAGAGTTATCTCCCTCTATTCTGAAGCAGTTATGGACACTATATGTAAATGACTACAAATTGTTTGATTATCCCTATCCACAAATCATGACAGAACTTCTTCCACAGTTACAGGAAGAGGGATATTTTTGAAAATGATTAAATTTACTAAAATTATTTTTTTATGTAAGTATATAATTTTGTATATACCTCATTCAGCTCAAAAAAACAATATCGAAAATCAATCTTTGCTCAGCAGAAATATTTTTGGCTCACCTGAACTAATGCAAATTGAATACATTTTAATATGCAATACTATCTAATATTTTTTCAGAAGTAATGTGCTAAATCATGACACAATGAAAACACTGCATGCTAATTTTATCATCCCTGAAAAAGTGTGAAACTAAGTGGTCAGGCTGTAGTCATAGAGTATGATCATTGCAGACATTGTGTAAAAAGTTCTTGTTCAAAGGTTTTTTGATTCAGCACTTTTTCAGGTAGGACATGAAATCAGCTGATCTCTTGTTGCTCAGGGTTATATTTAAATCATTATAAATACTACCTGGGCTGGGTGACTGGAAATAATCTTATAATATAGATGTAAAGTATTGAAACCAGTAAGATAGCTTCAAGTTACCCAGCTCAGGATCCCAGTTTCACGATCATTCACTCAGCTGAATGTACACTTATCCTCAAATATTCTCATTTCCTCTCATCGATATTTTAAAAATTTGAAGTTTTACAATACTATGTTTTGTTGGACAAACCTACAGCTAAACAATTAAATATAACATTAGATATTCAAGTTTAACTGTGATGATGTCTTAGAAATTGACATCTGATTGAAATGATCCCGAATTTGAGTTGAGTGTACACTTAATTAAGTGAATGATCATGAAACTGGGGCCAGTAGTATAAACAACTAAGAGATAATGTAGTATTGAATATAAAAACTGCCGTGTAGATGTGTATTTTTGATAGATGAAATATGAATTTTAATGGTTCATAATGTATAAATTTATAGCTTGCTAGTACATTATACGTAAGAGATCATACCATATCTATCCCCTCCATGATCCCCTCCGAGACATTTCAAGTACAGATGATCTAGGTTGTTTTTCTGTTTCTGTTTCAGGTTGTTTTTTTTTTTCAATACAGATTTTATCTTTAAATTTTTTTAATTATGAAAGACTTATTTAATTTAAACTAATAATATAAAAAATTCTAAATTTTTAATGATTTCCATTGTTAAAAATTTAAAAAAAGAAGCTTTATATCATAGGGCCCTATAGTTACAATACTGAAATCCATTACAAAATATTTATTCTCCATTTAAACCAAACTATTAAAAATCCAATAGTTTTCCATGTTAGTTTGTCATTATTTATTAATTGTATTTAAACATTATTTTTATGTCTTCCACAATTTAGTTTTCTTTAAGTGCCTTTAGTTGAGTGTACAACCCATTAATATTGGAAAATCCATTTTAACTGTGGAATCCGCCTCAACCAAACACCTTCTGAACAACATAACTTGTTGAGATTCAGCAGGTTTTTGGTTATTAGGGATTCATCCAGCAAACAGTATTATATTTATCTTTAAAAAAAAGGTTCAGTTTAACAGGTTTTTGTTGTTTTTGGTTTTTACAGGTTTCACTGTACTGTTTTGTAGACATTAAAAAATCAGGATTTGTAACGATCTCTCAAGATAAGATGAAACTTTTCTATTATAAGTTATATTTGTGCCTTGACTGAATGTCTTCCATTTCATTTAACCCATTGTGATACATAATTGCTTTATTTGTAATACATTTATTTATTTTGCATGATTGGAAAAAATTTTTATTGTTGTAATTTGTTTTAGGTCTAAGTACTCTTTACACTTTTGTTGGTATAAATTGAATTATATATATATATATATATATATATATATATATATATATATATATATATATATATATATATATATATATATATATATATATATCCTTTTTTGCTTTTATAAATTTTTAAATTTTTGGTACCATGAGCACATTTTCTTGTATGAATTTTTACAGTTTTGTAAAAGTATAGGAAATATTTCATGCATTCGTATGTTAAAAAATGCATTTTTTTCATTTAAATGTTCATCTGAACTCGACATCTGTTGTGCCAGCAGAGTGTTGAATCTTTTGCCAGGCCTATTTCATAAAAAGAATTTCTTACAAGCCTAATTCATTTTGAGAATTTTTTATTAGCACAATTTTCTTTCTATATTTATCTTTACAAACACTGTATTTGTTTATAAATTGTTCATATCTGCATGATTGTAAATACCCAAAGTAAATTTAAACTAAGTAAATTTATTGTAGCTAGTATTACAAATGCAATACCAACAATTTATCTTCCAACATTTATGTTATGATGATGATGATGATAATAATTATTTATTATTAGTATTATTATTATTATTATTATATAATGATTTATAGATTTTATGTATTAGCACATTTATTCATGTTTATAGATATAGTTTTTGTTTGAAGTTGACTTTGTATCCAATTTTAAACACATTCAACACTTATTATAATTCATTCTTTTACTTTGCCAAATCCATCCTTTTCAACTAGAGCTTTTCTTGTCCCAACTTCATGTCAGTCTTTCTAAATTATCTCCCTTTATGCAATTCCTTTTACTACTTTCCTATCTGTGACCTCATATCATTGTAAGGTTTGAAATAAATATTGAGGTGTGTTACGTAGCACATACATGTACCAAAATTTACCAAAGTATATCAGGGATCACCTGTTATAAATTATTTTTAAATTTTAAGACAAATTTTTCTTGTCATTTTAATCATGATGAAATTTTCGTTGTCATAATTTGATATTAGGGCTAATATTACTGTAGTTATTTTTTGTACGAGTACAATTACTATGTGTAAATGTGTTATTATTTATTTTTCTATTTACAAACCAAAGAATTGTGATAAAATGGTCTTTAGTCCAAGCTTCTTAATAGATAATCCAAAACTCATTATATAGATATAATAGATTTTTTGTTATCCTCTTTTGTTTCATTGTTCTACATGTATCTTGTTTCGCAGTCAATTTTGATTTTTTTATATACTTTAATTATAATTAGATACAAGTTTGACACATTGATATTATAGTTTTATTTCGCTGTTTGACTTTTCAATCTTGTTTTATTCTTTATTTACATTTAATTTATTTTGTTTACTGCCAATTGTGTTGATTTTCATAGATATTTACACCACAGCTTTGTGTTAAAACATTACACAATTTACTAGTCATTATTGAAGTAAAGGTAGACTTCAGATTTTTTTTCAGAAACAAATTTTCAGATGTAAATTACAGAAAATTGTTATTGTAATTATTAAATTTTTAATAGTTCAATGTTTAATATACACTGTGGAATCATTTATTTTCTTGGTTCTAAAAATAAGCATTTTTTTAGGTGGTAAATTTGTTGTTTAGGGTATGTTTTTAAGACAGATTTGTAACATGTACTGTCAGGCATATTCATTGGTCAAGGTATTTATAAAAATCAATGGAAAAAATTGGGACACAAGAAAAATTACTGGAAAATTTCACAGTTTGTTTACTTTTTTAATGTTACAGTCTCTCTTTATATACAAGAAAAAAAATTATGCACAGCATTGGGTTTCAATATGCATAGAAATGTTTGTTGCCATGGAAATACACATGCATCTAAAAAATACATGCATAATTTGATATTTGTGTTAAACACATTTATTATTATTATTATTATTATTTTCAAGTCCAAACAAAAAGTTTTATGCTTTCTGTATACTACTAGGATGTATTTTAAAATTGCTTCCATGGCAACCAGAAATATGATTGACAGGAAAATCCTCCATAGATTATCATATAAAACAAATATTTTTTTTTTACAAATAATTTGTGATATTTATTTAATTACTGTAATTAATGTACTGTTGTGTTCTGGTTATCCAGCATAAAAAATTAAATTGATACTGCCAAATGAGATGTTTGTTTTCATCAAACTGGTAATTTGTAATGAGTTTTTTTTTTCACATTAATTTTCTCCATAAATTTTATTAACTATTAATAAAAGAATTAATGAATGAAAGCAACTCTCACCACCCAGTTTTGAATCATATTGTGGCAGATCCTAGTGTAAGAGTTAACCTGTTCACTTGCCAAAGCATGGTGAATACAATTTTTTCAACTATTTTAGGACTGAATACCTTGGTAGGTGAAAAAAATCTTAACTTAGACAAAAAACATCAATATGTTATTGGGCATAAAACATCATCACTATTGGGCATAAAACATCATTACTATATTGGGCATAAAACATCATCACTCTATTGGGCATAAAACATCATCATTCTATTGGGCATAAACATCATCACTCTATTGGGCATAAAACATCATCACTATTGGGCATAAAACATCATTACTATATTGGGCATAAAGCATCATCACTCTATTGGGCATAAAACATCATCATTCTATTGGGCATAAACATCATCACTCTATTGGGCATAAAACATCATCACTATTGGGCATAAAGCTTCATTACTATATTGGGCATAAAGCATCATCACTCTATTGGGCATAAAGCATCATCACTCTGTTGGGCATCAAGCATCATCACTTATTGGGCATAAAACATCATCACTCTATTTCCTCTTACTGGTCAATATTTTAGTTGCAGCATGGAATACGAAATCCACTTTTTTGTGTTCTCTGTTGTACATGTGTTTTCTTTTGACATGTGTTCTCATTTCTACATACATTCTGTTTTACATGTGTTCTCTTGACATATGTTCCCTTTTCTTCATGTGTTCTTTTTTCAACACATGTTCTTTTTCAACATGTGTTCTTTTTTCAACATGTGTTTCTATTTTAGTCTCTGTTTTAATGTCCACTTTCTTTATTTTAATATTCTTTACTCAATCCCTTTTTTATTTACAAATTTTGTTAAATATTGAGAATGAATTTAATTTCCTTCTTTATTTTCAAGAAAAAATATTTGTTTTTCACCTTTGTGTAAGAAACATGCTCACATCCTATGCATGACCTAGTTTTTTATCTGTTTTTAGATATTTTTGAAGAAACTTCCATGCAGATTTTTCATTTTTTTTTGTTGTTATGTTTTGTAGTACATGTACTATTTTTTCTACATGAAACCATGGTTACAGTCATGATCTTGTGACCTTTATCTCAAGATTGACTTTAAGTTGTAATATCCCAACTACTTCTGATAAGTTCAGTGCAAAACAAATTTTGCACTAAATGTTTAAATGACGTTGGCTAGCCTGTAACTGTTTGTTTTAAAGTTTAGAACCTATCTTTGGCAATTTTAGCCCATCTAAAATTATCTTACAAATATACAATAGTTGGACCTTAGATAATTTATATGTAGTATCTTTTGGACATGTAATTAAAAGTATACAATTTACACAAACCTTGTATCAGGGCTCCAGAAAGGGTAATTTAAGCAGGGTCCTTTAATTTTTATTGTTATTTAAAATATTGCTAAAGGGACTTGGTTATGTTCATAAGTAAACATAAGGGCGTCAGTTTAATTTAAATTTCCATAAAAAACACTACACAGTATAATTGGATGTTTTCATAGGTGAATGATAATTCCCTAGGGGCTCAGGTCATATCACACGTACAAGAATTTTATTCATCAACAGTTTTTAAAACAGTTTTCTTTAGCAACAAATATTCACAAAAAATTTGTTTACCAACAATAACTTCCAGTAGTTATCTTCAGCACTAGTATTTACAGGAATTTTATACACCGACAATTCCTTACAACAGCTTTAAATATATATATAAGAATTTTGCTCACTAAACCTTTTTCACCACATCAACAAAAAATTTTTCTCAAGCCTAAATTAACTAAGAACATGGTTTATATTATACATCAATAAGATTTTTTTTCAACCCATCTACATTAACAAGAATTTTAATTACCACATACATCAACCAGAATTTTGTTCATTAGTGTATAATGATAAGAACTTGTGTACTGAATTTTGTTGACCACATACATCGACAAGAATTTTGTTCTTCAAAATTGACAAATATTTTCTTATTCCCTAAATTTGTTTATGATCATTTTATATGCAATTTTATATATATATATTCAATAATATTTTCCCCACATATGTTTACGAGAATGTTGATCACCCACCAATATTGGTAATGATTTTCTTGTTATCCCACATTTGTTTATAATAATTTTACACACCCACCACTATTTTTTAAATAATTTTTACACTTCCGTGAACAAAAGTTTGTTTTTCTGCATGAATTTGTGAGAAATCAGTTTTCCCACTATATTTTTACAAGGTATATTTGTATTCTTTATCTAGCTTTTTAAGCCTCTTGCTAATTTTCAAAATCTAGAAGCAAATATTTTTAAAACTTATGGCCATACCAACTTAAAAAGGTCAATAATTTGTTTTTGTATTTTATTATTATTATTATTATTATTATTATTATTATTTTGTTTTTTGCTTAAATGGTGCTTATTTGCCATTTGTATTATACATCATTCTTCTGTTTACCAAGACGATAAAAAAATCATGAGATATACAATGTAGTTACATTAAAATTTAAAATTTGCCATAAAATGTCATGTAACCATTAGTTGAATGTTTTTGATGTCAATTTCTGCTGCTGTTTTCAAGCACTTTTTGTATTTATATAAACACATAATTTTCATTTGAACTGTAATAAACAATGTATATAGCAAGTTAAAATTATAAATGTTGTGTGTTTTTTTCATTCATTATGAGGCAAACAATCCAAAAGTGTCTGTTATTTGTATTGGATAAACTGTTTGAAGAACAGATTGTTCAACAAAAAAATCTGTAGAATTTAACATCTTTAGATCATCTGGTTTAGGTTTCACAATCATTTCTTAACTAAGCTTTTCCTAAAGTTACGTCGGACAAATTTGAAATCTTAATAATTTTGTTACCAGTAATTATTTACATATTCAGTAATTTAAGGTGTCATTTTGAAGATCACTTCAAGCTTGTAACATTTGTATTTAGTCTCCGTCACAAATGTTTATTTATAATTCAAAACCACATGAAACAAAATTTGCTAAAGTTAAGTTAAGGAAAATCTTAGTAAAGGAATGATTGTGGGCCTGATTGTGCAACAAGCAGGGACTTTTTCAGGAAATTATCACACGAGCTTTATTTTCGCTTGAACCACCAATATTACTTCTTATTTTCCAGTAATTATTATCTTTAGGTCAGGTTGTTCAGCACCCGTTTTAAAAACATGGAGACACGGCTGTTAAAAGAACCAATAAGCACATGTCTTATTAAAGGAGAGTACAGTCGGTTTTTGTGGTTTCAAAGTCAAACAAAAACCATCTTTTGCAAAAACCATCAACCAGGAACTTGGAGCCGTTACACACATTTTCAAAAGGTATTTAACACTGAAAAGACTGTTAAGAAACAGCTTGACCCTTTAAAAAATGTCAACGAATATTGTTTTATGCAGAATTTCGAATATTTCCTTTTGTAAGAATTCAAAATTCTGCACATGACAATAGTTCCAAATACGACACCACCATATGAAAACGGACCGGGGGTGATCACGACCATGCTATTTCAGTTGTTCTAGAACAAAAAGATTTATAATTGCAATAAAATGTGTTACTGTAAAATCAGAAATCTTTGTTGGAGATTAAATTACGCTATTTCAGTGGGTAAGTGAAAACTAGAAATTTAATGTCAATTTTTTTCTAATTACCAAGACTCCCAATCGGATTTATTTTCATAAAACTCAATTCCACGAAATTTTCTCTCAGCATTTTTTTTGATTGCAAAACTTAGAAATTTTAACCCAAGGAATATAAATGATTCTACAGTATTTCTTAGCCATCATAACATCGATAAACTTATAAAAAAATATTTTTAATAATAATAACTTTATTGTATAAACCAAATCACGTGGTTTGTTACAATATATCAATTAACAAACTTCTAAAGTACAATGAAATCTTACAATAAAAATTATAATACTAACTTGATGATACATTATTCTTATGCTGTAGTTAAGCCCACTTTCCTCAGTTCTAATGACTTTTTAACAAAGGAGCTTTATTTTTGCAAAAGAATGGTTGAAGAAGTTTTAAAAATAGATATTAAATTTTGTGATTTATCTAGATTTTTAAAGTTTACTATATATTTTTCACATTCTGATAAAAAGCTATTTCGTATGGAACAGTTAATAGTGCAATCCAAAATAAAATGTTCTTCTGATTCAAGAATATTACAAAATTTGCAAAGACGGTCTTTTCTTTTAGTTTTAGTATATCTACCCCTTTCAATCTCTAAGCAATGGTCACTAATTCTTAGTTTTGTGATTTCCTTTCTTACTTTAAAGTTTTTAACAACATCCAAGTATGATTCTTTTTAAAAGTCAGTATACACATGTAGCTTTTTGTCACTATTTATTGAATTTAGTTTCTTTATGAAAAGTTTCTTATATTAAATTACATGAATTAGTTGTATTTTTTATGTCTAAACATATTTCAGATTTTTTGTTTGTTTTTGTTTCTCAAAAAACTGCATTTTCGTCTTTAATATTTACACCAGATCACCGTTGACTACCGTAGATGTTTCAATCGTTATTAAGTTTTTAGCAATGCTCAGAAATTAATTTTCACATTGACAGAAACACTTGCCGTGTTTAATACTGAATACCAATAGTTCTAATGGAGACCGAAAAGCGTTTTATTATTACAATAAAGCCACATGACTCCAAGTTGACATTGTTTAAAGTACGTGTATTTATATACAACCGATACGTGTTTCTATCATAAGATCATTTAGATTCAGTAATGCTCAGAAACGTTTATATATCGACAGAAACAGTTACCATGGTAAATAATAAACACCAAGACCGAAATTGTGTCTAATTATTACGTAGAGTTCCAATATTCAAAATTGACCCAATAAAGCCCCGTTACTTTAAGTTGACCATTGTTCCAAACCGAGCGTACATGTATACAATACATGGTATTACAGACCATACCTTAATCATATATACACATATAAACGCTATGTTACCAAAATAAAACTTAAAACTTTTGACCGTCTTTAAAGACAAATATAAATTATAATACACATACTTTACTTACATTAACTATTAACACACGGATAAGTATTTACACCATTGTTGATACATGCGACCGCCTTTTTTACACATTGACGGCTCTGTTTTGATTCCTAAAGGAGCCATTTTAGACAACTTCAGCAGATCGATTTTCTTCCAAAGATGGTATCCAGTTTAAAAACTATTCCTATTTTTAGCGTATTCCTACTATTAATTGGTAAGTAAACATAAGTACACCTGTGCTGAAATTATAGATTATGTATTAATTACAATGTAGAACTTATTTTCTATTTAATTAAGCGAGTTTAAATATCATTGGATGTAAAATCTGTTGGGGGGGTTAGGGGGTAGGCATTTTTAGAATTACTTCAATCACACCACTGGACAAAATTTTGTTATTATATCCGGTTGAGTTTTAGTACAAGTATATACTAACTTAAAACATAACCATACTAATTTATGATTCCCATTATTTTACATAACAGTTCGAATTCCAATTATTATTATTATTATTATTATGTAAATTTATACAATCAAGTTGTCTTTCTTGATAAACATGGATTTTTTTAAAGTGTATTTTTCATGACAAAAAAGACAATCTTTTAGACAAAAGCACTCGACCGAAGCAGAATAATGTTTTAAATAAACAGTTTTATTTTGTGAAGATTTGTAATAATTAACAATTTATACATGACACTGCGAGTGTTTATCTCGTGTCTTTTGTATATTGGATGCTGTTTTGTCGTGTTCTTAATTGCATCGGCTATTACATTTTATTTCTAAGGCCACTATATCTCATCCCGTATGTTCTTTTAAAAATCTGTTAAATAACCCATTTTGTCTAATTATAGATTTAACAAATGCATTAAACAATGCTACAAACAACACCACCAGTGAAGATGGAGTCAATGTTGGCAGGTACGTGCTGGACTGTACATTTAAACTGATACACAGCATGAGAGATAATCTACAATATCCTAAGCTACATCAAAAGAAAAATTATGCAAGTCATACGCACACAAGAAATCAATTTGCCCTTACAGAACGTGTCATACACAATATATCGATATCCACAATCAAGTTGACAAAAAGTAACATGTTATACACAAGCAATCAATTTCGACACACAATTTGTCATACATAAGAAATCGATCTGGTCACACAAAACATGTCATATACAGGAAATCAATATCGACGATTCGACATACAATTTTTCATACATAAGATATCAATCTGGTAGCAAAATATGTCATACACAAGAAATCGATATCGACAATTCGACACACAAATCGTCATACATAAGAAATCGATCTGGCCACACAGAACTTGCCATACACAAAAATTTGGAAACAAACCAGAAATCATATGAAATAGTCATAAATTTTTATTCCACGAAATTTTCTTCCAGCATTTTTTTAATTGCAAAACCTCGACATTTTATTCCAACGAATACTTGTTCATGCTAAAATTAAAATATTACAAACAAGTCGATTACTAGGATAATATAAAGTGTTTATTTATTTATTTATTTATTTATTTATTTTGCAGTATAGTTTCAACCATTATCGGAGTGTTAATTTTCGGTGGTACAGTACTGTATGTGTTAATTATGTGGTTCTGTGATTGTAAACAGTCTGGATGGAGGTGTTGCAAAGATATATGGAGAAGAATTAAATGCTCTTGTTGTAAAAAATGTAAAAAATGTAAACGTGCCAGAAAATCTCCCCAGATAAAACCCAGTTCTACAGGTAAAAAAATTAAAAAATAAGAATGCAAGTTTTAAGTTTATTTTTGAAATTTGAAATTGTACCCATCGACTCAAAAACATTAAGCGTGTCTGTTTCATTAATATTAGATGATGGATGTTCATGTTCTTGTTTGAAATTTAGGATTGAGTACCCGAATGTTAAAGTGTTCTAAGCATTAAGTCAAATGGTTATTTGTTTGGTAACGTCTTTTAATCCACGCAAAGAACCTCGTTATTAAAAAAAAAAAAAAAAAAAAAAAAAAAATTAAAAATCTTTGGATAAAATTGGGTTTTTTATGCGCTCTTAAATACAAAAACAATTATTACAATTACAATTGTTTTAGGACAACAAATTGTATGCCCGAGCGTTTACATGAGAACACTTCAAAACATTTTACTTGCTTATAAAAATTTTGCCTCATGCGTGTAACATATTCTAGACCCTATTTATTTCACATGGTTACTAGAGTGGTATTTTATAAAACAAAATGTTTAACAACGACACGTTGTATTACAAAAATGCAGAATGAAAATCATGCATTACAATACACAATAACTTTTCAACAGTTTTTCTTGAGAATAATTGTTACAAGCTCCTGTGCTCACACTTGTCATCACAACCATGTTAACAATATTGCAATTTAAAAATCCTAGAAAAAACGAAGGGGGGGGGGTGGTTAAATGCAGTTAGCGTTTTTTAAAGTAATTTTAAGTAGTACATAATTAATAGATATCCGTTACATTTTACAGATATCATAATATCAACGAAAAAGACCGGTACTCCTAAACCCGATCCTAATGGACTACTAACGCCTCGTCAGAAGTTGCCACCAATCGGAACCCCACCAGTTATTATAAAAAAACAAGAACCGATCCCTCCTCCAGCTCGAACAAACAGACGATTAGAAAGAGTACACAGCATGACAATAATCGAAACAAAACGCCGAAAAGAAACCAGAGAACACGAACTACCACGCTATCGAGCGCATGAGCATGACGAGACAATGCCCCTTCGGCCTCATACCACCAAAGAGAAGAGAAGGAAGAAAAACGTTCTGAGAACTATGCCAATTATACTAAAAGCCATCAGACGACCGAATCAAGATGAAATCATTTCAATGCCAACAGCCACTAGAAGAAATGATGACGAAATAATTGTTATTCCTACTTCCAGACGACGACGTGATGACGTCAATTTGTACCCAGAATCTCCAAGAACTGTATACTCTTCCGATAATGATGACGTAATCTATAGATACCCATCAAATTATCATATAACAAGTCCAAATATACGATTAGACAATCAACAATTAGAACGGTTGTATGACAGACCCGAGTACGATCTCCCGGCACCTGATATTTATCACACGCCCCAATCTATGCATAATCAACCACCACCACCATCATATGAAGAAGCAACTAATTACAGTTCACATCCCAAGAGACGAGAGCGGTATTAGAATAAAATGTTTCATGACAATATTTTGCAATTTTTACCATTTTGCAACATGACATTTTAGCATATTCCAGTCCTGAGACAATGGACCTGTAATTTATTTTCTTTTATTTATTTATTTATTTGGCTTGTATCTAATTTTCATGATTTTATCATCGAAAATAAAGTGTTCGCGAAAAATTGCTATTTACATTAGGTAATGGTTAATTATTGCATTGTAATTACACCTGTCAAACGTTCTATATTTTAACATGATAATGACCGCAGCTCGCTTGTGTTGTCAGCCCGTTTAAGTGGTTATTGTAGACAGGGCGAGGAAACATTTTAAACAATTAAATTTAAGCTGAAGAATTGTCTTCCCATGTTCACTCTATATATCTTTTTCTTGTTATATAAAAGAATGTCCACGTAATCAAACGTGTATCAGAACACAAAGCTCAAACATATTGCTGTTTTGTTTATCTATAGAGAAATAACGTTAATTGTTAAATGAACGTATACAACCTTCAATCTAAGTAGTTTTTTTTTCAACTCAAAAAGCAAAAGAAAATAACAAGCTCTATGGTACGACAGCAGAATTGATATTAAAAAATTGTATCGTGTACATGTACTTACGCGAGCGTTTCAGCATGTTCATGCGAAAGTTATTGCATGAGCACACAAAAGTTGGCACTTGCTCACATGGAAGATATCGTGTGCTCAAGCAAAAGGTTTTCAGTGCTCAAGCAAAAAGTTTTCAGTTCTCATGCTAAAGATTTTGCCTACTTACGCTAACAAGACTTGCGTGCTCAAAAGAAAGTTATTTTCATTGTTTTATGTCACCTCTGTGCTACCGTACAACGAAGATGGGTTACTTCCCTTCAACGTATCCGTAGAAATATTTAACTCATGTCATCTATAATTTCGTAAGCTGTACTGTATATTATCAACCATAAATATGTCTTTAATAACAATAAAACAACACAAATATTACATGTAATAATAATATTAATAATAATAATAATAATACTTTGTTTTCTTTTTTTATAAGGATTACAAATGCATGGGTGTTTGCTTCATTTGGTACAAAGGGCTCCACAGGCGTTTGTTTCTGATAAAGCCCCTTGATCCTACCATAAAACCAATAAGTAGGAAAAAACCACCAAACCAAGGTGGGTTAAAAAATTGGGATAGCGTAAGGTGTTTGTTAGGGTCAAGGGGTTTCATCAGAAACAAGCGCCTGTGAAAGGCTAATTTGAAGATGGTGATTAAAAAGTAATATAACCACTGCTGGATGGCTATAATGGACATCATATTAGTAAATACAGTGCTAGACCTGAAATACATGGACCCGAACGGCTTTTTTAAAATACTGATGTTGCCGTTCAGTATTTTAAGAAAGCCGTTCGGGGCCATGTATTTCAGGTCTAATACAGTGCCCGTCGGAAGTCGTTTTGTGATCAGTTATCGCAGTAAGGTTGTCAATTTCGTTCTGTTTGTTTCTTTCTTTCCTTAGTTGGGCCGTGTGTTAGTTACATTAACTATTGCTAAATACACGTTTTTCAGCTGTGAAATGGAAAATTTGGGTATGAAATGGTCATAGTACGAAACGACTAGCTACTGTAGAAACAGTGTACAATGTACTGTTATATTGTCTATCTGCAATAAGAAAAAAATAAAACTTTATCCTGAGAAATACTGTGAAAACATTTAAATTCGTTGGCTTCGAATTTCGAAAAAAATAACAAGTCGTGGAATGATAATTTTGTGGTTGGAACTTAGTTGCAAACGCTTTGTTCTAAACGTTGATCAATAAAGGTGATTACTTATCAGGTGGGTGTCACTCATGCGTATGGCATTAAACGGTAATAAAAATTGGCCGAGTAACCGTCTCTGCCCCCAGTTGTCCCTACATTATATCATCTCCGATTTCTTTGTTTCGATTACGGGACCAACATAATGCATTAGGTAAGACGAGTATACATATATATTAATCTTTTAAAACATTTTCGTTGACATGTAAATTCGTGGGTTGGATGGTCCACGAGAACTATATAATTTGGATCACCACGAATATTAATGTATTTTCACAGTTCTAAATCTCTTGCAACATTTTGTAGGAAAGCTTGCCAGTTTGCTAACCACTAAAAATCGTTTTTTTTTTCTAATAAACTCCTTTTTTATTCTAGAAGTGACAGCCTTGATATAATAGTATGTGAAAAATCTTTGGGAGTTAACTGACACTCTTTACTCAACTGAACGTTTAGGGCACGGGCACGGTTTCGATATTAAAAAAAAAAAAAAAAAAAAAAAAAAAAAAAAAAAAAACCCATTGACCCTAACATAAGTCTTATGTCAGGGTCATGGGGTTTTATTTTTTTTAAATATCGAAACAAGCGCCTGTGGTTTAGGGGCGATATTTGAACATTAGAGGCAAGTTTGTAAAGCTTGTCTTTTGAATAAAAATTTAGATATTTAAGTGAAACAATAGGAGAATATACATTTAATTTGTACATCTTAACTGAATTTACAATTGACACTTTGGATATGGATATTGAGACTGCGTATATTTAATATATCTATTCTCATTCGCATAATATATATCTCCTATATATACATGTATAGTAAATTCCACTTATTTACATGCCAGTTTATTGCATAAAATTTTCTGACAGATTATGCATATATATCTTCAACTGCTAAATAAATGAAAAAAATTGATTACTTGTTATTAATGGTGCGGAATTTAAATTTAAAACTTAGTTTATGATTTTATAAATTTTAAATTTCAAAACTTTAATAAGACAGATGGCATGTAAGGGACAAAGAATGCAAAACATCCTTTGAAGATGTTTACTAAATTTTTTTTTTGTCTGAGCTTAAGCCAGAGCCAAAGGCTTATACTCATGCTGATCGAGCCTTTGGCTCTGGCTTAGGCTCAGACAAAAAAAAAATTTTAGTAACATCTTCAAAGGAAGATTATTATGAATTTCCAAGGTCTTTGTGCTTTTCTCTCTTCTTGGACTACTATTAGAGCTTGCTTGAGGATTTTAACAAGATATTTTGTTTCTATATAAAAATATAGTTGAGAAATGGTGTTTATACCCTGATCGAGATTTTTCACTTGTATGGAGGAGATCTGTCAGTTCTGATATGGTGGAGAAAAGTAGAGTATTCAAATAAACCACAGACCTTCAAGAAGTAATTTTCTCAAACTAAAATCTACCGAAGATCAACTGCATTGTGATCTGCACACTTTTGCAAAACTCGGCCACTGTGGTCTCTAGAACAGGTATGGGAGATAGAGAAAGAGCTACTGTACACAAACTAAGTACAAAAATTTCTAGGTATGAATTTTTTATTTATTTATATTTATATTTTTGCATTGCTATCACAGATATTATATGATACAATCAATGTCAGATTTTAACAGTTATTTATAGAACACATCTCACCTGAAGATGAAAATAATGAACACATAAATATAATGCCAACAACAATATTGTACAAAACAACATATATAACAGTAACTTGTCTTTTCTGCATTTATGGTGTATTCATGAAAAGGAAAAAGGAAAACCTTTGTTTAACCTCTCAATTTTTATAAACACCCCTATGCCCTCTTCTTTTTAAGTTGCTCCATATTTAGTGTTAAACTTAAAAAATTTGTCTGTTTTTCATAAATTATTGAAAGAAATACTGCACCCCTTATTTTTGTCAGAATTTGTCTTATTTTTCATTAAATGCTGAAAGAAAATATTTTACACAAACAAAAATACAAACATGACCTGAAATTTTTAATGTTTAAACTAGAAAATGTTGTGCTTTGACAAAATACAAATACATGTAATTGGTCTATTTGAGTTGCAAAGCTGACCACAGTAATACTGGTATGCTGTTCAGCATGCTACTGAATCACAGATATAATTATTGACAAATGATATGGTGGGGTTTAATAATGACTCGTTTCCTATCTAATAACCAATCTCTACAAATATTATTGTAACTGATTTTGTTTCAACATGACAATGTTCTGGATAGCATATAATCTCTTGTGATTACTCTAAACAGACTATGGACAGTTCAATTTTGAATTTTTTTCTACTGTGAAAGCTATCCTTTGAAACAATATTCCTGACAGAACATAGTCACTATTACATACACTAGTTTCAATATATCAGCTAAGATATATATATATATATATATATATATATATATATATATATATATATATATATATATATATCTTCTCACTAATGTTCACTTTATATCCACCGTCACTTGTGTCCTCTAACGAAAATCTCCAACAAAGGGGAATAACTGTAAGATAATTTGAGATTTAAAAACAAAATCCTTCAATAACTGCTTCACCACAGGTAAGAACCATAAATTTCATCATTTTAACATGTGTGATTTTATTATTACAATATACCAGATACCAAAATCAAAATTAATATCAAAGAAGTAAACAATTTCATTAAAAAAATTCTCCTTTTTCAAGTAATGATAACTGAGCTCTGTCATGTTCCACAAAAAATATGTATTTTCTTTCTCTATCAAAAGTTAAAGGAAATTAAAACAATGATCTCAAATGAACTAAAGACCAAAAACAATTATTTGTACATGTATTTGAAAGTATTCTCTGAATTTTAGGGCATTCAGGGAATTCAATCGGTAATTATTCACTTTTATAACTAATAAGACTTAGTCAAAAAAAAAAAAAAAAAAAAAAAAAAAAAAAAAAAAAAAAAAAAAAAAAAAAAAAAAAAAAAAAAAGGGAGAGAGAGAGAGATAGAGAGAAATATACATGTATATAAAATGACTTTTTACATGATTTCATAACACAACGTGACAAGGTATAAATTTTGTTTCAAAAAAAAAACATCTGATGAAAAAATTTATACATTCAAAGCCAAAAGCTGCCGTCCGGCCTGATACAGGCAAAAACCAGATGATATTTCTAATGGTTGGCTGATATAGATAACATATCCTCTGTGATTTAGAGACCTCAAAACATCAACCTCAAATTATTTATTTTATACCCACCATCTTATCTTTTCTGATATTAAATATGTAAGCAAAGCAAAACAGTCACAAACACTAGCCTGTGACTGCAAATATTGTCTGGATGTAGACAGAGCTTCACAGAACATAAAAAGAAAATATGTTTATATTCAAAAACAAGCCAGGGTATGGAAGGAGCTTTTCATTTCAAATGCTGTTCCAATAAATGGTATTCACCCAGTCATAAATAGTTTTCAAAAAGCGAAAATTAACTTACATACAAAGAGAATGTGTTTATATTCAAAAACAAGCCAAGGTATAGGAAGAAGCTTCTCATTTCAAATGCTGTTCCAATAAATGGTATTCACTCAGTCATAACTAGTTTTCAAAAAGCGAAAATTAATTTACATACAAAGAGAATGTGTTTATATTCAAAAACAAGCCAGGGTATGGGAGAAGCTTCTCATTTCAAATGCTGTTACAATAAATGGTATTCACCCAGTCATAAATAGTTTACAAAAAGTGAAAATTAACTTACCTACAAAGAAAATATGTTTATATTCAAAAACAAGCCAGGATGTGGGAAGAGCTTTCATCTATCCAACCAAATGCCATTCCATTAAATTTATTCACCCAGTCATAAATAGTTTTCAAAAAGCGAAAATTAAATAACATACAAAGAAAAAATGTTTATATTCAAAAACAAGCCAGGATGTGGGAAGAGCTTTTCATCTATCCAACCAAATGCTATTCCATTAAATTTATTCACCGAGTCATAAATAGTTTTCAAAAGCAAAATTAACTGCCATACAGAAAATTTTTTTCTGTACAGTTTTGAATGATTGTATACAACAAATGGATTTTAATTTTTTTTTTTACCATGAGGTGAAAAATATAAAGAATGTTGCATGTAAAAACAAAAAGTCTCATTCTCAAGCTCTCAATCATCTGATGGTAGAAACTTGTGAAATTCCATTTCTTTCATAGATAAATATGTAACATATAACATTTTTTTAATATATATGATTTTGCATAAAATTAATAAGACTATCATAATTGCAGTAGTGGTTTTAAAGATTTTTTTGACACTTTGTAGGAAAAGCAATTTAATTAATTCAAATCTATAATTCAAATTCCATTTTGAAGTCACTTTTGAAATATAACAAACAAACAAAAAATAAATAAATAAATAATAGAAATAATAATTACAATAACAATACTAGTAATAATAAATAAATAAATAAATAAATAAAAATATTAAAAATTACCAGCAATATGCTATGTACCGTATAGTTAAATATCTAAACATCTCTACTCGATAAACAGAAATGAAAATTGAAAACAAACTAAACAGTCTTTATTCACACAATCAACAATAACAATATTTATCAATAAATAATTATATTATTATATATGTATTATTTAAAACAACATGCAATTTTAACATCTAAAATGGAGTATGAAAATGAGATAACTCTACGTTAAATAATTTCTGTATCATATGGCAACAGAAGATAGCAATAATAAAAAAAAGCACAGAAGAAAAAAGGCATTAATGAGCAAAATTTGTAATGCTAGTATTCTGTCTTTATTGTGAGTTGCATAAAATACATGCATATTCAGGTTTATAATTCCAGACTAGACGACATGTCAAAATATATCCACCTAAAAGTTTGCAGTTTAACAAAACAAATTGATATTACATGTACAATCCAATAATACAATAAATGGCATGTACATGTAATTATTATTAAGTGATGAATGTAGAATTGACTGACTTATATTTTTCAATATATATGTATAAATCTTTAAATTTGCAAGTGCAAATGAATTTTGTAAATGAAATAAACAATAAAAATATGTGAATATGATGTATATTTGCCTCTGTTGGAGACAGTTAGTTTCTATATCATATAGCCAAAGCTCTATCACATAGTGCGATAAAATAAATAAAAATTTAACTTCTATAACTAACATAACAAAGACAACATAAATAAATACTAAACAACAAAATCAACAAAAAAAGAATGATGCTACAAAATCTGAAAACGGGAAAATAAAGGATAAATCATTATAGAGAAATATGAATAAATATTTTGTCTAACTTCATGCAGTCACAAAAAACAATATGCTTCTAAGTTCTAAAACCCATTATGGATTATGCGCTCCCATCATTTTTAAATCCCTTTCTTGCTTTACAGTTTGAAGAATCACAGCTTGACACAACAGTAATAAAAATAATTCAAAACAAGTTACATACTTGTATATATATACAATATTTTTATCACCCTTTAAAGAATTTTTTCTCAAAGATATTGGCGAACTTTTCCATGGTGTATGCAAATATTTTCAACTTTGTAAACTTGCTAGGGTACACAAACACACTACATATATAGAGTATAAAACATATAAAAGGAGTAACTCTTACATCAAGACAACATCACCTAGGTAACAGATGTGTCAACAAGGTTCACAATTCACAGAAGTTAAAACTCTTTTTAAATAGTACAGTTAATACATGTACATTGCTTTGAAGGGTAATAAATAATCAGCTCGAGGAACTTAAAGCTATTGACAATGCATTCTTCCAAAATCTGATTATAACTTATAATTTATACTTAGAATTAAAATTGAAAGACCACTCTGAAAATATCTTTTGGATTAGATAAGATTTTACCTAAGACTTGCACCCTATAGTTTCAAAAGCATCAAGCAACTAATAGTACTAGATCCTCAACTATTTTAAGGTTTTCTATTCATTTAACAGCAGGGTCACTGAATTTGACATTTAATGTCTTGCTCAAAAAAATACCATACAGCCCAGCTAGGAATTAATTCAGTGACTCTGGAACTATGACCCCACACTTTAAACCACTGTGGTATTCTTCTGTCTATAGATATCAAAAAGTGGTTCTTTACAATTTTTAGTAAAACTTAATAAAACATTTCAGCTTTTTATAAATGATAATATTTTAAAAGTGTTTTTTTACCATTTTTTGTTTAGCAGTGTTAACATATTCAGCAGATGACTGATCCTGAAAGACAGCCATGTCTGTTTTTTCAATAATTCATTGATCCAGTCTTCATAAAATCCAGTCAATATAACTTTACATCAAGCTCTTTTCAAAAGAGACCGTTAAAATGCTTTCCAGTAAAAAACAAAGTTTCTTTAAAGTAGATCTAACAAATTAAGCAGATGACTGATCCTGAAGGTCAGCCATGTTGTTTGTTTTTTTTCCCCAAAATCCATTGACACAAGTCTCCATAACATCCAGTCAATATGACTGGTCATCCAGCTCTGTTCAAAAGAAGCCCTGCTAAATATTTTCCAGTTAAAAAGAAAAGTTGTCTTTAAAGTAGATCTAACATATCAAGCAGATGATTGATCCTGAAGGTCAGCCATGTTGTCTCTATTTACTTTCCTTAACCCTTTGACCCAGTCTCCATAAATCCTGATTAATATGACTAGTCACACAGCTTTGTTCCAAATTAGCCCTGCTAAATATTTTCCAGAAAAAAAGGTCAGTTGTTTTAAGGCAGACCTAACATATCAAGCAGATGATTGATCCTGATGTTCAGCCAAGTTGTTTGTTTTTTCCGCAATCCACTGACCCAGTCTTTAGGAAGCTGTGAAAATCCTATTTTACAACCAAGAATAGCCCCAGCTACACAAGCATTGCTGTTTGAATCTCCTGCTTTTAGTATTAACTTCATTATGTATGACCTGTCCAATATTAAATACATTGTATATATATTAGAAGATTATATAGAATTCAAGTAGATTATCAGTAATAGTTTTACTCAATAACGATATAGTGTATACAAATTTATATGAGTCATGTCTCAGAAAAAGAGAACATATTTTAAGTTTCAGTTCAAGATATGAAAATTCTGATCAAGTGGTCAGGTATTTCATTTCAAATGAGGCCCCGCTAGAAAGGCCAGTATTGGGAAGTTGCACTGTACTAGTTTAAGATCAAGACATAGAAAATCTGATCGAGTGGTAAGATATTTTCATGAGGCTGGTCGAGTTTGAGATGAAAATATCTTACCAGAAGATTGGAATTTCCCAATCTCCATCTGAAAACTTGAATTGTTTATTCTTCTCAGATTCTTATTACTATTTTTCTTGCATGTACATGTCGATTGTACTTATAGCTTAAAATTTCCTATGAACAAATATTTTGCCATCTGAAGAATATATAAAGGTAATTCTGTAATACCAGTAATGACATGTTTCTTTGAACAGAAATGTGAAACTACACAACAATAAACAAAAAATTTAATTTTCTTTCTTTTTTTTATAAAAAATTTGAATCTTTTTAATATGATAATTTTTGTTTCACTCAAGTAATGAAAAAGTAGTCCTCATTGTACTGAACTTGCTCATCTGGGATGAAATATTGAATAAAAAATACCTGAAATCCAGTCTGGACCGCAATCCAATAAGTGCAGCACCTAGTGGTTTCATTGTGTATGTCATTTTGCCTTTTTCTTTCGTTTTTAACCTGGAAAACAAGGGTTATAAGATATCAACTTTGCTTCAATTCAGTTGCTTGAAAATTGTAAATTAATCAATTGCATGATGACCAAGTCAAACCCACATAGGTGAGTTGCCTTGAATTTTAAGGCCTTAACAACTCGACACCCCCCATCCCCCCCCCCCATTTAATACACGAGTAAAAATTATTTGATACAAGGATTAATATTTGATTGTTCCAATTATAGAAGATGAAACATTTACTTGACAAGTACCAACAAAACCAAGAACATAAAACATGTTAATGAGACAAAGTCAAACAAGACAAGACGAGAAAAGACTATAAAGAGTCATTTTTTTGAAACAGACTATATCTTGCCTCTCTAAATCTTGTATATTGCAGTAATATTCAAAGTCAGCTTTATCCTCTGTCGTCTGCAGGAATGGACGGCCAGCATCCCGGGCTACATTAATCAATTCTTCGATACCTTTTGTAGATTTCATGTCATGTTTACCCTACAAAACAAACAAAAGAAGTTACACCAAAAGTGTGTATTTGGAAGTTCACATTTTATTTCTAATTTTTTTTCTTGAAATTTCTTAATTTGTTATTAACATGGAATTCAAAATAATTGCTGATGAAAAATCCCAGAAGCATATTGGTTTTATAATTTTCACAGTGCTTTTCAAGAGTATGTATGTATGTATGCTTTCACTTTGGCAAGCTATTTGATCAGGAGCGAGTGTTTGCACAAGCACACACGAGCAACTGCTGTCACAATCCTAAGGTTGTTTTCTTTAGATTCAAGAAGGCGTCCCTTGGACAAAGTTTACAAGAAATGTTTTGATAAATTCTGAAACCAACATGCATTTTATCTTATATTTCAGTGCAAGTGTATGATAACTTTCTAGAAGGGATATGAATGATAGAATTAGTTATGACTTATGTACAGATGTCAGATTTAATTCGAATTTTTGCATTTCATTCATGTTAAAATCTAAGGGGGGCTATTTTAAAAGCATCTGGATGATTATGATGACTTGGATTCAACGTCAATGCTTGAACCCATTCAAAAGTCATAAAAACCTGTTCGTGTGAAAGCAGTGGACAACAACCACTCTCTTGAATAAGCCTCTAGGATATCTTTGTCTCATCTTGTTTGAGACAAAAAAAGACAAATAGTTTTTGATAAGCTACATGTTCCGTATGACCTGATGACAGTTTTTAATTGCAACATAATTTATTGTGAGGCACAAAAGTTAATCTGATTTTTGCATATTGCAAAGTGTATTCAGAACAAAAATGTTGTCAAACCCCTGAAATGAAGAGAAAATTAAATTCACCTTAAATATTAATGATTTTACAGAAAAAGTTTTGGTACCTGTAATAATAAAGCAACTACAACAGAGATGAGAACTGAGCTAGCCAGACATTTTCCATCGGCATGTGTTGAACTACAAATCCTTATAACATTCTCTGTAACTTCTGTTATATCATGAAATGATGGCACACCTGAAATAAAAAAACATAAAAATCAAAATCTATCTGAAATGTTAGCCTTTTTGCAGAAAAATCACCAATACACAAAATCAGAAATGATGGTATCCACTTAATGGCATGTGTTTGAGCACCTTGACAGTCAACTTTGTTCATGTAAATTTCATGTTAAATTCACTTGAATTGAGTTTCTTGTGAAATTTACATGAACAAAACTTGCATGTGTGGGTGATCTTAAGTTAATAAGTTTATGGAATCATTGTGCCTCTTATGGCTTAAGTTCGATTTCTACTTTGGTAGATCTTATAGTAAAATAGTTTGTCAGTTTGTTTGCCAGAGGTTCATAGTTATCCAGCTCTGGATTCTACAGTTTAGAGTTTCCTCTCCCATTCCAAAACTGACTGCCTTAGTATACATTTATTGAATGAGTCTTGACTGAGGTTTTAAAAAAATTATTCTATCCATCTCTTACATGGTGACTCTGTGCAGTAGAAATGTCATTTTATACAAAAATACCCCCCCCCCAGTAAAAACACAGCCTCTACCTAATATATACAAGTCTTGTGTCTGATTTTTCTAATTACAGAGTCTGTCTAAAGAAATTCATAAAGAGTGGAGTAGAGGCAATGGCTCCATTGTCTACACCAAGTCTTGAGGACTGTTGATGCTTTTAAGTCTTTAAGACTGTTGATAACTTACATAGATGTAGCATTAAAATAATCTCATATACAGGTTTTATTTACCTAATATAGCTGTTCGGACAATGGCCCCATTATCTACACCAACAGTGTCACAACCAGAGATAGATGTCATACTGTCACTCCTGGTGTACGTTTTATATATTGATGTCACTGATGATGTCATTGAAGTGTTTCCATTTTCACTACTCAGACTACTAACACTGCTAATACTACTTCTTTCATCATCATGGACAGCATTACCATTCATCTTATCGCCATTCAGGTGTAGATTCTGGGACAGTAATTTCTTTGCGGTTGTCTGGGGATGCTCTAGGAAGCTTTTATCACTTGTCACCTATAACAATGAAAATAAACCTTAGTATTTTATAAATTGATGTCAGAATAATAGTAAAAACAGAGTTTCTCAGGGAAATTAAAACTGCATTATCATAAATATTTGTTGGGTAAAAATTTTGTGATTTCAAATTAAAAAAAAAAAATCAGTTTTTTTTTCTGTTTAAAAAAATTCCACAGAGGGGTTTGGTAATTAAAGTTTTTCATATACATTAAATTCTGTGATTTTCACCAAACCAATAATGGAATTTCCCAGAGCTCCATGTGATACCTCATAGCGTTTGTGCGGGACAATTATTTCTACTGACAATGGAATTGGATAAAGTGATGTTTTCCCATAATATCGACTTTTTTTCGGGAATATTTGACGTTAATGTTATCCATTTCATTCCAAACAAACGTTAAGCTGTAAGGATCACATGGTACGCTAGCAAGTTCGATTGTTTGTTTAATCTCACATGAAAATTTGTAATTATCGTTATATTCCACAACTCCTTTTGTAAGGTTCAGAGGCAATTACAGTTAAAACACCAACACCATCAGTAATAAAGACCTAGAATCCAGAACATCAATATAATAACTGAGGTCAAGAGAAGAAGATGGTGTTGGATAGGACATACAGTAAGAATGAAAAACACCAGATATCCACGCCAAGCCCTCAAATGGACACCAATGGGCAAGAGAAAACAAGGTAGACCAAAGGGTACCATAAGAAGGACTTTGGAAGAAGAAAGGACACAGATGGGGAAGACCTGGCATGAATTAACGTGGATGGCACAAGATCAAAAAGAGTGGTTCCATCATGTTGACACCTTATGTTGTGTGAACGACGAAGAGGATTAAGTAAGTACAGTTAAAACATTTCTTCTTATTATACATTTGAGCTTTTGTTAATAAATTCCTAGTTATTTATATGGTTCTGGATAATTAATTATTTTTCAAATCTTCATATTTAAAGTAAATTTTTTTCATTTACTTACTTTATAGATTGTTTCACTCAGAATAATTCCTTCAGAATCGCCGAGCTCGGGGAATCCTCGCTCACACCAGTGAACTAATCTTTTAGCAAAGTCTAATTCATCTACAACACCTGCCCATGATATCACAGAGTCAAATACTAGTGCCTAAAACAAAACAGTTTTAAATAAAACAAAATTTTCACAGATTTAAATGTCTTGCCTGGTTAGTTTTTGATCGAGTAAAAAAATTACTTTAACATAACCTTTCAAATTTTTACAGGTTGCTGCCGCCTACGACACCAGAAAAGTAATACCTTACTCTCGCCTTATGGCAATGTCAGGCTCGACAATAACACCTTTAATAAAGGCTTTATTAGAGAAAATACATCTATTGTTAGTATCATTATGTTCGTAACAGTGAATCTTGAAAATTGATTTACTGTAAAACTGCGATAATTTTATTTTCGCGTTAATTTGTGAGTAAAAGCTAAGACACAAAAATAAAAATATCATTGATGTAAAAAGTCAACATATTTTGTGCTGGCAGTAACCAGATTTCACACATATAAAAGTATGCCAATAAATGTCCATATTGTCTTTCCTGAGTATTAACTGATGCAAAAATTTCCTAATTTACAGTACTTTGATGAAGTTTGGTATCATCTTTTTCTTGAGTAGAGTTGTGATCGAAAATCATTTTGATAAACATAGACTATCTCTATAGATATAAAAAGCATCTGCTGTGAAGATTTTACATGTTGACAAATTAGGAAATGAAGGATTCTTTGTCTTTTTGTGATATATAACCAACAGTGTCATATCTGGTGTGAACATGGGGTGGGGGGATTGGCTGGTTGGTTGTAATGATGTTTAAAGTCACATCAGCAATTTTTCAGCTTTTCTCAATGAGAGCAAGGTTATAAATCTCTAAGGATTAATCTAAAAATAAATTTATAAATGAGTGAGATGTGTAACTGTGGTATGGTCAGCCTTGTACTAGTGCAAACTCAAGGCAATTTTTGTTGAGGTGCAGCTCACACCCTAACAAAAAGTGAACCCGCCAATACTTTCTAATGTCATGTGTCAGGTGAGAAAGCAGTATCTTAAATTTTAAAGTCTTATTTATGAGATGGCTAGGTTTTGAATCCCTGACCTTCTACCTCTGAGCCACCAAGTAAGTAGGGGTGGAGGGGAGAGTATAGCCTTGTTGTGTTCATACCACTGAAAAACAGGATGAGAACCATTTTGTTAGGAGTGTAGTGGATTTGCATGATGGTTTTTAAATCCCAGTCAAGATTCTTTCACAATAACCAAGGTTGTCAGTTCTGGGATGGTGGATGAAACTGGAAAGCCTGGTGAAACTTTTCTACCCTTGGCAAGTGAGTAAACAAACTTTCTCATATTTATGGGACTCAACCCTAGGCGATGAGAGACATTGTGAACCAAAGACAGCTTCTTCGACCACTTGGCCACAGAGGGTCCAATTTAATAGGGCTTCAGGCTCTGGACAGATTTTAATACTTACAAATAAATCAAAATTAGATGTCCAGTCTCCAGGTCGCCATCGGACACGGTGTCCATCTTGTAAAATCTCTGTATATGTAATGTTGTCTTTTGAATAGTGGAAATCACAGTCATCATCACTTAAACCTCTAGTAGCAATACCTATAGCATCGCCAATGGCAGCACCATAAATCATACCTAAATAAAAATACATATCAATAAGTGAAAAGAAACGGAGTTATGGCCCCAGTTTACAATCATTCACTCAAGTGAGTATTCACTCAACTCAAATTAGAGATTATTTCAATGTCAATTTTTAAGATATTACACAGTTAAAATTGAATATCTAATGTTATATTTAAATTGTTCAGTGTAGGTTTTTTGAACAAAACAAATCATTGTTTCATAAAACTTTAAAATTTTAAAATATTGATGAGAGGAAAATGGAAATATTTGAGTTGAGTGTGCACATAATTGAGTGAATGACTGTGAAACTGGGGCACGGTCATTTTATGTAGAAGTTGACATTCTTTTTCTCATAAGGGGTATTTGTAGCCGAGTGGTCCGAGACACACACTTATATTTACTGATCAGTGCCTTTCAACACCTAGGTTCAAATCCTGCTAGAATAGAACCTTGTGTGTTAAAATATGTCAGTTCACTTGCCCAGGGTTCATAGTATTCTCCAATCACTCTAGTTCTTTACACCATCCGGTGGCCGAGTGGTCTAAAGCGTGCACTTACGGATCATAGCGCCTCTCACTGCCTGGGTTCGAATCCCATTCGGGACAGATCCTAGTGTGAGAAAGTTTGTCAGTTCGCTTGCCGAAGGTCGGTGGTTTTCTCCTGGCACTCCTATTTCCTCCACCATCCCAGAACTGACCGTCTCAAAATAAGTGAAAGATTCTTGAGTGGAGCGTAAAACACTATTACTCTACTCTTTCCACCATCAAAGAACTTGATATAAGTGAAAGAATCTTGACTTTGGTATAAAACGCTATTACTCCATTCAAACTGGTCACTTTCTCAAACCAGAATATGCCTGTGTGGGATTCAAACCTAGGCAATGAGAATGACTGTAATCTGTAAGTATAATTTAGACCACTTAGCTACAAACTCCCTTTCACAAAAAACTAACAATCTTTTCTTCATTCATTTTATGATGACATAGTTTTCAACAATCTTAAAGATATCTTTTAAAGCAAAAAAGAACAGTTAAACTTTGACTACTTGAGCTCTGTTTTCTTGAACACATTAATAAATATTTTGTTATCTCAACATGTTCCATAAGCATGTACTTTAGACCACTTGGCCATCAAGAAGAGAATCTTGAATAAAGAAGAACTATAACAGCAAAAAATAAAAAATAAATAAATAAATAAAACTCACCTACAACTCTATCTCTAAGAACATCTGCATCTAACTGACTTGAACCTAACGGCGGGAGTAATGGGGTTTTGATTCGACTAGGAGTATTTGTAGTGTGGGTCTGAGTCTGAATATATTGCACATGAGCAGAGTGGGGATTGGGCACCGAACTTTGTAACTGGTTTCCCTCTCACACGTGGGAACTCATTCAAAGGGGTCACCGGTTTCTTTTTGTAGATGGAACTGAATTTTTAAAACGTTTTTGAAGAAAGTTTATAGTGGCTTCTGATCCATTATCACATATACTTTGAGATGGATCCTGTAGACGATTTTTCAAGGCTAACAAAACAGTCAGTGTCTTACAGTTTCCAAGAGACAGTGGTAAAGTCTTTAGTTTATTGCCAGAAACATTGAACTTGGTTAATTTTTCCATTTTTCCAATATCTTCTGGTAATTCTTTTAGCATATTACTAGACAAATCCACTTTTTCCAGTTTAATAAGATGAACAAAAGAATTAGGGAGTGCTTTTAACTTATTATGTCGGAGTAAGAGTGTTCGTAAATGAAACAACAGTCCAAAGCTTTCTGGTAGCCCCACAATCTGATTGAAGCTTAAATCTAGAAAGTATAGATGTGGTAGTCGTAGTGGAAGTTCAGGAGGGATTTCTGATATCGCATTAAAGGAAGCGTTCATACGCTCGTAAAGTGATATGGAATCTCGTATGCTCCACGGGATCTCTGTTAAACATGCCTCATGGAATTCTCCATTGATATGCTATAATATAAAAGAAAATGTGTAAATTAATATTATGATGTATTAAAAAGACAATGTTTACACAAAACTAAAGACATGATTTGTAAACATAAATCAATGCACCAAACAGTAACCCAATTTAATATACACATTGAATTTCTCCAAAGCAAAGATATTTTAGTTATTTCAGGAAAACTGTAAATTTATTTACCAGTATATATATATATAAAACAATGCATATCTTAACATCAATTTTCTAATATTTCTACATAAGAAAATGAAAAACATTTAAATCTATTTACCTTCCGAATACAATCATACTGACCTTTGAAAATTGTTTAAATGTGATCCTCCTGCTGAGGTTTAACTCTTTCCTTTCATCATCCCTCACAGGAGCAAGGTCATGTGTCTCATAATTACCCATGATGATTTAAACTGTATATCAGTTCTTGTCTATTTTGTGTAGTAATATATCCATCTGAAATATAGGTCAAAACAAAATGTACATCACACAAGCCTAAATATAGATCAAACAAAATGTACATCACACAAGTCTAAATATAGGTGAAGTAAAATATAAAACACACAAAGTTAAATATAGATCATATAAAATCTCCATCACAAAAGTCTGAATATATAGGTAAAATAAAAATCTCCATCACACAAGTCTAAATATAGGTCAAATAAAATGTACAACACAAAAATTTGAATACAGTTCATATAAAATCTCCATCACAAAAGTCTGAATATAGGTAAAATAAAATGTACACCACACACCTAAATATAGGTCAAATACAATGTACAATACACAAATTTGAATACAGTTCATATAAAATCTCCATCACAAAAGTCTGAATATTCAATATAGGTCAAATAAAAATGTAAATCACACAAGTCTAAATGTAGGTCAAATAAAATGTACATCACACAAGTCTAAATATAGGTCAAATAAAATGTACATCACATGTCTAAATATGGGTAAAATAAAATGTATATACATGTATTTCATTTAAATCCAAATAAAGGTCAAATAAAATGTACATTTCACAAATCTAAACATGTGTCACATAAAATGTACATCACACAAGTTTACATATGGGTCAAATAAAATGTACATCAAATGTCTAAATATAGGTCAAATAAAATGTACATTACACCAGGAGACCACAAGATTAACAGTCTGTTTAAAAAATATAATTTTACTGTCCAAGCATTCAGCAATCAAATTCCACTAGAACATCAATACAAATACAGGTACTTTTTAGCTATTTTGCACACTTAAAATACAATTCAAGTCTTACATTTGTTTAATATACAGTAAAACATAATATACTGACCACCTCTATATAAAGACTACATGCCACTATGACCAATTTTTTAAGGTTTCACACACACACACACACACACACACACACACACACACACACACACACACACACACACACACACACCTGTCTATAAAATGCATAATTTTGGGTTCAATTTGTGGCATTTCTATACTGGTATTGTCATTTTTTTGAAATGCTGTGAAATCATTTATTCCATTCTAATTTGCAATTTTTTCATAAATATCCTAACCCAGACAATCAAATAGTACAAAAATTACAAACTTACCTTAAAAAACAAAGCAAAAACCATAACATGTTTTTTTTCTTAGTTCAACAGAGATTGGAAACCATGAAATAAATTATTTCACAGCAGCTAATTCTTTATTATAAGGGTTTTTTATATTTATACTTTACACATGCTTTATCAGGCTGTGGTTTTAAAACACATGTCTGACTGAACCAGATTAGTTATCCTGTTTGCTTTTACTCCTATAACAAACTTCAACAACAGCACTCACACAAAAGCCTATACCATCTCAGTCTGTTACATACATACCTGTATATATATATATATATATATATATATATATATATATATATATATATATATATATATATATATATATATATATATATAATATATATGCATGTGTTCATGTTAAACAATGCAATGTCCTGGAGTAGGTGGAATATAAATAATTAATTACCGTAATAATTTTTATAAACACACATGCTGACATGTCAATAAAATGTTACAAATGTATAAAATTATTGAACTTTCTACAGTAATAAAAGGTTTACATGCTTCTTGCTTCATTGTGACATTTATCAGAAAAAATGTTCCTAAACTATAGCCTTTGATAATTCGATCCATAAAAATCATCTATGAAACAAATTGGAAAAATTCATTGAAATAGAACATGTCACAAAAATTCAAACAGCTTTTCTTGTTTCAAAATTTAACCATTACTTTTTTTAATGGCCAGTTATTTTATACATGTACTTATTACCTACCAAATACTTTTAATACAAAATCTTGTGCAAAAAATGTGCCCTGTGTGATTGCAAGAATGAATGCAAAAACTTTTATGACAAAAACTTATTTGGCATTTGGCCAGGTGACCTAATATCGAAGTATTAATAAAAATTTTCATATAACAGCGGTATGTCAAAAATAAGCTTAATAAGCCTCTCTTGAAATTTGATTTTTTTGTTTTCTATTTTTTTTTCCTTTATTGTTAAAGCTTCATATCTTACATCAGGGAATGTATTCACTGATTAGTAGCATATCAATAATGATATGAAATGTCTGAATCGCCGTCAATGTCTTCATCAGCTGTTGCCAAATTCAATTAAAAACCTGATATCATACACATATCTAAATGACTCAAAGTCTGATAAATTACAACAAAATATACTACAGTAACATTTGTGGGTGTTTTATTGTTTTTTTTTTTTTTTTTTAATGTCACATTTGATTGATACGTGTGTACAATAAAAAATTATCATTGTCTGCGAAAAAGTTTATTGCATGTGTTTTTCATATCTGAGATAAATTTATAACTGTAAATGGACCTTCAATCTTAAAATTAAACATGTGCTTTAGTAAAAGATGAAAATTTGCAACTAAAAATATAAACTATATGAGCAGCCAACACAACCAGGAATATAAAACAATATAAGCTAATGATAAAACAACCAAGCAAGAAAATACAAACACATATTAGAACAACTGATTATAAAAGTCCCCTACTTTGGAAATCCACTGGAGTAAGCTTGGTGTTGTGGTTAAGTAGATTATATAGAAAACAAGACAATGCAGGTTAATTAAATTCAAAATATAGTATTATTACAGCCACAATAGAGATATTCAGATCACACTTGACTCTTTGAAGTCAACATGACTGACATGTGACTGGATTTTTTTTATAGTACATGCAAACTCTGGTCAACTTTTAGGTGCTAGCTCATCCAAACATCAATTGTAGAGTTTGCTGATCTAACACGCACTTTTCAGACACAATTACACCAGCTACAAAGAAGAATGGAGTGCCATAATTGACATAAAGGTGAAAAAAATGTGTGTCTGACACTCTGTACTGACTCTAAAGATTGAGTCACATTTTCTCAAACTTTCATTACCTAGAAACTATCATAAATGAAAAATGAATATGGTAGAAGAGCTATATAATTTTATGCAATTTTTTTTAATGTATGTATATATTTATAAGTGTAAAATTTCTGTGTCAAATATTCTGTCTCATTATTTTATGTCAAGTTAAACTTGCAGTGCTATTGTCTGTGAATGTCTTTTATTTGATTACACTTTGACCTTTCAGACAATGATTGCCGACCAATCATTTGGTCACATGATATTTTTTGCCATTCATTGGTTAAGTTTTGGTGGCAAATTCATTTTTGTAAAAGTATTAGTAAAAGAAAGAGGTGATCATTTTCTAAATTGTTGGATATTATTTATCAGGTCAGTTTGATTTATATATATTATTTACTCATTATTTCAGTTGACATAAATATTTTTCCTTATAAGTATTCATATGCATAGCATGGTTCTTAATGATAATAAATTTGTACAAGTTATTTACTTTTGATCAAGGAAGAATATTTTCGAGATCTGTAACAAATTTGTAATTCAGAATAATTATAAGCCTCATTTTTGTTATAGTTTATCTTGCAACTATCTGGGGTTGCCATGTCAATCATCAATTCAACCATTTTTTTTCTTTTAATTTTTGACTCTGAATTTAAAGTTTATTATGGGCAATATTTTAATTTGCTGTAAAATATCTGTCAATTTTATTAAGAGGCAGATAACTACACAAGAATAAAAAATTAATGATGATTCTTTTTTTAATTCATTTAGTACATATATTACAAACTTAAATTACTTTCAGCACAAACATTTTTATGTCATATTTTTCTGAAGTTACTGGTACTGGCTCCTATATTTTAAAATTGGCTAATTTTTAGCTTCTGATTTTCAAGTGCCAGGGCTAACCCTGAATTTTTTTTCACTTTTTTATATTTGATGGGCTATATATGTATGGTTGACTAACACCTGTCTTTAAAGTAATGGTTTGTTTAGCAGATAATTTTCTACTGAGTAGATATCATACACAGTATAAATTGATACCATATAATAGTATCATGTATTATAAACCTTATTCCTGTGAGCTTAGTTTTTTCTTTCTGTCTATCACACACACACACACACACACACACACACACACACACACACACACACACACACACACTATAGGTTGATACCATTCAAATTATAAATTGCAGATATATACATCATATATAACCAAACCTATAGCGATACAGTTAAAAAAGTATGAAAATGAAAGTAGATTTCAATGTATTTTTATTTTCAACACCTCACACAGCAGTTTTACTTAAAAGCAAGATATGTACATATATTTAGTTATAAAATTAAACATTTGTATAATTATCATCTCCTTAAAGTTTGTAATGGGAAAGAGGAAATGCATGAAAAACATTCCTAACCAAGTGCCCTGGATAAAGATCAAACCATGTGTTTCTGGGTGATAAGCAAGCTCTCTTTCACAAGGCTAACAGATCCAGACCAGAAAGTCTGGCAATAAATCACTGTATTATATCTACTATACACATTACTACAACACCATGTCTAGTTCAACCCTGCTACATAAACATTCTTCACCTATTATCTTGTGATTTCCTACCTTGGACATTTCACAAACCCCACCGTGGGTTATTTTGTTGGGTGACAATGTAACATGAGGGAGGAAAAACAAGAAAAAACATTTCCTTAACAAGTGCCCTGACAGTAGAATGAACCCTGCCCTTCTGGGTAATAAACGAACTGTCTACCACATGGCTAAAAGATTCATAAAACATTTATATGCTTAACCTAGCTTTTGTCAATGAGATCATCCTGGGCAAGTTTAAAGAAGATTGGGCTAAAGATATAATGTAACCTCTAGTGTGTGTCCACTTACAAATAAGAGTGCCTCTCAAAGCCTAGGTTCAAATCCCACTCAGGCAAATCCCATTAAGAATGTTTGTCAGTTCCATTGACAAAGATTAGTGGTTTTCTCTAGACACTCCAGTTTCCTCCAGAATCCCTTGGCTTGGCTAGTTATAAATGGAAGGTTTTATAAATATTCAAATAATTCTGAATCAGGTGTGACAAGTAGATCCCTATACTTCAATGCAATGAATCTTTATAGTATTAACTTAGAAATTTTTTTCTAATAATAAAAGATACATTACAACCAATTGCGAAATGAGGCAGCACCCCACCCCTAAACATGGACACAAGTTGGTATCTGAAAATCTCAAGCTTTTTATATAAAAATTGTTCTGACCCTAGTTAGTGCCAGACATAGACTGTTTGGAACGACTTCCATTTGTACCCCCCACCCAAATTTACTTTTTAGCTAAATTAATGGTTAAAATGATATAATAATTCAATATTTTACATTTTGTGAAGGAAATTTTTTTTAAAAATCTACATTGGTTTTAATGGGTGGGGGTACAAAAGGAAGTCCTACCGTGTGTTTGAGGTTTGAATATCTATATATCTATCCAACTATGTGTTATTTTAGAAAAATGCAGTCTGAAGAGTTTATGGAGGATGTACCAACCTGTCAGTGTCATGGGAGTGATAAGCACGCGTTTTCATCTAATCATTGATTAAACCTGGTCCTTATTAATTGGATAATAATATTTAAATTAATTACTGATTACCACCATCCATGTCAATGTAGAATTAAAATGAATACCTTGTAATGATTCCTTAAATGTTTTGGTCCACGATGGCAGGTGCGTGCTACGTCATCATTACCTGCGTACACATGTGGAAGCAAGATTCGTCTGTCAAACTCGGCAACTGAGTTGTAGAATGTGCATTATACCATGGTATAAGGAAATCAGATATTTTTATATTCACAACAGACACTCTTCATATAGTAAGACATTCATTAAATATACTAATTTTACATTTTAAAGGAATTTTGCAGAAATAATCAACAACTTGGGTTGCTTCCTGGATTGCCCTTAATTATTGGAGCACCATGTCAAAAAGCCCATTTATTCTTTTAAGTAAAAGTTGATATTGTTGAGAAACTACTAGTTACATAAAAAATAAACATTTTTCTTAATATTTGATGGTCCTAGTTATCCGTATTTTTTAGTTTAATACAGGTGTTTAAATCTGCAATGCCTTACTAACGAGGAGTGGAGTGGAGTAATGGTGTTTTACGCCCCAGACAAGAATCTTTTACTTATTTCGAGACAGTCAGTTCTTGGATGGTGGAGGAAACTGGGGTGCCCGGAGAAAACCACCGACCTTCGGCAGGCGAACTGACAAAACTTTCTCACACTAGGATCTGTCCCAAGTGGGATTCGAACCCAGGTGGTGAGTTGGTGTGATCCATAAGCGCAGGCTTAAGACCCCTCGGCCACCGAGGCCCCTAGTAACAAGAAGGAGGAAACACTTTAAAATTTGGACCCTCAGTCATTTGCCTGGGTGACCCAGTGGTATAGTGTCTACTTCATAAGCATGAGGTTGAGTTAAGATCCTGGGTAGGTCAGAGGACTTTAAAATTTGAGATACATTTACTGGTTCCTCACATAGCACTTGACATTTAGAGGCCAGAGTATCTGCTGGTTCACCTTGTGCAAGGATAACATGACTGAAGGAATGGTATGCTTGTCTGTGGCATACTGAATTGGTGAGCTAGCACCTTAGCAAAAAGATGCATTGAGTGTATGTTAGTATGAAGCAGACCATAATACGCTTCCACATCTTGGGTTATACACAAACTTGTTATTAGATTAATCCTTAGAGAACCTTGGTCTCATTGTGAATTCCTGAAAAAATTGCTATTATTCCTGTCACTGTTTTTGTGACAAAGAATTCTGATTGATTTTCAAAATCCCTGTTGCAGCAACACTTTTCTTTCTGAAGAAATATTTTGTGGTAATCGCTGATGCTCATAGCAATTTTCAGTTATGACTAGACTCAAGTAAGTGAAAATTATCAAACTTAATTCAAGTAAATTGGATATTTTATGAAGGTTTTGCGTAATTCACTGTCACAAACACAGTGACTTTTAAAACAATAATGCGACTTTAAACAGCATTACAACTAACCAACTATTTGTGAGTGATGAATGTGAAGACTTCTGATTTCACTACCACAATTCTAAATGATCTAGACTAAAGGCCTAGCAGTAAATAAATAATATCTACATATGTACAAGATAAGCTTGTCTTAGCTACATTGCTCGAGCTCCCATTTATCTTCTGATTTCCCACATGGGAAATCTTACACAGTCATTTGATGGGTTATATTGTCAGGATCTAATGTAACAGGAGAGATAAATAACCTGAAAAAAAAATACACCAAGAGCCCAGGTGAGGATAAAACCCAGTATATAAGCAACACTTACACTCGGATCAGATAGTCTGGCAGAAAATCACTGTTATATAGATATCTCCTAACACCACAATTAGCTTAGCCACTACACCTGCAATGTGCATTAATTAAAAAGAAAGCAACTAAAAGCCATTAGCCATGTCATTTATAAAATCTTAAGCATTTTTTATTGTAAACTAAAAGTCAATAGAAAGTATTTAACTGCAACAGGTAGAGAAAAAAAATGCAGATTCAAGCTCTTCTTTTACTATAGGTTATTGCCTTAAAATGGATGGCTATATTTCCTTCCTGTTATTCTTTAGTTTCCCAAATTCTTTATGAGAATTCTCATCCAAATCCCTCTGATGGACTTTTATATGACCAAATTTACAGACAGACACTTCCAAGGTTCTTACTTGCATCCAAATTGTATGAAGAGGAGAAAAAGTGCTGGATGAGACCAGAGTTTGAACCTTGAATCCAAACTGTATGAAGAAAAGAAAAAGTGCTGGATGAGACCAGAGTTTGAACCTGGGACCTTCAACACTACAGAATGATGCCCAACCAAACTAGCTACTTAGTTACTGTAAATGTATGCCTACAGAGGGACAACATGTGGTAAAATTGCACAAGTGCTTCAGTCTCATTACAAATTGGATGTGTCCATGTACCATGTGGCCCTTGTTAACATGCAGTTTGGACTTGTTGCTTCAACTGGGTATAGATCATTCAGCACAAATGCTAGCATTTAGTTGGAATTTTTATGAAATTAGATAAAAATTAACAAAATTCAGGGTAGCACATGAGTTGGATTTATTCCCATTGAGTCACATAACATCATGGAGCAATATTACAAGATATGCTTGTTGTCATATAAACAAAAGACTATATACAGAGTTTATTTTTCTTTGGCTTTGCAAATGTCACCAATTTTGATTTTTTTCAAACATTAGCTACAAATTTTGACTTTATGCTGATTATTTTGGCAACAGAAAATTTATTATAAATCAAAATTTTAAACACTTATAGGAAGATTTTATATGATACAAACTGGCAGCAACATTTGGCATCTAGCAATACATTGTATTCATGGCAACAATGGATTTAAAGCCAGAGAAAACTGCAAATTAGTCCATAGTTTTATTCTTTTACTTTGCTTATACAGACACTTAATCTTCATCTTTTTTTATTTTCAGAAAATACAAAAATAATGTTGGATAATTTGGGTTTAGGAATGGAGGAACTTGTAACATTTGTTGTCATGGTGATACATCTGTTGATTTGTCCATATACCAAAGTTGAAGAAAGTTTTAATATTCAAGCCATGCATGACATATATTACCATGGAATTGATGTCAAAAATGTTCGTATGATTTAAAAAGAATTTGATAATTAATTTGATAAGTAGTCTTTAATCCCTCATTTGGTGATCATAGAACAAAAAAAGTTTGTCGGTTCAATTGCTAAAGATTTTCTTTTTTCCCTCATACACTCTGTTTTCCTTTACCATCTCCAAACTAACTTCTTCAATATGAATAAAACGTAAAACTCCAGCACTCAATCTCTATTCCTTTGTCAGATTATAAAAAGATCTCATAAGTCTTTTTTATTTGACCATGTTTTTATTTAGTAGCAAATTGAGTGTATATTTACATAAACAATGCATGAAATCTATAATGTTTGTATACTGAAAATAAGAAAAAAAGTTGTTTTTTAGCTCAACTGGCTATAGCCAGCTGAGCTTATGGCATGGTTTTGCATGCATCCATGCATGCGTGCATAAACTTTAATCTTCTCCTCTGAAACCACTGGGCCAATTGGGACCAAATTCGTTGTGGAAGGTCCTTAGGTGGAGTAGACTAAAGTTTGTACCAATCAACCCCGCCCGACATCCAAGATGGCAGCTGTTACTACATGTGTATAAATAGCAAAAACACATAAATAGCCATTGTTGAGTCATTTTTTAACCGTATTTGTTCAAATTTTAAATGTTGAGAGTAGATAGCAGGGCATTCAACATATATAACAGGTTTTTCAGAGAAATTTTTTTGGTTGACCCGATTTTTACGCATTATGCAAATGAGGTGTAATATTTAATCAATTCTTTGAAAATCTTCTCCTCTGAAACCACTGGGCCAACTAGAACTATATTTGGTGTGGAAGGTCCCTAGGTGGGGTAGACTGAAGTTTGTACCAGGCAACCCCGCCTGACATCCAAGATGGCTGCTGTTACTATAAATAGCAAAAACACATTAATAGCTATTGTTGCATCTTTTTTTAACCGTTTTAGTTCAAATTTTAAATGTAGAGAGTAGATAGCGGGGCATTCAACATATATAACGGGTTTTTCAGAGAAATTTTTTTGGTTGACCCAATTTTTACGAATTATGCAAATGAGGTGTAATATTTAAACAATTCGTTGAAAATCTTTTCCTCTGAAACCACTGGAACCAAATTTGGTGTGAAAGGTTCCTATGTTGCCCTGAGTTAAGTTTTTACCAGACAACCCAACCCAATATCCAAGATGGCCGCTGTTACTATAAATAGAAAAAACACTAAAATGGCCATTGTGGATCCATTTTTCAACCAATTAAGCTCACATTTGAAATATACAAAGTATATCATGAGGGATTCAACATATTTAACCGGTTTTTGTGGGAAATTTTTCGTTGACCTGATTTTCAAGAATAATGCATATAAGGTGTAATATTTAGCAAAATCTTTTTAAAATCTTCTCCTCTGAAACCACTGGGCCAATTGGAATGAAATTTTGTGTGGAAGGTCCCTACGTTGGCCTGACTAAAGGTTGTACCAGGCAACCCCGCCTGACATCCAAGATTGCCATCGTAACTAAAAAAAGAAAAAAAACAAAAAATGGCCATTGTGGATCCTTTTTTCCACCTATTGAGCTCAAATTTTAAATATAGAAAGTATACTTTGTGGGATTCAAAATATATAATGTTTTATTTATAAGAAAATTTTTATTGACCCAATTTTCAAGAAATATGCAAATTAGGTGTAATATTTAGTAAAAAACTTTTCCTTTAAAACCACTGGGCGAATTGGAACCAAATTTCATGTGGGAGGTTCCTTCATCGGCCTGAAAAAAGTTTGAACCAGTCCAAGATGCCCGTCGTTACTAGATATAAAAAAAAACAAAAACAAAAATAGCCATTGTGGATCCATTCTAAGCTCAACTACCTAAACCCAGCTGAGTTTATGGCATAGCAAAGCATGCGTGTTGTAAAGTAGGCTTCATTGAAGCAAAAATGGTCATAAGCTCAATTTATTTGCCATCTTTAGCTGATGAACCAATTATGGTAACCACATCACATTGTCTTACAGGGGCCACAGTGGCCGAGTGGTCTTAAGCATTTTATGTTATGAATTCACAGCGCCTCTCACCCCTGACATTACGCATAAATCCCAGTGGCGCTAGCACTTCATCTTTGAAAGTTTCTCAGTTAACTTGCCACTTGGTCATGGTTTTCTCTGATACTCCAGTGTCCTCCACCATTTTCAAAACTGACAGTCTCCGTATAAGTGAAATATTCTTGAGTTGAACGTTAAACAGCATTACAATCAAAAACAAACATTGTCTTACATATGCAGCCAGTTGAGCATCACAGGCCCTATTGGGCCTCTTGTTTATCAAAATATTTAGAATGTAAAAACATGATTACTACATTGAATTGATTTCACTTTGAAACATGTTTCAGCAAATTTTAAAAATGTAGACATGATTCGTAGAATTTCTTTGATGATTTTAATTTTTTATTTTCAATAATTAGAAAGAAATATAGATGCATATTCAATTTAATAACTAATAAAAATTGAATTTGTATGTGGATTTTGTGTTAAAATATAACCTAATTATTTTCAGTTTGACCATTTGGAGTTTCCTGGAGTAGTTCCGAGGACATTTCTAGGACCATTATTTATATGTATATCTGCAGCACCTTTTGTTTCGGTTGTTCACTTTATGGAGACAAACAAGTTTCTTGTGCAGTATATAGGTATGATTGTTATTTTTTGTCTGATATATATGTCCCTTGTCCCTAGCATGAGTAGCAGTATTGTCATTACTCACTAGGGGGTCTTGGGGTCAGAGTGGGTCTGGGATCAGAGTGGTCTAAAGTGCCAGTCATAGTGGATCAAAGTGTCTCTTTCTTACCACCTGTTTTTAACCCTACTTGGGAAGATCCTAGAGTGAGAAAGTTTGTCATTCTTCTTCTGAAGGTTGGTGTTTACAGTTTCCTCCACTAATCCCAGAACTGACTGCTGTCAATATAAGTGAAAGAATCTAGATTGGGGCATATACATGTAATACCATTGTTTCACTCCACTCATTATTCTTTAGTGTCCAATGTTTAAAGTTTTTACTTTGAAGTCCAATTCATATAATTACATGTATATTTACATTAAACCATTTTTTAATGGCATTTTACTTTTTTAATTCTTAGAGAAATTTAAAACGTTGCTTCTTACAAAACACATGTCTATAAATGCCTTTGACAAATTATGTCAGACATATTCATAAAACCACTACAGTAGCTCAGTTGATAGAGTGCTTGCTTCGTATGTGGGAGGTCAGGATTCAAACCCTGGCCAGATCTGACCAAGACTTGAAAATAGGTAATGACTTCTTTCACCAAGCATTCAGCAAAAAATGTTAAAGAACCCTACCTGCACAGCCCTAAGCACACTGCAAGGTGCAAATGTGAAAATTTCTGCCACTTTACTTATACCTGATGACGTCTCAATATAAGTGAAATATTTTGGGATGTAAAACCCAATTAAATCAATCAGTCAATCAATCATATTCATAAAAAAGCCACGTAATCAATAGAAGTTATAGCTCATCTAGCACAATTACTCTCAAACAGTGTAATGGAACAAAATCATTAAATATAAATGTAGTTTTTTTAATCACAATTTTTCACTGGAAAAGATATGCTGACAAGTTACCTGTCATGTTTTTGTTAACTACATGTAATACAGGAAACATTTTAAATTGTTTAAATACTGAGTGTAATTGTAAATTATAAGTTAATATGATCTGTTTTTGGCCTTTAAAGAGCTCTGCTTAACTTCTCTGTAATATTATTTTGGTGTTTTTTATGTGCTCATCCAAAGTGTAAAAATTTATAATCAGTGGTTGTAGTTTTTTTCAATGGACCAAAAGTTTAAACATATAGATGACTCAGATCAGGAGTTTATAATTGGAAGAAAACAAAAATTGACAAATTGTCTGGAAATAGTGCTATTCGGGCAGTAGTAAAAATCGCCAAACATGTCTGAGGGTCTGAAATATTTTGCAAGGTCTGCCCAAAGAACTTACCACCTTGCTTATTTCCACACTGGTTTGAATTCCAAAAATCCTTTTCTTTGATTTCCTTTTATAACTTTTCTTCTTTTTATCATCAAACCTTTTTTTATAACATTAAATGAACAAATGTTGGCCATTAATTCTTGTTTTACTGTACATTAAAATATAATAAAAATTTTGTATTTTATTTTCAGTTAGATTATTCCTGGGACTATTTGTCTTGATGGGACTCATAACATTCAGTAATGCTGTACGGGAGAGGTTTGATGCTGACATCAGAAGATGTTTCTATTTCATCACCATATCACAGTTTCATTTCATGTTTTATATGTCTAGGCCACTACCAAATATCTTTGCTTTAGGATTAGGTAAATTAATAAAGCTTACATTATTAACATTTTCTTAAATAACATTTTTGGTTTTTTTTTTTATATAAAAAATTGATAAAACAGCTATAGTGTATTTGGCAAAATAATTTAAAAAAAAAAAACTTAAAAGGGTTAGAGTTGAGTTGAGTAATGGTGTTTAACATCCCAGTCAAGAATGTTTCACTTATATTGAGACATCACCAGCTTTAGGCAACAGTGCAGACATTTTGTCTATGTGTGGCACTGATGGCATTATACAACTGGGTTCTTTATCGTGCCATGTCTACCCTGAATTGGGACCTCCTTTATTTTATGTTCCCATCCAAAAGAACCATGACTTTCATTTCATAATGCTGAGTGATTGACAAAAGAACAGTCACTACCCAATTTCAAGTCTTGGGTCAGACCCAGAACTTATGGAGTGAGCACTCTACCAACTTAGCTACCGCACTGGATTTAAAGGGTTAATGTATTTAGCAAAATAATTTTAAAAAAAACTTAAAGGGTAATTTCTGTTTTTACAAATATTTTTTTAAATCAAATATAAGTATATGTACTGATATAGAATATAAAGAATATTTAATGTCATTGCATAGTCAGTCTATTCTGTTCATATCCAATGAAAAAGCCCATGCTTGTAGAAGAAATGTTGAAATCCGTATGTAATATTTATTACCCAGGGACAGTTTTATCTGTACTGAGGATCATCATTTTATTTTATAAATATTATGTACATGTACCTTTGATTATATTTAAATGAAAATCAACTGGAGTGTTTTTGGTATAACCATAAACAAAATGGTGCACAGGGTCAGTCCGTATATTATTTCTATATCATTGTCCATGTTAGAATTTACACTTTCAAAATTTCTTCCGCTATTGTTCATATATTTTGTGTTGTTTCTCAAAAGAACTTTAGTAATGAAATTAAATTTTTCATTGAAATGTTGGGGAAATATGTGTTTTTCTTTTTTCGTAACTGACTTTACAAAGTTAAGTTGTTTTAGTAAAACTTAGGTAAAGTGTTGAATTTTGTCAGTCATAATTAGATTGTGTAAAAGTGTAAAGAAAATATGTAGCTTCTCTTTGTGGGTATATAAATATAATATAACAAATAGTTCATGGCATTGCAGGATCATATGACAGTTTATAGTCAGGGTAGTCTTCCCCTAAGTAGTTTATGAACTTTTTGTGAAATATAAATTGTTTCACACCTAATTTATATACATGCATTTAAAATATATTTCTTGAAATTTTAATCTAGAATTTTTCATTTTTCAGTTCTTTTAGCATTAGGTGCTTGGATGCGACAACAGTATGTTAGATTTTTTTGGTTCTCTGGTGCAGCCATCTTGGTTTTTAGAGCAGAGTTAGCTTTATTTCTTAGTTTCGTACTTCTTATGGAACTGATATCAGGCAGATTGTCACTATGGACAGCAATAAAGTATACAATACAACCAGCAATTGTTTTACTAGGTTTGTATCTTATTACCAAAAAAAAACACCCCCTCTGTGGCTTAGTTGTAGAGTGTCTGCCTTGAAAGTGGATAGCCAGGGGTATGAACCCAAGCCAGGTCATACATAGACTTATATTTTAGATATTGCATATCTATTGTGCTCAGCATTAAGAAGATCGAGTATTGATTGGTTCACACAGTGTCAAGAAATTTGACTCGGGGAGTAGTATGCTTGTCTTCAGCAACTTAACAAAGTCACTGAGCCTGGGGTAGTACATAACAGACTATAATACACAATTGCACATCTCACACAAACATGAGCCTGTTTTTTAGATTAATCTTTTTAGATTAAAAATCTTGATCTCAATGGAACAACTGAAAAATAGCAGATTTGACAAACAATATTTCAACCAACATCATATTACTAAAACTTAATGAGTCTGTTTTGAATGACTTTGAAGATCAAGAATTGATTAACATGTTATGGTAACTACCTGTTATTTTATAAACCTCACCATCGGTAAATAGTTGGACTGTTTTAAAATGGCATATTTTGTCTGTTTTTCATCTTTAACAGTCCTAAAATACAATAATTTTGAAATCCTACCAAGAACTTGTGATCTTTGGGATTTTTGCCTGTCGTTTTACAACCAGTTTTTTATTTTAAGATATTTGTATCATAATGTGTCAATTATGGTGTTTGGGGGTATTTTCACAGTCTTTGGATCCATTTTGTTAAATTTTTGAGTAATTCTTTTTATTTTTTTTTTTTTTTTTTTTTTTTTTTTTTTTTTTTTTTTTTGTAGACCAAGTTTCATTTCCTTTAAAAAATTATGACCAGAATTATTTCCTTTTAAGGGTCTGAACTTACCTAAAAGCAACCCTTCTGTAATGAGATTAATGGGAGATTCAATAAAGTTTTTGCCCTTGTTGAAGTTGTTTACACATGTAACCCACAATTTAATACTGTTTGGTTGATAATAAACCTTGTTGTTATTTGGCTGATTTATCTTGTCTTACCTGAACTGCAGAAATTAAAATGAGGAATGTTCATCTTGAATCACTGTTGACCATAGCTCAATTTCCGTGTAAATTTTAGTTGATATTTAAATTTGCATAGCACTTTATGCAGAAATCATTTTTAGAAAACAGTTTTTTTTTTCTAAGACTTCTGAACCATGGAATGTGAAACTGCAGAATTGTCTGATAGGGTAGTTAAAAAAAATTAAAATAGTAATAAACTGTTATATGGTGGTCTTGTTATTACCAAATTTAGGAATGCTGTTACAAGCCTAATGCATAGCAACAGTATCATCGAAAGTAAGTCAACATTTCAAAGTTAAAAAAAATATTGTTCAATTATTATTTTATTAAAATCTAGTTTTGTTTTTTCTGTGATTTATTTAACAATGCATTAATGTTGTTTTTTTTTTTTTTTTAAAGTGCTGACTGTTTGTGTGGATTCATATTTCTGGCAAAGATGGTTATGGCCTGAAGGTGAAGTTTTTTGGTACAACACAATACTAAATAAAAGCTCTAATTGGGGTGTATCCTTTTTTGTATTAATGAAACTAAGGAGCCAAGGCAAGTCATTTTTAGCATTCATTTGTTTGCATATGCATTTATGTGAAGTTTTCCCCTGAATTTCAAAACAAATTTCATTTCTAACAGTAAACAAGAACTAACCACCTTGATAAAAGTACATGTATAAGAATCTTGACTGGGACATTAAACACCACTGCACTCCATACCTAGAAAATTGGTGAATGAATTTTTTTTTTTTTAAAAAATGGTCTAAAGAAATGTCTTTTATTTAGGTATTTTATTTGATGGCCAAGCACAAGCTTACAGACCACATTGCTTATCACTGCCTAGGTTAGAATCAATCTTAGGCAGATCCAGTTGTGAGAAAGTTTGTCAGTTCTCTTGTGAAAGACAGTGTTTATTCGGGGCTCTCTGGATGGTTTATTCTTCCATCCCAAATAGCCTTGTTTAATTAAGTGAAAGAATCCTGATTTGAGGCTTAAAACAGGATAACTCAAATCATATCACAGTAAAATTGTGAATGAGGTTAAGTAGACATTCTATCACTTATATCAGGGTCGGTCGTTTTTGAGATGGTGGGGGAAATCAAAGAACCCAGAGAAAAAATACCAACCTGTAAAAAACAAATTGACAAACTTTCTCACACTAGGACCTGCCTAAGTAGGTTTGGAATCTAGGCATTGAGAGGCACTGTGATCTGTTATTGTTCAGATTAGACTCCTTGGCAGCCCCAGTAAAATTTGGGATAACCTGAGGACTAAAGCAAGAAGTAATTTGTGGTTGTTTATATGAATCCATCATAAATAAAACCAACTTCATTTGATTTACTACTGTTTGTGAAATAGATTTAGGAAATTTTTATAGGAAATGCTTCGACATTCAACTAAAATTTTGTTTGAATGAAAATTATATCAATAGGGAATCATTAATTGGATTGATTGATTATTGATTAAATGGGGTTTTACAGCCCAGTCAAGAGTATTTGACTTATATCGAAATGTCACCAGCTATGGTTGAAGTAAAAGAAATTTCTGCCTTAGGGCAGAGTGCAGGCAGGGTTCTTTACCATGCCATACCTACCATAACATAAGGCATCAGTTTTCAAGGTCTCCTCCAAAGGACCCTGTGACCATTATTTCTAAATGCTGAGTGTTTGGAATTAGAATGTAGCATTGATAATCTTTGGAAACTAACTAATATTAATTGGAGTTTTTGCTAATCCTACAGAATCTTCAATTAATTAGGTAATCAGTTTTTATGGGTATTTCTGTAAATCTTCATTTTTGACATAACCTTTACAGCTAAAACAGACATCGCCATTCTTATGGTACTTTTATTCTGCCATTCCGAGAGCTCTAGGATTTAGCGTTGTACTAGTTCCGCTGGGATTATTTTTGGCTCCATACAGACAGAGAGTGACGTTGTTGGTAGTTCCAGCAATAGGATTTGTACTGTTGTACTCCATCTTACCTCACAAAGAACTACGGTTTATAATCTACGTCTTCCCAGTGTTGAATGTCTCTGTAGCTTGTGTTGTCCTGAGACTGTGAGTTTGCTGTATTGAATACATGTAATTTGGAAAATTTGTTTAAAAAAACAACTTCAGATTTTGTAAAACATATTTTTTTCACTTTATAGAAAATAAAAATGTCAGTTTTAATGATTGATTGATTTAATGGGGTTTTACAACCCAGTCAAGAATATTTCACTTCAATTGAGCTATAGGTGAAATGACAGAAATTTTTACCTTTGCAGTATGCTTAGGACAATGTGCAGGGAGAGTTCTTTAATGTGCTACACATTCAAATTTTATGAGATAAACAACATTTTATGGGAAAATATCAAATATTGCAATTTTATACCTTTTTGTGTTAATAGTTTTTCTCAAGATGTAAATTTGAAATTCAACATTAAATAATACTACAAGATATGAACATTTGAATCTTCTATAGAGTAGAAAGTTAACAATGGTTTTTTGATAAAAATTTTCCTTATTTTATTGCAGATGGAAGAACAGATCAAAAAGCTTGTTAAGGAAGCTGTTGGGTTATGGTGCAGTTTTACATATATTTGGTAACCTATTATCGACGGGCCTATTTACCTATATATCATATCATAATTATCCAGGTGGTGTGGCTATAGATCATTTACATCATTTAGAGCACCCAGATACAGGTATGTGTACCAAAAGTAGTTATACTGTCCACTTTCTTAGCTCATCTACGAAGAGCTTAGGCCTGTTCACGAGACTGGTCCCATTTCACTGCACTTGCACATAAAAATTTTAAGTCCAAGGATGCCATCCTGAAACTAAGGTGACCAACCTTACGATGATGATATCGGTCCAAAACACCCATGAAATAACTTGTATTACTTTGTTACCACTTAACATTGATTTTATGCTGTTCTTTGTTCCTGCAGCAGTGTAAAATTTTGTTAACATATAATTAAGTTCCTCAGGTTGATTACACAGAAAAGTAATGTCCCTTTTTCTCCACCACTCAAACTCCCTCAAATCTGGTGTTTATTTTGGTTGTGTTTTCAGATGTACACATACTTATATAGTTACAGCTCCAAAAGGATTCACACATTTCAATTACAAATGAATGTAAAGGGATGGGAAAGATTCTAAATAATACATGTATATGCAAAACTACTTAATATGTGGTTTTCTGATATAGCTGATCGCATAACTTTATTGTGCGGATGGCCATGTTACACAAGTGCACTCTCTGCATGAGTGTAATTAATATATGCATCTGCACAATAAACAAGTGTGATCAGCTACTTCCGAAAACCACATGTGTGGTTTTATTTTTATCACATACCTTATTATACTGCTGCAAAGCTTTTTTTTGGACTTACATGTAATCTTCCAATAAATTCACAATCAGCTATTTTATATTGATTTAAAATCTGATTGGAAAACCTTATATCTGACATCTGACTGGAAAACTTTAAAAAAAAAAAGGTTAAATTAATTAAAAACAACAAATAATTGTTTGTTTGTTAACATTTTACTATTATTATCATAAACACTGATAAAAACTTAAAAAACATATTTATTTAACAAAATTTGTTAACATTCAGAATTCTCTAGAATAGACAAAATTCTCACAACTGAACAATGAAGTCACACAGAAATAGTTCACATGTAATGAATGATGTAATCTTATTGTTGTTATTCCCCTAAAAGTAGTTCCCGGCTACAATGGTGATATGGAGTGTTGCATTGCACATGTTTGATAGAGACCATTGTATTACATATCCAGAAAATGTTATATAACACTATAATAAGATTCAGTGGGTGTGTGATAAAGAGTAATATTCAGTTGTTAATTTTGGTTGTGTTTTCAGATGTTCACATACATGAAGATGTAGTTACAGCTCCAAAAAGATTTACACATTTTAGTTTCAATGAATGTAAAGGGGTGGGGCAGATTTTAATTGATACAGTATAAATTTAGTTGTTAATTTGGTTGTGCTTTCAGATATACATGTACATATAGATGTAGCAACAGCTCAGACAGGTGTCACAAGATTCACACAGCTCAATAAAAAATGGATGTAAGTACATATTTGATTATCCTGTGTCATTTTTTTTAACTGCAATAAAGGAAATCTGGATTTTTTTTTTGAGGGGGGGGGGGGGGGTTATTTCTCGAGAATATCAGGTCACAACAATGAAATTTTCATTTTGAGATATTTCATTGGCATTTTCATTTATAATGACCATTTTTTGATGACATAAAAATGAAAGTGTGAATATCTACAAATTACAATATTCATGAATATTAAAGTTGCATTAAGTTATCATAGGAAAAAATTAGAACAATGCTGATCTACTTAATTATGTTCCTAATGAACAATGTTACATTTGGTTCAACGATAAAAGCTCGAATTAATATAAAAATAGCAGTAATTTCCCAGCGAGGTGTAAACCTGTGCAATATAATTTTAAAACATGGTTATGTCATAATAAACCTGGTCATGTAAACACAAATTACAAAAATGGTGAAATACGATAAATTTAACAAATTAAATTTAAAAAAAAATTTGAAAATTGAAAAACTTATGCAGTTTTAATCAATGGGAAAATTTTCCAAATTTATAGTAAATATGTATTATATAATTTGTTAATCAGATACCTATCTTAGCCTAAAGTTCATACCCAGTTCAGTTTTGATGGACAGGTTCTTTTATACTTGTTTTGTTTTCCTCTTTACAGATATAACAAAACAGAGAATTTAGAGCCAGGTGGATCGGTGATGATGTCATATACACATTTGTTACTTGGTGCATCTGGCGAGAAAGATCAAAACTTCATACCTTATGCAAAAACACATAAAATTTTATCTAAAATTGAGGGGTTTGACAGTATTAAGATAGATATAAAATCCTTCCTTCCAATAAAAATAGAAAAGACTCCAAAAATTTTCTTATTAAAAAAAGATAAAAACATTGAAAGTGGACCAGTATAGGTATTTATGTTAAATAGATATTTAATTTTTTATTTTTAAATATTTCAAAATGAAATTAAATAATTTTTTTATTCAGAATTTTGTTTTTCTTATTTTCTAATTCTTTGAATACATGTACATGTATGTTGAAAACTCTGCACAGTAAAATCCACAGTAGAACACCTGTCTATTAAGGACAGAAAATCAAGTTTTTTTTATAATGTAGAACTTCATCAACTTGAATACCACAATAATACAAAAAAAATAAGGTCATTATTTTATCCCTATATATTTTTTCTTCCCAATTTGTTCAAATTTGATACTGGCAAAACCTGTTTATTAGAGAGCAGTGGCATTATTAAAGCTCATTGTGCATTGATTAATCATGTTTGATTTGGTTTTACATTCCAGTCTAAGATTAATTATTTTTTAACATAATTTTGGTGATCACCATTTTTCAGGTTGTTTCTAATTAAAATACTTCAGTTCATTTTCTGTCTGAGAGAACACTGGGCTTGTTAATCCATTAATTACCCTGAAAGCTTTACTCACACAATAAATGTGTCAGTACCCCGATCATTATCAGTCGCATTCAGTGACTCATAGTATCTATAGGTGACCACACATGTATAAGTTTAAATGTAACTGTTATAGATGTTTTTTTTACTCATGCAATATGCCCATGTGAAAGATATCAGCAATACGACATGTAAATGAGAAAATATTCAAATTCCTGGTAAGGGGAATCTTAAGTTACACACCAAGACCAGACAAAGGACTCGGCCCCAGAAGATTCAGAGAAAAGTTGAAATCTCTAAACAATGTTACCAGGAAGCAGAAAGAACAGAGATTGAATTTGAAATGTGAAAGCAAAAATGATGAGTTATATGGAGATGTTTCAAGAATAATAACAGGTACCTAGTAAATAACATAAGTTTTATGTTCTGTTCAAAGTTATTTCATTTCCCATATATTTAAGGAATGTTGAAGGAAACCAGAGATCCTAGAATTAAAAAAACACCAACATCGCATGAGCTGACATAACTTTCTCAAACTGGTTTTTGTCTGAGCAGGATTTGGCCGTTAGAGACAGGATAAGATTTGACATTAAAACTCATGATTAAAAACATGTCCTATCACAAATTCAGACAAACATTAGCTTTTTAACGTTGAGTTAGTGCCAGTGTTTTTATTGATGTAAAATTTATTACCTAAATAAAAAAAAAGTGGGATTTGAACAGAGGTGATGCAAGGCATTTTGAAGTAATCAAGTTGAGATTTTAAAAAACCCTCAAGATTGAAAATATTCATCCTGTCATGAAGGGACATAAACTTTTGAGCTAATGTTGGCGTTATTGATGTCAAGATTTATTATCTTATTCATGTTTTGTATTGTAGAAACCCAGTAGATGTAAAACCCATCATAGTACAATAGACGGATAATTCAACGCTTTTTTCTATACTGTAAAATTTCATTAACTTGAATATCACAGTCATTATTCAGTGTCTACACAGTATTTCTTCACTGTCTGTCAAATTTGGTAGCTGTAACAACCAATTAAAGTCATTGACATTATTGAAATCTGATGAAATTGAGTAAATAATCATGTTTGATTGGGTTTTGCATTCTTGTCAAGAGTTTCACTTATATTGTGACATTGCCAGCTACAGATGAAGTTACAAATGTTTTTATTCATATACAGTTCAATTGAAAAATATATTAGCAATACTAGTAAGACCTACAAATGAGAAAATATTTAAAATCTTCTCGTTATGGAAAAACCACAGTGGTAGCTCAGTTGGTAGAGTGCTCTCTCCGTAAGTGGGAGGTCGTGGGTTCAAACCCGGACCAGGTCTGACCAAAGACTTGAAAGTGGGTAGTGACTGTTCTTTTGCCAAGCACTCGCATTACAAAATGAAAGTCACGTTTTTTTTGGATGGGAACTTAAAATAAATGAGGCCCTGTGTCATGACATGGCACAATAAAGAACCGTGCTGTATAATGCCATCAGTGCAACACACAGGCAAAATTTCTGCACTTTTGCCTATAATTGGCCACGTCTGAATATAAGGGAAATATTCTTGACTGGGACGTTACACACCATTACTCAACTTACTCTCGTTATGGAAAATCTTAAATTACATACCAAGACCACACAAAGCTACTTTTAGTAAAGACTCGACCCCAGACAGCTCAGATTTAAATAGAAAGCTTTAAACAATGTTACAAGGAAGAAGAAGGAACAGAGATTAGACTTGGATAAAATTGACAGCAGAGATTTTGAAGAGCTCTATGGAAGGTTTTTAACAGGTACATGTACTTAATAAGCAAGATTAGTTTGATGCCCCAGTTAGATATTTTCACTCATAGCAAGCTCAGTTTTGTTGTGTTGAAGATGTTCTTAGAAAAAAAAACCACTAAACTTTGACAAGTGAACTAACATACATGTATTTTCTCAAACTAGTTTTTGGTTTGAGTTGGATTTAACCTAGACAGTGAGTGACAAGAATTTGACAAGATTTGACATTCAAAACTGATAATTAAAAACATTTGTCCAGTCACAAATTAAGACAAACATTAGCTTTTCAATATTGTTATGGATGTAAAGATTTATCACTTATACAGTGTATTTTAAAAAGTAGGATTTGAATCAAGGTGATGAAAGGCTGAAGTAATGATGAATTTAAGATTGAGAATTAAAACTCAAAAGATTGAAAATATTTATTCTGTCGCGAAACAAGACACAAACATGTACTTTTGAGCTACTGCCAGTGTTAACGATGTCAAATTTCATTACTGTAAATTAGAAATTTTTTCTTGTCACATTAATTCCTGAGACTAACACTACTTAAAGCTTTCACCAGAATTTTTTGTGATATGTTTAATTTGTATATGTACTGACCATCTAGTGATGTGAACATAGAAATAGACAAATATAATATTATTTTTATATTAATGTCTATACATGCCCAAAACCAACTGACATGAAAATTTATCGATTAACAGTACCTAAATTACATGTACTTCTTTATTTTGTAGAAATCCACTACAGTACAGTTCACATGCATTATGGAGTAATCTAGATGATGTATTTAACTTGCTCTCAAGCTGCTTGCCCACTGAATATCTTAAGATGATATAGGTCTTCCAGAGTCAAGCTGCTTTACCCATGCTGAAAATGATGAGTGTATCTACATGCTTTTTAGATCACAAGTAATAATTCCTATTCATCTACAGAAAAAGTAGAGTCTGTTTCTCTTCACCCTCCTCTCTCTTATTATCAAGCACATAAATCTACCAACCACCAGTATCTATCTCCAACCTCCTATCTCCCCACTCACACACTCCTCTCTCCCCCTCCCCACTCACACACTCTCCCTTCCCACTCACACACTCTCCCTTCCCACTTACACACATTCCCTTCCCACTCACTCACACACACTCTCTATTTCCCCTCCCTACCCACTCTCCCCTCCCCACTCACTCTCTCTCACTCTCCCAGCTCCCCTTCCCTCTCACACACACTTTCTCTCTATTCCCTCCCCACTCACATACTCTCTCTCTCTCATATCCCCACTCACACACTGTCTCCCTTTCCATTCACACACTCTCTCCCCCTCCCCACTCACACTCTCTCCTCTCCCCCTTTCCCTCTCTCCGACCTCACACTCTCTTCCTCCCCCCCTCCCCACTCCCTCTCTTCCTCCCCACTCACACCCTCTCTTTCTCTCCCTCCCCACTCACATCCTCTCTCCCTCCACACACACACACTCCCTCCCTCCCCACTTACACACATTCCCTTCCCACTCACACTCTCTCTTTCCCCTCCCTACCCACTCTCCCCTCCCCACTCACTCTCTCTCACTCTCCCAGCTCCCTACTCACACACTCTCTCTCTCTCCCACCTCCCCACTCACACTCTCTCTCTCTCCCACCTCCCCACTCGCACACTCACCCTCTCCCACCTCCCCACTCGCACACTCTCTCTCTCCCACCTCCCCCACTCACACACTCTCTCCCACATCCCCACTCACACACGCTCTCTCCCACCTCACCACTCACACTTTCTCCCACCTCCCCACTCGCACTCTCTCTCCCACCTCCCCACTCGCACACTCTCTCCCACCTCCCCACTCTCTCCCACCTCCCCACTCACACACTCTCATTCCCACCTCCCCACCACACACACACTCTCTCTCTCCAACCTCCCCACTCACACACTCTCATTCCCACCTCCCCACTCACACTCTCTCTCTCTCTCTCTAACCTCCCCACTCACACTCTCTTTCTCTCTCCAACCTCCCCACTCACACTCTCTCTCCAACCTCCCCACTCACACACACTCTCTCTCTCTCTCCCACCTCCCCACTTACTAATTTTCCTCCTCAACATTACTAGCACTTACTTTATCTGTTTTTCTTTAATTTCATCTGTACCTTTTACTACTTTACTACTTTCACCAAGGAATTTAACATGTAAATTAATTTTTTTTATTTTAAGGGACTTCACTTTGAGACTTTTGTCCATTTTTCCACTGTAAATCAAATATTTAGATGCTGGTATTAAGCCAGAAAAGAAATGTGTCAGCACAAAGCAAATCAGAAACACTTGCAGAACTTTAATTTAATTAGTCTTTAAATTAATCTTGTTCAACTTGGAATAGCTGGAAAATAACACACCAGGGTGTTCAATTTAGAAATTTCTGGTTTAATATTGCTTTATGTAGCAACAATGAGAAAACTTGTGACAAACTTTTTGAAAACAGTTTAGAAATGTATTCGGTCTTCATGCAGTATCTGTATTACAGGAATTGGTATAATATAAGCAGGTATTGTACAATTGCTATCTTACTCATTTTACTTTATTTGTTACTGAAAATCAGAAAATTTTCACGATCATTTTATTGTTGTGTTAATTCATAAGTAAATCTAAACAAGAAAATAAAACTTTGCTAATATAAGAACATTAACTTACACGAAAATTTCCTAATTTGCAATAGTTGGTTGTAATGATGTTTACAGCTACATGTATTTGCAACAAAAGCAAGGCTATTGATCTCTGTGGATTACTGTAAAAACAAGTTTGTGTTTGCATGTGATGTGCCAGTGTGTATTATGGTCTTTCATGTACTAGCTTGCACTCAGGGCATCTTTTTGGTAAGGTGCTAGCCTACTGAGAAAGTACGACATTTTGGTAAGGAAATTTCCAGTATGTCACAGACAAGCATACTGTCAGTCCATTATTCTGGCACAGGGTGAATCTGTCAATATTGTATGCTAATGCTGCACTCCAGGAAAATGAGCAATATCGCAAATTTTAAGAGTCTTATGTATAAACCAGCCAGGATTTAAATCCATAACCTTTTATTCGGAAGGCAGACGCTCTACCACTACCACAGAGGCAGTCTGTTTGTTGGTTGTTGCATGTTGTTTAACATTACATCAGCAATTTTAAAGATTTATGACACATTTACTGGCGAATAAAAGCGAAAATACAATGATCACAAAACTTCCCAATTTACAGTATTTTAGCACACATGACAGATTTATCATATTAAGTAAAATTTGTAAAATTGAAAGTCCATCCAGTTCATAGTTAACTACAATTTTCTTCTTTCTTTACAGGATAACTTGTTTGATGACCGATTGTTCTGTAATGAAATTCTCCAATAAAATTGCAAATAACAAAAGAAGGAAAGAAGATATACAACATCTAAAGGACATAAGAGAAGAACAAATAAGAAACAAGGAATGGGCTTATATCTTTGGTCATAGTTGCACAAATCTTAAATAAAGGTCATCATTAATTTCTGTAAAACTAAAAATTTTTGTGTTCTTTTTTTTTTTTTTTTTACTTGTCATGATTCAGTATCTGGAAAAATTAAGCTGTCATAAAAATTTTAAACGATATATTGTCTGTATATTAGCACAGCATCTTATTGTTACTCAAAATTATTATAATTATTATTTTAACTAATTTCTGTCATTTCCAACAGATTTTTGATTGCATCTTTGTTTTTATGTGATCAGGTTCAAATTTTGACCAACTGGTAGGGATTGAACCTGATTCTGATTATGTTCAGGCCTCAGTTTCACAAACATTCTTGATCAAGATTTTTCTTAACTTAAAGCTGCATTAAGTTTTTCAATTTTTTGAATTTTTTTTACTTTAAATTTTTTTTATAATAGATAACTTCTAGTCATGATCCGTGAGATTTATTTTCTTAAATTTCATTCCTATTAGCTGATAATAAATGGAACGAGTTCGTCAATGTTTAACGATGATTATTATTAGCTCGAAGCATGCACACTGAGGTACTTAGACTCGAATGAATCAAAGGAGAAACCTGACAAACTGCATTAATTTTCCATCATTAATATTCAAATGTATTGGCAAAGGTGTTATTTATCCCTTACACCGTCACAAATGACAAATTTAATAAAATTCTGTGTTTAATTGATCTTATTTCACCATTTTGTAAGTTGTATTCAAATGACCCATTTTTGACCAGGTTGCACGGAGTGCAAATCCGATTTATACTATTGTGAATGTCAGGTGGACAGGCAGGCGAGAGGGGAAAATAGGGTACCAACTTTGTGAACTCAACTCCATCTACAGTTTTCAACCAAAAGCCTTGAAACTTCACAGAATGTTTATATTTATATTGAAGATGTGCACCTGACTTTATGGAAATATATCAAGATTTTTCCCATTTTTCCAGACTTTGAAACTTGGTCACTTTTAAGCAAGTTTTTGAATGGAGGTACCTACTTTGTGAACTCAACTCCTCCTACAGTTTTTAACCAAAAAGCTTGAAACTTCACAGAATGTTTATATTTATATTGAAGATGTGCACCTGACTTTTTTCTATTTTTCCAGACTTAGCTGGTGTACAATGTAAAGTTTCTGGTGCACATTTATTCAATTTACCCTGCTTTAGAAAATGTTAAAATGATTGAGATTTTTCTAATACATATATATACTTGTTTCATTACTCTTTCATATATATATTCTCCATTTTTCATGACTTTCTGAAAAGTAAAAAAAATACTTGTGCACCTTACTTTGTGCAATTATTTAATATTCCTTCCACACATTACACCCATTCAATAGAAATTTAAAAAACAACCTGGCCCATTGAGTCTTTGACCCATTTTTTTATGATGTAACCATGTTCTAAAATGCGATCCCACAGACTACATCTTACTGGGAAATTACTGCTATTTTTGTATTTATTTGAGCTTTTATTGTTAAACCAAAGGTAACATTGTTCATTAGGAACATCATGAAGTAGATCAGCACTGTTTCAATTTTTTTTCCTAGGAAAACTTCATGCAGCTTTAAATCTGGTACATTTTAGTCTTAATAATTTCCTTAACTAGAAAGCTATTTAGAAATTAAAGATGTCATTTTGAAAATCATTGTAATTTTTTAATTAGATTAGCATCTATGTTTTTTTTTCAAAAAAAATTTTTTTTTCCTAGATCCATAAGAGATTGCAAAAAATGCTAAATTTAAGTTACAGAACATCTTAGTTAATAAATGATTGTGAAATATGGGCCTACTGATATTAAATAAAAATAACACTTTAACCAAAGTGACCATAGTCTTCAAAATGCAATCATTGAGATCATACAGGTATTAACAAGTGACCCAGAAGATATGGGCTCTCAAAAACATCTCGAATATGGTAAGGACTACTGGATCTTCACAATTAAAAATGCTAAAACCAAAAGGAATGAATGACAGGCTCTCAGCGAGGTGTCAAAACTATATTTTTACATGAATTTACTTTATTCAATTAAAAATAGGTTATCAAACTCTGTCTTAATTTTAGCCAAAGTTTGATTAAAGATAAGCAGACATATCCATACTAATTGCTTTTACACTGACCATCATTCAACAATGCAAAATTAAAATTATGTAAAGAACTTGCAGTGATGTTTACCATGAAAATTTTCCTATTTGCATTAAATCGTTATTAGCAAACAAATCAGTTAGTGTTATGCTAATCATTACGTGATTAATGATTAGCTATAATGAAGATTTGTGCAACGTCATGTTTAAGTATAGTAATCTCCAGCTTTCAAATCTGAAAAAAAAACTGTTATCTTACAATAAACACACTGTGATCATTATTTCCATTCATTCTGGGACCCAACTTATTAGATGGGTTGTAATCCCAATCTTTATTGCTTTTTTTCCGGGACTTGGACACAATTTGTGTCTTTGTTAATCCCAATCTTTATTACCATTTATTCTTCATAAAATATCATACTTTCTGATATATTGTAACTAATGACAATTTTCATGCATTCTGTTGCAAACTTACCAAAAAAAAACCTGGTAAGACTTCCTCTTGCACCCCCCACCCATGAAATACTTTGTAAAATTTTTGAAAAAGAGTTTTTACCGAAATGTTTGAAATGGCTTGATTTCCTCATTTTTAGGTCATTTAAGTCAAAATTAAATTTTAGTGAAGGAAGTCTTTCCAAAAAAGAAAACTTTTTATAGAAAATATGATAAAATTTTGTAACACTGACCTAATAATAATTTAAGGAATCTATTCAACCTTCAATCTAAGTAAAATCTTACCTTGCACAATGAAACACTATATAGAATCCATTACAAAGTTGCCACAGTAAAAATCTTCAGAGGTGGCTGGGAGGGTCAGTCCTGATTGTTATAATCTTTGTGTATTTGTTACAATTATCCCAACTATTTTCCTATACATGTACTAGCAAAGCATATCTCTGCAGTGGAATGATTAATACCTTCTAAAAGTACTATAATCTATTAATGGAGATTTTCTCGTGCATCTCTTCAAAATCGAACTGTCTAGAATTTCCATTTATAGTGTCTGTATAAAGTCAGGAAGTTTATTTTATCATCAAACTATCTAGAAATTTTATTAATTGTGGCTATTCAACATCGGGAAGTTTATTTTCAATCAAACTGTCTAGAAATTCCATTTATAGTGCTATAATGTCCATTGCCATGCCAACCACACTAAATAATTCTCTTGTTCTGACAGATTTACATAGAACAAAAAATTGAAAAATGATTGTAAATACATGGTTTTTTTCCAATAAAACTTTTACTATATTCCTGAAAGAAATTATAATTAGATTAATTAATGGTATTGTTGTTTAAATGTTTGTGAAAATAAAAATATATCTTAAGATATATACTAGTATTAAAATATAATAATGTTTATTAAATAAATTGTAAATAAAAATTATGATTGGTTAATTTGTCTTTAATTAAAAAAAAAAAAATAAAAATGAAAATAAAAATCCCTACTATATGGAAAAGCTGGTGAATATTGCTTTCTAAAAATTATAAATTAAACTCCATGTTCCTGCTGAAACAACAATGAAGGTTATTAGCTTAACACTGTGTTACTGTCACTACAACAGAGGAAGGTTATGAGCTTAACCCCACGTTTCTACTGCAACCAAGGTTATAAGCTTACTACTGCCACTACAGTAAAATAAGGTAATAAACTTTACCCCATGTTAACACTGCAACAGCAGAGGAAAGTTTTAAGCTAAACCCCATGTTACTGCCACGTAAACACAAAGTAAGGTTATAAGCTTAACCCAGTGTAACTGTCACTACAGCAGATGAAGGTTATAAACTTAATCCAAGTTTCTATCACTACAGCAATAGAAGGTTATAAGCTTAACCCCATGTTACTGCTACAACAGCAGAGGAAGGTTATAAGCTTAACCACATGTTACTGCTACAACATCAGAGGAAGGTTATAAGCTTAACCCACAACAGCAGAGGAAGGCTATAAGTTTAACCACGTTACTGCTTCAACAACAGGGGAAGGTTATAAGCTTAACCCTAAGTTACTATAACTACAGCAGAGGAAGGTTATGAGCCTAACCCTATATTACTGCTGCTTCAGTTAACAGTTTTTAAGCTTTACCACATATACTGCTACAACAGAGGAAGGTTATAAGCTAAACCCCAAGTTACTGCCACTATAGCAGGTGAAGGTTACTGTGTAGTGGAAAGTTATGAGCTTAAAATTATGTTATTGTTACTGCAGCAATTTATATTTGATAGCTTAAACAAAACAAACTGTTCTTACAGTAGAAGTATATCAGCTTTATCTCGGGTTGCATCACTAAAGCTTAGAAAATTTATGAGCTAAACCCCTTGGAACTGGTGTTACAGCAGAGAAAAATTATGAGCTTAACCACAATTTACTATCACAAAAGCAGGTAAAAGTTATAAGCTAAACACCATGTTACTGCTAAAACAGCAAAAAGATAAGGTGATAAGCTTAACCACAAGTTGTTTTTGTAACAGCGCAGAAGGTTGATGAGCTTAACTTCAAGTTGCTGTTGTTACAGCAAATAAAGATGATAACCTTAACCTCAAGTTTATGTTGTTACAGCAGAGAAAGGTGATAGCTTAACCTCAAGTTGCTGTTATTACAACAGAGAAAGTAATAAACTGAACCTCAAGTTGCTGTTATTACAACAGAGAAAGGTGATAAGCTTAACCTCAAGTTGCTGTTATTACAACAGAGAAAGGTGATAAGCTTAACCTCAAGTTGCTGTTATTATAAGAGAAAGGTGATAAGCTTAACCCGTAGTTGCTGTTATTACAACAGAGAAAAGTGATAAGCTTAACCTCAAGTTGCTGTTATTACAACAGAGAAAGGCGATAAGCTTAACCACAAGTTGATGTTGTTACAGCAAATAAAGGTGATAAGCTCAACCTCAAGTTGCTATTATTACAACAGAGAAAGGTGATAAGCTTAACCACAAGTTGATGTTATTACAAGAGAAAGGTGATAAGCTTAACCCCTAGTTGCTGTAATTACAACAGAGAAAGGTGATAAGCTTAACCACAAGTTGATGTTGTTACAAGAGAAAGGTGATAAGCTTAACCACAAGTTGATGTAATTACAACAGAGAAAGGTGATAAGCTTAATCTCAAGTTGCTGTAATTACAACAGAGAAAGGTGATAAGCTTAACCACAAGTTGATGTTGTTACAAGAGAAAGGTGATAAGCTTAACCACAAGTTGATGTAATTACAACAGAGAAAGGTGATAAGCTTAATCTCAAGTTGCTGTAATTACAACAGAGAAAGGTGATAAGCTTAACCACAAGTTGATGTTGTTACAGCAATTAAAGGTGATAAGCTTAACCTCAAAGTGCTGTTTTTTAAGCATAGAAAGGTGATAAGCTTAACCACAAGTTGCTGTTATTACAACAGAGAAAGGTGATAAGCTAAACCACAAATTGATGTTGTTACAGCAGAGAATGGTGTTAAGCGCAACCTCAAGTTGCTGTTATTACAACAGAGAAAGATGATAAACTGAACCTCAAGTTGCTGTAATTACAACAGAGAAAGGTGATAAGCTTAACCACAAGTTGATGTTGTTACAGCAATTAAAGGTGATAAGCTTAACCTCAAAGTGCTGTTTTTTAAGCATAGAAAGGTGATAAGCTTAACCACAAGTTGCTGTTATTACAACAGAGAAAGGTGATAAGCTAAACCACACGTTGCTGTTGTTACAGCAGAGAAAGGTGTTAAGCGCAACCTCAAGTTGCTGTTATTACAACAGAGAAAGATGATAAACTGAACCTCAAGTTGTTATTGTTACAGCAAATAAAGGTGTTAAGCTTAACCTCAAGTTCCTGATGTTTTTACAGCAGAAAAAGGTGTAAAGCTTTACCTCAAGTTGCTATTGTTACAGGAGAGAAAGGTGTTAAGCTTAACCTGAAGTTGCTGTTGTTACAGGAGAGAAAGGTGTTAAGCTTAACTTCAAAGTGCTATTGTTACAGGAGAGAAAGGTGTTAAGCTTAACCTCAAGTTGCTGTTATTACAACAGGGAAAGGTGATAAGCTTAACCACAAGTTGCTGTTATTACAAGAGAAAGGTGATAAGCTTAAACACTAGTTGCTGTTATTACAACAGAGAAAGGTGATAAGCTTAACCTCAAGTTGCTGTTATTACAACAGGGAAAGGTGATAAGCTTAAACACTAGTTGCTGTTATTATAAGAGAAAGGTGATAAGCTTAACCACAAGTTGCTGTTATTACAAGAGAAAGGTGATAAGCTTAAACACTAGTTGCTGTTATTACAACAGAGAAAGGTGATAAGCTGAACCTCAAGTTGCTATTGTTACAGGAGAGAAAGGTGTTAAGCTTAACTTCAAGTTGCTATTGTTACAGGAGAGAAAGGTGTTAAGCTTAACCTCAAGTTGCTATTGTTACAGGAGAGAAAGGTGTTAAGCTTAACTTCAAGTTGCTATTGTTACAGGAGAGAAAGGTGTTAAGCTTAACCTCAAGTTGCTGTTATTACAACAGGGAAAGGTGATAAGCTTAACCACAAGTTGCTGTTATTACAAGAGAAAGGTGATAAGCTTAAACACTAGTTGCTGTTATTACAACAGAGAAAGGTGATAAGGTTTACCTCAAGTTGCTGTTATTACAAGAGAAAGGTGATAAGCTTAACCACAAGTTGCTGTTATTACAAGAGAAAGGTGATAAGCTTAAACACTAGTTGCTGTTATTACAACAGAGAAAGGTGTTAAGCTTTACCTCAAGTTGCTGTAATTACAACAGGGAAAGGTGATAAGCTGAACCTCAAGTTGCTGTTATTACAAGAGAAAGGTGATAAGCTTAAACACTAGTTGCTGTTATTACAGCAGAGAAAGGTGTTAAGCTTAACTTCAAGTTGCTATTGTTACAGCAGAGAAAGGTGTTTAGCTTAACCTCAAGTTGCTGTTATTACAACAGAGAAAGATGATAAACTTAAACACTAGTTGCTGTTATTACAGCAGAGAAAGGTGATAAGCTTAAACACAAGTTGCTATTGTTACAGCAGAGAATGTTTAAGACTTTAAGAAATATTGCATATAATGGTTGTTATCAAGCACTCAGCAATTGAAAATGGCTGCTTGCATATCCCAAGCCAATCTTCTTTTTTTGGAGGAAAACAGATATTCTTAATTTGCATGAACTTGCTTTACAAAATGAAATTTGAAAATAGTACCCTAGAAAATTTGTTTGAAATTTAAACTTAGTATGAAATCAAGAAAAAAATTTGACTCTTCTTGCGTTATGTTCCTATTTTACTAGTGTGATCAAGTGTAGTTTTTAATTACTAGTTTATTTATCTTTTATTGCTTTTGGTTCAGGTGATTATGCTCTCATAGTGTTGCTGCAGGAGGAAATAATGCCAGAGTGACAGCAAGGGTCCTTCTTGTTTGCAAAGCCTCTTATGAGAGCATAGTCACCTCAACAGAATGCAAAAACAATTTATATACAAATAAAAGGAAATTTGTAAAAAGTTGAACATGGAAGTTTTATAACAGGCCAAACAATAGCAGTTTTTCATATTTTAACATCAATTAAACACATTAAAGGGGAAAGAACTCTGACACTCAAACATGTTATAGTATCCATGTGTGGCAAAGGCATGGTTTAAAATGTGTGTGCTTTCTAAAGTGCTCATTGAATAATTTTTATATCTATTGAATGAAAGCTGGTCATAGCATTATATCCAGATGCTTTATTAATAATCTACCTTAGATTTGTACCACTGCGGTAGCTCAGTTGGTAAAGTGCTTGCTCCGTAAGTGGGAGGTCCTGGTTTGAACCTTGACCGGGTCTGACCCAAGACTTGTAAGTGGGTAGTGACTGTTCTTTCACCAAGCACTCAGCATTACATTATAAAGTCCCAGTTCGTTTGGATGGAAACTTAAAATAAATGAGGTACTGTGTCACGGTAGTCGTGGCACGATAAAGAACCCTGTTGTACAATGCCATCAGCACAATGCACAGGCAAAATTTCTGCACTTTCATCTATAGCTGTCGACATCTCAATATAAGTGAGGCTTTAAACACCACAACTCTTCCTAAGATTTGGACATAGACACTGACTGGAGAACAAATGCTGAAATCGTCAATAGCGGTTACTGTCTAAGATAAAAACAAATGTTCCAGACAGGGTTTAAACACAACATATATACACTTACATAATTGTATCATGTCCACACATTTGATGATCAGATTGAAAACATTGTCCAGGTTTTATCTGTAAATTGTTATATTTTTTGTAAGAAAATGTGATTTTACACCAAAATAAAATTAAAATTACATTATTGATGGTAATTATCAAAATTAAATATTTTACATGTAAAAAAAAAAACAAGACTAGTAACCCCCTCCTCTTCCAGCTTACTCAATAAATATCCGTAACAATTCAAAGATCTCCTGAATACCCAGTGTCAAATATATAATCTTTTAAATAGTAAGTTCAAAATAATACTTACCCTATCATGTTTTGATGACTTTAAAATCTGTAAATCTTGATGCAAAATTTGACATATTATGGAGAATAATCATTACACATTCACACTGTTCAATTTTTTTTCCCAGAAATAGTCCAAACAGAGCCTTCCAAAATTGACCAATAGAAACTCAGATAAGGGATGAAGAACCAATCACAATTCTACCTATAGAAAGTTTTTATTGTTGTAGGTGTGTAAGAAGGACAGAGGGAGAGACTTGAAATGTTCTCACCCAGTCATCAAGTCATTTATTATAAGCCTATTAACCAACTCTACTGTACAGATTGATCCAGGTAAAAAAAATCTTAAGAAACAGAAAATGAAAACAATTTCAAAACAAAACTAATTAATATTAAACCTCTAATATTTAGCTGAAGAAACTCTCGTTTTTAAAATTTAAATGACAAACTATTTGTTAACAGTTAATAGATTTGTAGCAGACCCAGTTTGACAGGTGGCCGGTAGAACATCCCACTAGTATTGGGAAGGTCCCAGGTTTGAGTCCCGGTTTGGTCGCTGCATTTTACCTTTTCATTCTACATTTGGTGGCTTGTCTGACCCTGGGAAGTGACCAACTGCAACAGATTGGTCCTAGGGTAAAAACCGGTAATTTCAATTCAAAGTAGTTGAATCGAAATAAGGAAAGAATGAATGTAGCGGACTGGGCTTGATATGTGTCAGGATAGCTCAGTTGGTCAGTTGGAAGAGCTTCCCACTAGTATTAGGAAGGTCATGGGTTCGAGTCCTGGTTTTGCAACTACATTTTTTCCCTTTCCTGTTACAGCTAATTACTGTTTGCTATTTTACTATTTGAAAATAAAAATTTAAACCAATAATGCAAAATAGATTTATTGCATTTTGAATTAATCCATTAGACTTAGAGAAGATGAATTTAAAATTACATCTGGTCAGGCTACAGATAATTATTTTCAAATTATTTCTAAAATTTTACACATTTTAAAAGCCAAGACAAGACACCCCCCCCCCCCCATCCTTCACCCCCAAATATAGCTCATTATGATAAAATAAATATCTCTTTATTACCTGGTATCAAACAAAAAACATTCAATTTTAAAGTTAAAAATTATACTTACCTTATCTTGTGATGTTGACTTTTAAATTTGCAAATCTCATTGTAAAATTTGACCAGTTTTGCAGAATAATCTTCACACACTGCCATACTGTTCAAGAAATGGTTCAAACAAAGCCTTCCAAAATTAAGCCAATAGAAACTCAGATAAAAGTAAAAGAACCAATCAAAACTGAGAAAAGAATGTATGCTTGTGTTTGAAGTTTTTATTGTTGTAGGTGTGTAAGCAGGACAGAGGGAGAGACTTGAAATGTTCTCACCCAGTCGTTTACCTTAAACCCATTATTAACTTACTCAATTGTGCAGTTATAACAGGTTGATTCAGACAGGTAAAAAAATTACCATCAGAAATGAAATAAAATGATTAAAAAATTAGAATTATATACAGTGATTTGTGAAATTAAAAAATTTTCTCACTAAGAAGTAGGCATTAAATTATGTTTAGTAAACTTCATTAAGTTCCATATTTGGGTGGCTAAAACTCCAAAATTTATCAGAAAAGGCTTTATTTGCAAAAAATTTAAATTTATACCATTTGATAACAGGTAATTAATTATTATAATAGCAATTATTGTTTGCTATTTTACTATGTAAAAAGCAACATAATACAACAGCACAAAAACGCAAGTCATAGGAATAGGATAAAGCATAGCACAAAAAAGTCTATACAACATAAAATGACAAAGCTACTGCATTGAGAAAAGAAGATTTATTTATTTATTTATTTATTTATTTATTTATTTATTTATTTACATCCGAGTCAGGAATTAATCACTTATATCGAGATGTCACCAACTATAGGTGAAGTGGCAGAAATTTTGACCTTTGCAATGCACTCACAGCAATTTACATGGAGGGCATGCCTATCATGACATGGGGCATATGTTTTTAAGGTCTCATCTGAAGGGAGCTGTGACTTTAATTTCTAAATGCTGAGTGCTTGGTGAAAGAACAGTCACTATCTATTATCAAGTCTTTGTCAGACCCAGCTGGGGTCCAAGCTCCAACCTCCCACATACAAAGCAAGCACTCTACCAACTGAGCTACCATAATGCATATGGCATCTTAATAAAAGACAAAACAAAACAAATGCAGGCAAAAGCCTAAATAAACAAAGACAACAATTAACAGTGTCTGACAGTGGCATGAGCCATCAGACCACTGGTTATAGGACATAGGCTTTTATGATGATATAGAGGCACAAGTCCCACTGATTTAACAAACTTGAACTGGTTAAATAGAAATGTTTTGTCTATGTTGATTTTGCAGCTATTTAGCCATAATAACTGCCTGGTATAATTTTATTGCATGAATTTAATCCATACCTTTTTGTGAATGATAATATAAATGAACATATTCCTTTGAACTTTTTTCCATGGAAAATAATAACCAGACATAATCAAAGCCGAATAATGTTTAACTTTGTAATATTCTACATATGCTTATTATTTTGATTATAATTTGAATATGTGTTGTCTCTAAATTAGCATTTCTGTAGGACATATGTTGTAAATGATAGAATTCACATGTACTTGTAAATTTCATTAAACTGTTAAAATGGAAACATATTGTATGACAAAATTTAGATTAGTTTAAATTTAGTACATATAAGGTCAGGTGTTATATTAAAATGTTGTCTAGATATACTTTTGTCATCATTTAAGCCATATTTAAAGATATTTATTACAGATTTTCAGAATTTCAAATTCAGTTTTTAATATTTGGTGTTTGTTGCAAAGGTTTTCAAAATGGAGAAAAGGTCAAATGTCAGGGATCATGACCTAATTTAGAACAGCTTTAAATTGCTTTATCTTAACTATATGTAAAAGCTAATGACATGGGGTTTTAGTTTTTTTTATATTTTCCTGAAATGTCTTAATGAGGTCAAGGTCAAATATCAAGATCATGACCTAGTTTATATTTTCCTGAAATGTCTTAATGAGGTCAAGGTCAAATATCAAGGTCATGACCTAGTTTTTTACCCTTGTCATCAAAATTTTTTTTTCTCATATTATTGCTTGAGATTAATTTTATTTTACATTTTCTAGACATTTTTTTATATTTTACATTTAACATATTTGTGCTTTTCTAATTTGAATATTTTAGAAATTATTTCTTTGTAGATTAAAAATTAGTAGCTTTCTAGTTCATGTTTTTATGTCCAGATAAGCAATACTGGTCCATATGGCTTATTGTTTATAAAAAAAAAACAAAAAAAACTTGCAATTCCAAATAATCCTGCTCAAACCTTATAGGATTCAAATAATGTTGTATGCTGGTGAAACCACATTGTGATCCAATGGACCATCACTGTCAGTCATGTCATTATAGCCACCTATATATAAAGGTCATTTGCTTATATAGGTCATTTCAATAGGTCAATTTAATTGACCCCATCCATTCTTCAACTACATTATTAATAGTGAACATATTAGTATGTATATAACGGAGCTGTCTCCAGTAATTTTAAAATGGAGTGGAGTAATATTGTTTAATGCCCCAGTGAAGATTCTTTCACTAATATCCAGGTGGTCAGCTTTGTGATGGTGGAGAAAACCTGAGTACCTGGAAAAAAAACCATCAACCTTCAGCAAGGGAACTGATAAACTTTCTTACACTAGGATCAGCCCAAGCCTAATTATAACCTAGGTGGTGAGTGACATTGATCAGTAAGCACATGCTTTAGAATGAGTGTAAAAACCACCTGTTTGAACTTTGAATTATATATAGTTTATTGTGAGGTTTTTACAGATAGAATCTTAGTACATTGTATGTAAATTTTAATGGCCTGATATGTTTGAAATATAAATATTTATTTCATAAAAATGTGTTACAATCATGTACAATGAACTTGATAAAATCGTAGAGAGCATGTTTTGCATACATTATAAATACATATTGTATAAAGACTATTTTTCAAAAGAATTGATAAAAATCGCTATCAATTTATTTGAATGTGCAACAGGAAATATGCCATTTATATACAAGAAATAACTTTGATTATAAGTAAATAAAACAAAGACTTTTTTCTGTGTAACATATTTTTTTATGTTTCATAGTTTCTCATGATATGATTTGTATAAGGATATACCCATATAGGATGTTGCCAAAGAGCAATATCTTGTTAAGTTCCATTATAGTATTTTTATTTCTAATGATATTTTGCAATTATATTTTTTTTGAAAAATCTAAAGAAGCCTTTTTTGTGACAAATTCTGACTTCTCGTCTCATAAAGTAAATTCAAAAAAATTTCATCCAACTGGACATAGAGATCAAATAGAATCTCTGCCATGTAAAATAGACATCCAAAACAAACCAATGACTGACAGTTGGCAGAACTTGAAAGGAACGTCTATTCATGTGATTTCAGCTTTTGTGATAGATGATAAGATACGGATTGTTGGGATTAAGAAGAGGAATGAATTGGATCAGGATATTTATTGTCATTTCTGGTACAAAATGTATAATATTCTCAGACTTGGATCATCTTCTTTAGCACAGATAGTGGAGATTCCAGAACACCATAATAAAAAGTAAGTTAAATAAATTAATTATGTATTTTGTAACTTAAAAAGGTTCTTAAAAAATTCTTGCAGAATTCAAATAAGTGCCTCATTGAAGGTTATATCATGACTAAATGTACACCAAAACTTGCTAAAGTGTCTACTTATATAAAGATCTGGCCCATTCATTAGACTGGTGTTGTTAGGTCCCTCTATATATGTACCAAAATGACCTTTATATAAAGACTGCCTGTCTATAAACACAATAATGTCCATTTCTTAGGTCCTATTAATGGTCTTGATACATAGATTTCACTCTACAGCTGAGAAATTTAACAGTTGAAGGGTTCAAAAAAATTTTTTTTTCTTCAGTGTAACCTTTTTAAATCAATAATCTTGAACATTAAAGATGTTGTTCAATTAATTAATTTCATTTATTTGTTTTTTGTTGTTGTTTTTTTACAAGCAGTATGTTTATATCACTTGTTAAAAACAATCTGTTCATTTTTCGTAAGATTTTTGGCACACTCTGGTTCAGATTCCATAGGGTCAGTTTTCGACAAGTTTTACTGCTGTAAGTTTACTTTAAAGTGCTTTTTTTAGGCCTTGCTTATACGTTGTAATTAACCATGTATAAGATTATTATTCATTTGTAAAAGACAGAAAATCTACTGTAAGTGGTCTCATTATGGTGAATTTATTTTTCACAGTGAAAAGATTTTAAATGAACATTTTCACTGATAAATTTGTTCCAGATAGAAAAAGTCAATAGTATACCAGTTTTGTTTAAGAATTTAAATTTGGTTAAAATTCAGTAATTTAAAATATCTGGAGGAAAATCTGTACTAGAATTTTTTCACTCCATGAAAATGTTTCAAACAAAGTAAACATTATTTTGTTCCTGATATAATAAAGTCAGTAGGATTTCTGAATAGATTACAAATTTATACAAACTTAATTAAAATTCATTGGAAGAAAGATTTACTAGAAATTCATTTCTATTTAAAAAAAAAAAGAAGGAAGAAAAAGATAATTGCTAGGAGTTTATATTTTTATCTGTCTTTGCTTGATTACTTGTTATGCATTTGTTATTCCTTTTTATCCCCACAACATACATGGGGGAGCATTATATTTTCACATCTGCCATTCATATTTTGGTCAACAAACAGGATTTGTAACTTCAACCATATTTGGTGAGGTTGGATTACAGACATGTTGAGATACCCGAGTAATTCAGACCAAATGTTCAGGGGCCTCAGTGGCAGAGTGAGCTAAAGCATATGCCTACAGATCAAGTTTCTCTCACTGCCTAGTTTCAATGCCTACTTGGGCAGATCCTACTTGGAGTAAGTTTGTCAGTTCGCTTGCTGAAGGTCGGTGGTTTTCTCCAGGCACTCCAGTTTCCTCATCCAGCCATGAATTGATCTCCTCAATATAAGGGAAAGAATCTTGTATGAGGCATAAAACACCATTACTTAACTCAATTACTCAAGTACTCAACTAGAGTTCAAATTTGAGTATGTCTGCTCAAGTGGTTCTGAAGTTTATGTCATTTGTAAGTGAAAATTTACAACTTGAAAAAAAAAAACCTGGGACATATCTTTCATGCTTTGTTATTCTTTTATTGTAATTTTGTTTGATAGCAATGAGTGAAGGTAAGTGGAGTGGAGGGGAGTGGAGTAATGGTGTTTTACATGTCAGAACAGTCTTTCACTTTTATGAAGGTGTTAGGTCTGAAATGGTAGAGAAAACAGGAGTTCTGGGAGAAAAATAAAAACCATCAACCTTCTGTAAGGGAACTGACAATCTTTTTGTCCAAATCAGGATTCCAACCCAAGTGGTGAAAGGTTGTGCAATCCTTAAGCTAGCTCTTAAGCCATTCTCTCAACCCCACAAAGAAATTTTGTAGAAACTTTAATCAGTGTGGCTATAATTATAATTTTGTTAAGTACATTTTATTTATTATATTTATTGAGCCATACTTCATGATACATTTATTTCAACCTAATTTAACTTTTTTTTTAGATATACAGCATCTCTGTTTATATGTCCCACCTCAGAGGGTTTGATTCCTGAAGCAGTATCGCTTGCTGTTGAGAAATCTGAATGCTCAATACCTAATAATCTGGTACAGGTCACCAGATGGTCTCAGTCTTGGAAAAATAACTTTACTGTATGTATTAAACCAATCCACTCTGAATACAGCAACACACATCAGTTAGTTGAGATGTTGGAACTAAACCAAATACTGGGAGCAGATCATTTTACATTTTATGTATATAATATTACTGAATCCATCGCTAATATACTGAGATTATATGAAAGACAGGATTTGGTAAAAGTGATTGAATGGAATATACCAGTCACAAAAAGTGAAGAAATAACAACTTATGGTCAGTTGGCGGCACAAAATGATTGTTTATATAGGAATACTGGACAAACAGATTACATAGTATTTATAGACTTAGATGAATATATTATCCCTCGTCGAGAAAAAAACTGGAAAGAACTGCTTCAGTGTCTTCCTGATATAAATGGGGCTTATGTTATCCGCTGTACATTTTTTTGGAAAGAATGGCCAGATACAAATATTATGTTCACTGAAAAGGATGAAGTAATACAATATGATTTATTATCCTTAAAGAAATATACAAGAGAGGATTATATATTTAAACCATTAATTAGGTCAAAACTAATCGTAAAACCAGAGTTTGTAGATATGGTTGGGATACATTTTGTTCATAAATTTAAAAATGGTGGAGAGCACTTTGTGTGGATCCTGCTTATGCACTTTTAAATCATTACAGAATGAAATTATTCCAGAAACCGCAAACTGTAGGTGTAGGACAAATTAACGATTTTGTCATGGTTAAGTATAGAAAAGAATTGCTAACTCGGGTTAAGAGGATATGGAGCAGACTATCATTGTCTTTAAGTACTGCATAACCTGAAATAGTTGCATGCAAAATCTTTCAAGGTTTAAATTTTTTCTTCAAAATATTTAGTTAATGTTCATATGGATTAGATTGGATTGGATTTATGGTGTTTTAACCCAAGTCAAGAATCTTATTTTTAAATCAAGTTGGTTCAGTTCTTGGATGGTGGAGGAAACCAAAGTGCCTGGAGACAATCACAGACATTAAGCAAGTGAACTGACAAACTATCTCTCACTGAGATTTGCTGAAGACAGTTTCATACCTAGGTGTTGACTTTGGTAAAAACTGCATGCTTTAGTGTTTAAACCACCTAGTCACAAAAGTTCCTATGTGCATTCATATGGGAATAAGTATTTGTGATTGAGGATGTTTAAAAAGTTAAATAGCTGATTTACTTTGTAAAAAGATTTGTTGTTTTATAATGACGAAACAGGCACTTATAAACAGAAAAAAGGACAAGAACAGAAGAGAGTAAAGGAGTTTAATATCCCGGTCAAGATTCATTAAACTATAACCTGGAAGTCAGTTAAGAGATGGTAGGGGAAACCAGAGTGTTTACATTGATTGATTTAATGGGGTTTTATGCCCCAGTATACAATATTTCATTTATATCGAGATGTCACCAGCTATAGGTGAAGTGGCAGGAATTTTTACCTTTGCAGTGCGCTTAGGGCAGTGTGCAGGCTGGGGTCTTTAACATGCCATTTCTGCCATGACATGGGGCATTGGTTTTTAAGGTCTCATCTGAACGGCCTCGTAATTTTCATTTCTAAATGCTGAGTACTTGGCAAAAGAACAGTTACTACCAATTTTCAAGTCTTGAACAGACCCATCCGGGGTTGACCTTCCACTTTTAAAGGGAGCAGAGTGTACAGAGAAAACCACTGCCCTTTAACAAGCAAACTGGCAAACCTTCTTACTAAAATCTGCCCCAAGTGGGATTTGAACCTAGATTGTATGATAACTGATAAATGTCTCAACAAATTAAGTACATGATGTGACATTTATTATTTTAATTAAAAATTTGCATTGTCATCAAATTTATTGATCTAGTTTATTTTTTATTGCCATTAGTCAAAGAATCAAACAATTAAAACCATCTGTCTCCATACAAACACAAAATGTACATAAATTGAATCAGGTCAATAAATAGACCTCGACAGTCATCAAAATTAAGTACAGTCAAACCTGATTTAGAGGTTGCTGTTATAATCATTCACATAGGCTCTAGGAAATTATTAACATTTTGCTGTGTTACGTAGTATAAAAGAAAATTGTTGTCTTAGGTCTTAGGGGGCGTGGTTTTATTTGTGTATAAGTGTTTCGCGTGCTTCACAAAGTTTTAAGCGGGTTGTAGTGAGTTTGTTAAAGTGCTTGTCATTCTAGCCTTGGTCTTTACACTGGTCAGACTATTTTTCATTATTATTATTTATTTGGGAAGAAAGGGCCAAAAGGTTTTTCAGAGTTTTTGACTTATTTAGTTTTATCTTTGGTTTTTAATCCTGGGCATTATTGATACTGTAATATATTCGACAGGTTCTGATTAATATACATGTGATATATACAGTATAACCTGTGTATAAAGTCCATCTTGGGGACTGAGCAAAAGTGGACTTAATAGACAGGTGGTCTTTATACAGAGGGTCCCCTATATGTATGAGTAAACATACAGTGTTTAAAATAGTTAAAAAAGTGAAAATATGCAGTACCTATAAAAAACTTATTAATTTATACATTAATAAAGATATTTTTATTTGATTTTTTAAAAACAGATTATTCAGAAATAATTTAAAAAAAAAAAACCCCAAAAAACCCCAAACTATTTAAATTTGATTAACTGTACATCAGAAAAGATTATTTGGTTAAACTCTACCTATTATATACACTTGATTAATTGTGTCTTTGTTAATATAAGTAGCAGCAAAGGTGACACAAATTAAACAATTCTATATAAAACATAATAGATAACAGTGGGTATTTCTACCTTTATATCTGATGGCTTCAGTTGTTGACATGATAAAGATTAATTCATATATTTTTCTTCAAAATTTCAGTTGATACTGTAGTCTTTACTACAGTAGATTTTTTAAACTATGTAAGTTAATACATTGTATTAAGTGTGATCAATAATTTATATTAAAATTATTTATTGCCAATCTTCATACATCACAGTGTCAAAGAAATGTGGTTGATATTAACTGCAAAAAAATTGGGAAATTCTAAAATTTAATGAAAAATTATATTAAAGAAGTGGACTTTATAGACAGGTTCTGGAGTCATTTGGGACTGAAAAGGGTGGACTTTATTCACATTAGACAGGTGGACTTTATATAGAGGTTCATTATATAGTAAAATCCATTTGGGATACTTCAGACGGGTTGCTATAGACAGGTGGACTTTATATAGAGGTGGACTCTACAGCAGGTTATACTGTATATATATATACATGTATATATATATATATATATATATATATATATATATATATGTGTGTGTGTGTGTGTGTGTGTGTGTGTGTGTGTAACATTAATATTTAATTTACAAAGTAATAAAGAGCTGCTTAGCAAATACCATAGGCTACATTCATGTATTTCTTGTTTTAGTTGTAATTATTTATTTATTATTTATTAATTAAAATAAATATTACCCACCCGTCAAGAAATCTTACACATTCATCAAGTTGCTCAGTTCTTGGATGATGGAACAAAAACCAAAGTTCCCGGAGAAAGTCAGACTTTAAGCAAGCGAACTGACAAACTATCTCACACTAGGATCTGCTGAAGTGGGTTTCATACCTAGGTGTTGACTATGGTCAAAAAGTGCACCTAGCCACAAAAGCACCTGTTCAGACCAGTTGAATATGAGTAATCCTTCGAGTTTTGTTTTTGGTACCAGTGGATTACAGCATTTCCGAGGTCGTGTGGGAAAAAAAAAGAAGTGAAAAATATTTTTTTCAAAATCGCTTATTCACAATTATTTACGAAAATGTAAATGACAACAAAATTGTCTATCAAAAATTTTTATTTATTACAGTTGGTATAGTGTTGGTAGGTGTTTGTTTGGGTTTTTTTTTAAATGATTTGGTATATAATAGACCCCATTTACTTGTGTACATAGATCACTTCAGATGATGAGGTTAGAAATGGTGTTTTACACCTAAGTTATTGAGTTTAGTAATGGTGTTTTACACCTGATTATTGAGTTTAGTAATGGTGTTTTACACCTGAGTTATTGAGTTTAGGAATGGTGTTTTACACCTTAGTTAAGATTCTTTTACTGATATCAAAGCCATCAGTCACAGGAAAATGGAGGAAACCTGAGTACACTATGAACAAGCATTCTGAGAGTATTGCAAAACAATACATAGTCCCCTACCGGTCGCATATTTCACTAATCCCAAAGTTTTAGGTAAACTGTACCTTATTATATGGTACAAAGATTTATAGTTATAAATTATATGTGTTGTTCAAGAAGTAAAGCAAAACTTGATCATAGTAAAATAAAAAAGCAATGGAGTTCTCAAAAATTTTAAGTTTAATCATGAATAGGTTAATTCTTCCAAAACCTTCTTATTTTTGACAGTGTGTGGAAAGAGAATAATTACTAGGTCAATTGTAATGCAATTTAGTTTTTGTTTTATAATATATCATTATACATACATTGCAGGAGGCACTAGTCCAACAGTTCTTGATATGGAGTGTAATAGTGAACTGCATGCCAAAAAACAATTCATTAACTGCAAGCGTGTAGAAAAAAAGAGCAGAAAACTGAAATTTCAGTGAATTTTCAAAGTTCAAAGGTCTATAACTCCCGTAAAAAATTAGCAGATGGAAACAAAACATAAACTTGATCTGTAACTCATCATGGTAGAGTCAAATACCAAACATTAGTACCATTTCTGCAAGCATGTAGAAAAAAGTGCGAAAAACTTAAATTTCTGTGAATTTTCAAAGATCAAAGGGCCATAACTCTGGTTAAAATTAGCAGATGGAAACGAAACGTAAACTTGATCTGTAACTCATCATGGTAGACTCATATACCAGAAATCAGTTCATTATCTAAAAGCATTTAGAAAAAAAGAGCGGAAAACTGAACTCATGTAAAAATTTGCGGACCAGAATGAAACGCTAACTTGATCTGCAACTCATCATGGTAGACTCACATATTAAAAATCAGTTCATTATCTAAAAGATTTTAGAAAATAAGTGTGGAAAACTGAGGCATGATGGACAGACGGACAGAGCGCAAACCTAAAGTGCTCTTAGGCTTTTGCTGGTAGGGGATCAAAAACTACCAATCTGCAGCAAATTAACTGACAAACTTTCTCATAATAGGATCTGAAGGAAAGGGATGTGAACCTAGGCAATAAAAGGCACTTTGATCCATATGAATGTGCTCAAAACAATTCAACCAACAAAGCCCCACTTGTGCTCTCTCTGGGCTCTCCTGTTTTCTCCACCATCCCAAAACTGACCACCTTGAAATAAGTGAAAGAATCTTGACTAGGGTGTAAAACACCATTACTCCACTCCACTCAATCCAAATGACATTAATCGCAGAAATTGAGTTATGCAAAAAATTCCCGATTTACAGTCTTATTGCATGTATGTTAAATAACTATGCTAATTGAATGATTTCATGCAAATAAAAAAAGATGAAAAATATTTTTTTAAAAGGTCTCTTTGTTTTATTTAGAGATGAAATAAATAATTAATTCATTGCTACAAAATATACATTTGTATATTACAACGTATAAACAAAAATTCATATAAAAAATAGTTATGGACAGTAGTTGAAATTCAAATAGTTTGTAATAAAAATCTTCAGTAGCTGATAGAACATAAAATTCAGATCTTATACAAAATATACAAGATGCCTTTTACCCAAATTTGATCTGATCAAGCATTTTTAGTTTTGAATCATAATATTTGTTTTTACAAACATTTCCAACAAAAGGATTCATCCTTAAAGTTAAATCTGTGTTTCAAAAATTGAACAAATATTGAAGTCCTTTTATTCTTGAAATAAAAAATTCACATGCTTTTGAATAGTTGAACTGTTCTCAGAATGTAAGAACTTTTAAAAACATTTCACACATTTAAATCACCTGGTGTTTATATATAGTCCGTTCAAATTTTGATTGACAGTTTAAACCATGAAATATTGTCAAATTTCAATTATTATTAGACTTGCAAATTAAAGTGTCACAGAACATTATCACTTTCATAGGTGAGGACAGATACACCAAGCTCACTGGAATGTATAACATGTTACATATTAAAATTTCCTTTAGTCTTCAAGTTTTCCTCGACAGAATGGACAATGTCCCTTTTGTAAATACTGAAGTTCAAAGTCATCTGTGTGGAATAACTGAAAATATAAAGAAAAAGTGTAAACAATCTTTTTCCTTTCCTGGTAATGTTTAAGATGAACATCTCCAATAAAACAAGAGATAGCAAGCTGCAGTTATGGTCAATGAAACGTTTTAAAAGGATTGTAATAATTATTGTAATTATTGACTTTACCCAAAATTTTGAGTAAACCACTGACTGTTTTGATAAACTTTTGCTTTTAATGATGTCAATACCCTCAACCATCCCATACATTCTGCTTTGGTGGGTTATTTGTAGAGCATCTTTCTCAAGAGGGGAAGGTCATGTGATATAACCCTGGCTAGATCATATAGAAGACTTTTCAATCCAAGACACTGTTTCTTTGCTGGGAATTAGGATAGAATACTGACTGGTTCACCCAATGCCAGGACAATGTGACTTTAATATTGGTATGCTTGTCTGCTACATGCTGAATCGTGAGCTAGCAACTTAACAAAAGGTCTCCCTGAGAAGACCATAATACAGAAACATGAACTTGTTCTTAGATTAATTCCTAAAGATCAATAACACTCTTGTTGCAAATCGCTGAAAAATTGATTGCTCAACTCATCAGACAAAGAATGGTTGAAAATTTCCATTTATTTTCAAAATAGAATTAATAACTTACTTTATTACATAGAGGACATTTAGTGATGGTTACATCAGGCAGTAGTGTTCTGAAGAATCGATATCTCAATGGTTTATTCCATTTTAGCACATACACTTCAGATCTGGACATTGTCTGAAGGACAGATCTATTCACTTTAACTGGACGGAATTCTGTATCCCCTTGCTGTAAAAACAAAACAATCAAATGAGGTCAAGTATCAAAGAATAAGGGAAAAAACATCAGTACATGACTATTAACTTTCCTATGAGATTAATCAGAAATCAATTACCACCACTGTAAAGAAAGCTTTGCAAGAACTTTAACTCTCATGATTATAGACAACATTTTGGTGTTTCAGTTAAAAAAATGTTAAAAAATTTATAATAGATTGTGGTTTGCTAAACTGAAAAGGCTTGGAATTGAAACTAAATTTACAGTAGATTGAATGAATTTCGGAGAACAAAATAGTTCAAAGATACATTAGCACTTCTTTACATTAGCCAATAAAAGACAAAAAGACTGTCAATTTTCAAGTACTGTTTATTTTATTTTATTTTATTTTATTTATTTTATTTTTTTTTGAGGGGGGGGGGGGAGGTGTCATTTGATTTATTGTTCTCAATGCACATTTTAAATTTTTTTTCTATTTGATAAAGGAGTAAGTAATAAAATGCAGAAAGATTTATAATTAAAACCTAGAAAAAATGATTTTTTATGTCTGTGTGTCATAATTGGGAGTTTATTGTTGTTGAAGTCTATCAGTATTATTTTAGCTGTTTTAAGCTGTTGGCAAAGATTTATTGTAGCAAAATAACATTAATATTTACTTATTTGTATAATATACTTACATCAAAAGTCATAAGTCGAGCAGTAAATGGGTCGTCAGGTTCATCATCTTCAGGTTCGGCTCCAAGTCTCAATGTCTGTGCATCTAATTTTAGGTTAAGGTTTATATCATCAAGTGTCTTTTGCAACAGAACTGGTAGAAATACTGTGGTTGCCTTGCAATGCACCAACTTTAGACCAAAAAGTTAAGTTAAAGGTCAAGTCTTTGTTATTTATAAAAAAAAAAAGCTACTTCAGAGATGCCAACCCTATTTTGTGTAATTGCAGGTAACAAGTGAAGTGCACCTGAGGTGCATTGTGCACTGCTAGGGGGTCTGGGGGTATGTTCCTGACAGCTAACGCCTAAAAATTGCCTCTACATCAGGAAAAGTGTTTTGATGACAGCTGGTTTTCAAGGGAAAAAAACTCTCATTGTATAGGTTTAAAGAATATACCTTTCCACAAGAATACCGGTAATACCATCAACTGAAATTCTAAGAAATTAACATTAGTTAAATAGAAAAAGGGACATCTAGGGGGAATAAAACCATGCTTGTTTCTTGCACTCATAAGACACCAAGTGATTTGAAAGGATACTGCCCATTCTTCCCTCTTGCCAATTTGATTTCTCTTTTTTCTGTTTAGGTATGGATAAGTCAAGGATCTGTACTGCTTCTTCATCTGTTATACCATCCTCCAACACAAACTCAACCAAAGGCAAAACCTCTGTTAAATTTAAATACAGTACATGTAAATAAAGTAATTTTTTAACAATTTAGAAAACAAGTAGATAATATGATGTTAAGTAACTGATCTTGTTAGTCAAATTTCAGTGCTTGTTGTGTAAAACTGCATTAATGTAATCTTATGTAACTCTTACCTGCAGAAAACGTCGCTCTACTTATGTATATATATATATATATATATATATATTTTTTTTTTTTTTTTTTTTTTTTTTTTGGGGGGGGGGGGGTTAAATTGTGTAAATGTCAGAGGAAATTCAGACTATCATAAAACCTACTGAACTCAATTAGAAAATGATGATGATGATGATGAGTTTGTATAAACTAATACATACAAACAATGTCTGTCAACTTCTATGTATGTTAAAACTCACCAAATGATACAAAAGAATGTACACATGGTTGTCTACAGTTGATACACTGGTTACCATTGTTGTTAAGAAGAGGATTAGTGGTAGAACATCTATAACACATCGGCAGTAGATCCTGTAAAAATTCAGATAATTATATAGATAAATGTACTGTTTGAATTCGTTCTTATAGTGGATAATCTGAACAGTTTTACTTATCTCTTGTCACTGAAGTCTGATCCTACAAGTATTTGTTTTTATATTACAATTATTTTTTTAATAAATGTGTTCAAAAAGATGATCAAAATGTGTTACTGTAAATTGGGAAATTTTCACAATAGTTTATTTTCATGTTAATTCACGAGCAGGGCTAGACACACACCAGATTTTGCGATATTTAAAGTGCACATATAGATGTCTATGTTGTCTTTTAGGAATATAAAATAACATGAAAATTTCCCAATTTACAGTATAAACATTAAATAAAACAGATTCATTACTATGTTTTGTTTTTTTTTCTGTCAGATTTTGGTGTTATAATGGGGTTTTATGATAAATTGTGAGAAACTTATAAAAATGGAAAAAAAAATAGACTCTGGAACTTCAAATATGTCCTTTGAGGAAAAATGAGATGGCAAAGTTATTATGAGGCACAATAACAAGGTACTATTGATTTTTTTAACTTTTAAAGACCTATAAAATTTTTCAAAATTTTTTTTATTAAATTTAGCAATGATTTTGGCACAGCATTACTTATAAATTTACTTTTTAATTCAAGAAGCAACAAAGCTCCATCTAAAAACATCTTTAATAATTTAAGCAGTGAAAAAATAATTTTTAAACAATATTCCATTATGCTAACATTTAAAACGATATTTTATAAATTATGATACAAGTATGACTTAACTTCTAAAATATGCTTAAATACTCGCAATAATCCTTCTTACCTCAGTGTCATGGAATGGTTTTGACCTGATCATTATACTACCAAGGTCAACACTCTCTTGAAATCTGGAGGGAATCCTTAGACTTTGTAATTTCTCATAAGCATATCTGGCTAGTTTGTAAGCACCTAGGTTTTTACTCTGCTTAGCAAGTGCATATAAAGTCCCACTGAAAGTCATTGTTAAGGAAAATATCAAAATTCTGTACAAAATTTTCAAAAATGTAAACTTTGTTTATTTCTAAATTTTCTACTAACTGCTTTTAATGCAAGTTTCGTAATCGTTAATTTCTCATTTAACAGAAGTTACCATAAACCCTGTCAAAGAGAAAAAAACAGTTTATCTTGCCTACAAATTGAGTACATGTAAACCAACTTTAAATTTAAATCAAATTCATTTATATCAATGAATGCCATTAATTTAAAGTTTTAACAAAGAAATCTGACATGCCCAGGATGGAGCCCACACTCATGCTTTGTGCAGAAATATCAAATATTTCTACTGGTTAAGGTTGCTACATTATAATGAAATACAATCAAACCATAGGATACATATAAATTTGTGTATAACATGAACTTACATTTGTAAATGGTATTACATAACACAATTTTATCTTTTTTTTTAATTTATATAAAGGATACACTTTTGATATGCCATGTGGTATTCCACTCTGCATCATATGTAGTAAGTATCTGGCTATATTAAACAAAGCTTCAGGTAGATGTGAAGTGAATGGTTCATCCTAGAATAAAATAACAAAATTGTTAACATATTATTGTCCACATAAGACACACAATTAATTCAAAGAACAAGTAAAAACAGTAAGAGATAAGCCTCGAATTGATTACCTTTTTTAAACAAAGTCAGGGTTTGTGCAGAAACATTAATCTTACAGGAGGAAAAATGCACTAAAAAAATTACAATAATTTGACATTTCATCTGAATTACAATAATTTGACATTTTATTTGAATTACAATAATTTGACATTTTATTTGAATTACAATAATTTGACATTTTATTTGAATTTTATTTGAATTACAAATAAATTTACATTTTATTTGATTTACAATAATTTTACATTTTATCTGAATTACAATAATTTGACATTTTATCTGAATTACATTAATTTGACATTTTATATGAATTACAAATAATTTGACATTTTATCTGAATTACAAATAATTTGACATTTTATTTGAATTTTATTTGAATTACAAATAATTTGACATTTTATTTGAATTACAATAATGACATTTTACCTGAATTACAAATAATTTTACATTTTATCTGAATTTCAATAATTTGACATTTTATCTGAATTACAATAATTTGACATTTTACCTGAATTACAATAATTTTACCTTTTATCTGAATTACAAATAATTTGACATTTTATCTGAATTACAAATAATTTGACATTTTATCTGAATTACAATAATTTTACATTTTATCTGAATTACAAATAATTTTACATTTTATATGAATTACAAATAATTTTACATTTTATATGAATAACAATAATTTGACATTTTATTTTAATTACAATAATTTTACATTTTATCTGAATTACAAATAATTTGACATTTATCTGAATTACAAATAATTTGACATTTTATCTGAATTACAATAATTTTACATTTTATCTGAATAACAAATAATTTTCAATTTATATGAATTACAAATAATTTTACATTTTATATGAATTACAAATAATTTTACATTTTATATGATTAACAATAATTTGACATTTTATTTTAATTACAATAATTTTACATTTTATCTGAATTACAAATAATTTGACATTTTATCTGAATTACAATAAATTGACATTTTATATGAATTACAATAATTTTACATTTTATCTGAATTACAATAATTTTACATTTTATCTGAATTACAAATAATTTTACATTTTATCTGAATTACAAATAATTTGAGATTTTATCTGAATTACAATAAATTGACATTTTATATGAATTACAATAATTTTACATTTTATCTGAATTACAATAATTTTACATTTTATCTGAATTACAAATAATTTTACATTTTATCTGAATTACAATAATTTGACATTTTATCTGAATTACAAATAATTTTACATTTTATATGAGTTACAAATAATTTTACATTTTATATGAATTACAAATAATTTTACATTTTATATGAATAACAATAATTTGACATTTTATTTTAATTACAATAATTTGACATTTTATCTGAATTACAATAAATTGACATTTTATATGAATTACAATAATTTTACATTTTATCTGAATTACAATAATTTTACATTTTATCTGAATTACAAATAATTTTACATTTTATCTGAATTACAATAATTTGACATTTTATCTGAATTACAAATAATTTTACATTTTATATAAGTTACAAATAATTTTACATTTTATATGAATTACAAATAATTTTACATTTTATATGAATAACAATAATTTGACATTTTATTTTAATTACAATAATTTGACATTTTATCTGAATTACAAATAATTTTACATTTTATATGAATTACAAATAATTTTACATTTTATATGAATAACAATAATTTGACATTTTATTTTCATTACAATAATTTTACATTTTATCTGAATTACAAATAATTTGACATTTTATCTGAATTACAATAAATTGACATTTTATATGAATTACAATAGTTTGACATTTTATATGAATTACAAATAATTTTACATTTTATCTGAATTACAAATAATTTGACATTTTATATGAATTACAATAATTTTACATTTTATCTGAATTACAATAATTTTACATTTTATCTGAATTACAAATAATTTTACATTTTATATGAATAACAATAATTTTACATTTTATATGAATTACAATAATTTGACATTTTATTTTGATTACAATAATTTTACATTTTATCTGAATTACAAATAATTTGACATTTTATCTGAATTACAATAATTTGACATTTTATCTGAATTACAAATAATTTGACATTTTATTTGAATTACAAATAATTTGACATTTTATTTGAATTACAATAATTTGACATTTTAATAAACTGTTAACACAACCCATGTTTATTATTTTGAAATATTTGCAATACATACATGTATATAAATTCTAGTTAAATGTAAATTACAAGCCATCATCAAAATATGACATGGTGTCATATCATACGACAAAATTATGTGATGTACCAGGGTAAATTAAGATGCCGCTTAATATTTGTATTTTGGTCATTATCAAAAAATAACAAATAAATAAATAAAATGAAATAAGAGAGAGATAGAGAGAGAGAGAGAGATAGAGAAATAATATGAGACATGTTAAATCCAAATAAAATCTTAAGATACTTTTTAAGATTTGAAAAATTGAAGATAAAATCTGCTGACACTTTGTATTGCAAGTTAAACAATGAGCCAATAAGGTTACTATTGGATTAAATTAATGATGTTTTATGCCTCAGTCAAGATTCTTTCACCATCACTGAAGCAGTCAGTTTAGGAATGGTGGAGGAAACCCGAGTGTCCAGAGAAAACAAACAACCGTCAGCTAGGGAAATGACCAATTTTCTCAGGATCAGCCCAAATGGAATTCAAACCTAGGCAGTGAGAAGCCTTGCGATCCACAGGTTCACATTCTAGACCACTCCCCAACAGAGGCCCCCAACACTATTGCTTTAAATACAACAAAGAAAAAAAGAAATAAAAGTCTTAGTCTTACTGTGTATCTCTGTATAGAGTGATAAGCATAATACATGTCGGCCTTTCTTTGGAAATCATTGAATTTCTGCAACATTTCTTCTTTTTTCTCCGGTTCATCTAAAAATAGACAATATCAATACATATCATCATGAACTAGACTGCTATGCTGAAGAACACAACATGATGTCTGCTGAACCTTGTTCAACACTTTAACTTCTGCTGACTGAGCAAAATGCTTCAACAATACTTCAACAATTTCATGAACATTTAATCAACAAACAATAAAAGTAACAGATATTATTAGGATTTTTAAAAAAGTTTGATAATCAGATCATGAAAAAATCATGGTTTAATTTGAACCTCTATATAAAAACCACTTGTCAATTAAGTCCATATTTCTTGGTTCCCTTTAGTTTGCAATTAAATGTATTATTAATATCTTTTTTTTAACTAAGATAACCAATGGGATTTATTTTCACAACATTCAATTACACAAAATCCTTTCCTATAAAATTTTTATTTTGATTTCAAAACCACAAAATTTTAAAGAAATTTTAAGTGAAGTAATGCTGTTCTGGAATGGTGGAGGAAACTGGAGGGCCAGTAGAAAACTACCTTCAAGCAAACTTATAAACATTTCCATACTTAAACATGCCTCAGAGCGATTCAAACCTAGAAGGTGAGAGGCACTATGATCTATAAGCAGATATATATTTACAGGGGTCGCTCTGTCTATTGCCAATTTAGCAAATTACTGATTTTTATAATTTCTGGCTTCAAAATATTGGTATTGGCTGATATTTTGGCTCCAAAATTTTCATCAGTTTCATAATGAGCTTTTATTTTATTTTCTGATGTTAACTTAAACTATTTCATATAAATTGACTCCAACTTTTCCAGTTGACTAATTTTTTGGCTCCTACTTTTCAAGAGCCAGAGCTAACCCAGAGTTTTAGGCCACTCAGGTCAACATATCAGTCCACAAAATATATAATTTAACCCTAAGACAGTCTTTATGCACAGTTCTTTTTTTTTACCTTTAGCAATATCCAGACACTGTATTGACAACTTCCAGAAATAATAACCAGCATCGTTAAATCTATTTTCTATTACAGCATTATGTGTCAGCTGTTCTAGTACCTTCACTGCCTCACTCTGTAAACCAGCCTTGTGGAATGCTGAAAAAAATATATATATTTGCCAATAATCTTGCATGATTTACATAAAAAACCTGCTATATTGAACATCTGGCAATAAGGAACAATGTTTAAAGTCTCCTTTACTCCTAATAATTATAAAGAAACTCTATATAAAGACCAACTGAGGATATTTCTTAATTTCCTAAGTCCAATGGATGGTCTTTATATACAGGTTTTACTGTAACTTTGAAATTATAAGTTTTTCACTATTTCAAAAATACTAAGAAATGATACCGATTAAATTTGAGTTTACATTCTGGACCCAGCTTTTCGACAGCTTAATCTGTTGGTTTGAGAAAATCTGCTTCTTGTGTATAAGTCAAAAGTTTTGAAATTTCTGTTCAAAAGTTAGTGCATACAACTTTCATTATCACACAGAAACAAATTAAGTCAAAACCCTTTGTCCATAAAAAATGTATTTGATTTTAACAATACCTGAATTTTCACAAACTTTTTCATTTTTTCAATTTTCACTAACATTTAGTTTTTAGAATTTTCACTAACTATTATGTTTTTTAATTTTCAGTAACTTTTTTTTTCTTTCACTATTTCTATGAAAGTGTCCCCTGCAATCTGACACCAGAAAACCCAGTTTCGATGTTCTTAATAAAATGAATCTTTACAATGCCTGACCATTTCTATGGAAAATGTTGTATAATAAATATTTTCTAAACTGTTATTGGTATAGAACATACCTTTGAATTTTAAGAAGGATAAAGATGTTCAATTGATTTTCAAAGAGAAAATGATATATTATTATGTTTTAATGGATTCAAATCTAGACAGTGAGAGGCAGGGTAAGCACATATTTACAGGGGTTGCTCTGTTAATCACCAATTTCAACATAAGGTGACTTTATAGAATGTGTCATGGCCAGAGGTTGCTCAGTTTTGAGGTCAGGTAAATGTTGCAAGAAAGTTCCTAACTTTTAAGTCATAACTTCTTTGAAGCAATAAGTTTCCTTTCAAATTGATAGTATTTAACACATAATTGTTTTGTTAATTATATCAATCATATACCTTGTTGTGCTTCCTCAAATTTATCATTTTCTGCGAGCCACTGAGCATATGGCACATAAACATCTTCTTTAAATTCTTGATGCTTCTCTACCAACACAAATGCCTAAAATAGATAAAAATTTATTATTAATTTGTTATATTTTCAATTATTTCTAACACTCAACTAGATTGATTCCATTTAGAAAGCTATAGCAATGTTTTTAAAGACAAATAATAATTCTGATGATTTTTGATAAATAAAGAATAAACTACTATAAAACCCCCAAAAAATGCAGAAACAAGATTAATTTTAAGTGCTAGCTCAAGTAAACATTAGCATCTGTATATATACATGTACATTTGATATACAATCCTGCATATCAATTTTTCCTATCCCTTAGTTAGGTGTGTACAATTACAGCCTGTAATAATTTTAATATTTTCCTATGTTGAAACAAGCAAAAATTAAAATCTAAAGCAAAAAATTATACTTCTACTTTGAAAGACTTACATCATCCCAGTGTTTGGCTTCAACATGAAGTAAGATCAGAGATTTGATATCTCCCATTTTACTGTACACTTCAGCAGCATAAGGATACTGTTCTAGCTTTGTTAGATGTTGTGCAGCACGAGATAATGCTTCTCTATCAGCTTTGTCAAGTTTTCTCGCTAAATCTATCAACCTATAAATTGCATATAAAATGTGCAATTATAAGTACATGCATAAAAACAAGCATTAAAACTAGTTCAAATGAATTTATATCCAAAACTATTTTGTGACATGGACATTTCCTGAAATCTATATAAAACTGAAAATGCACAGTCAACCACTTTACTGAATAAAACATTTTCTGAAGTATGTTTAACAATGTATATGCTTTTCTTCTCGATGACTCTAAGGCAAACAATCTTATTAGTGTAATGATTACTCACATGGGCTTGCATGAACAATCGCTGTAGAATGGTATGCTTATCAAAGCGAAAGCATACATACACACTATTGAACATGCCTCGGGTGTATGCCCATAACCATATTTATACAATTTTGAATTTTGACATAAACAAGATGTTTTTGTGAAGCTGCCAATACACATATTTAAATGTCAAAGTTCATGATCATCAGAAAAAAGGTTGAAAGAAATTTAAAGGTTTTATGTGAAAGCAGAACAAATTGCTTTTTTTTAAATGTCGTTTCCATAATTTTAAAGTGAGAGTTAAAATAAATCCAAATTTCAGAATTTAAAGGAACTTTACTAAGAAATGGTTAAAAATATTATAAAATAAAATGAATAGTAACTTACATGTCACCCCAGCCATGGTCACCGATAATGTCAATAGCTTTACAGAATTCTCCTGCTGAGATGTACATTTCAGCAGCAGCCCGTGGTTCATTACTACTCTTAGCCCAATCTGCTTGTTTTGTGATTAACATCTTCTTATCTTGAGGATCACCAGAGCCAATGTATTCCTATATAACAGGGAAAAAACTTTGTTGTTAGTTAACTGCTAAATCATGCATATTATTGAAGAAATCTGTCTGTTTTAGAGAGACACAGATGAGTAGTTGAGTAATGGTGTTTAACATCCCTGTCAAAAATGTTTCACTTGTATCAAGATGTCACCAGCTATAGGCGAAAGTACAGAAATTTTCCTGTGCGTTGCGCTGATGACATTATACAGCAGGGTTCTTTATCATGCAATGCCTATTGTGACACAGGACCTCGTTTATTTTAAGTCCCCATCCAAAAGAACCATGACTTTCATTTCGTAATGCCGATTGCTTGGCGAAAGAACATTCACTACCCACTTTCAAGTCTTGGGTCAGACCTGGTCGAGGTTCAAACCCACGACATTCCACTTACAGAGCAAGCACTCTACCAATTGAGCTACCAAAGTGGTTAAGACACAGATGAATGTCCTTGTAACAAATGTATCATATGAATATTTCTGTCAAATATTTTTGTAAAATTATCTAATGGTAGTAAAAGTGATTGTTTGTGAAAGATAAAAAATCTTGCAGAAAATTTCTTTTAGTTTTTTTTTTTTTTTTTCCAAAAAATTCAACTTACAAAAAGGCATCAAAAGCTTTGTGTAAAGTGCGAACAATTCATGTGCAATATGCTTATGAAGGCTTCTTCAACATGTCAAACCTGTACAAAATGTCTATTAGATTTGAAGGTCTCATAGGAAGGAACTCCAATTTTCATTCGATTCACTAAATACCTAATGCTTGTTAAAAAAACAAACACTATCGATTTTCAAATTTTGACCTTCTGTATATATATTTTTTTCTACCTTAGCATAATCAAACATCCTGAGATCAGTGTACATATTCATTGCTCTCTGTTCCTGGCCAGCTTTCTTGTACAGTTTAGCTGCCTCATGGAATTTAGCTTGATAACCATGAACATCTGCCAGGAATACCATGTTATCATTTTCTCCTCTCTTCTTTCTCTCCTAGAAAATAAAATAATTAAACCTATGTCATATACCCTATATAAATGTTAATTTATTTGGAAGGTGAAATTTTATTCACAGTAATGAATTATATGTAAAGGTCCAAACACTGGTACAAAGAATATGTGTCAAATATTAAACCATAAAACAGAAAAACAGACAGGCAAAAACTATGCAAAGTTGAACCAGAGCCTATAGTCACATTAAATCAGTGCTTATCATGGTTTTAGAAGTATGAGGTGAAAACAAGTGCAAGCTTTCTCCTTTACAGGATGTCACTCCATCACATGGTTAATCCATAAAACATCTGCTGGTAACTAGTACACATGTATTCATTTATCAGACAAAAGAATTGAAAGAATGCAAAATGAAAAGAATGTCTTGCTTAAAGACACAGCAAACAGCTTTAAAGACAATATACAAAGTTCAGCTGAGGCTTGTAGCAATGGCCAATGATTTCCTCCACCATCCCAGAAGTGACCGCCTCGATATAAGTAAAATGATCTTGTCTGGCGTATAAAATACCATTACTCCACTCATTTACTGTTCAGACATACAAAAATATCCTTGTAGCCATGACCCATGGTTTCCTTCACCATCCCAGAAGTGACCACCTTGATATAAGTAAAAGGATCTTGTCTGGTGCAAAATATACCACTACTCCATTCCTTAACTGTTCTGACTTACAAAATTAGTGAACACAATAAATAAATTCTGGTAAAACAAATATCCAAATATAGATATCACTTACCTCAATGTTGTGTATAAGCTCCAGATATCTCAAATCTCTGATTCTAATAAACGCTTTCTTTGCTGTTTCGAAGTCTAACCCTTCTAGAGCCTCATGAGCTAAAACTTCCCAGTCCCCTTCTGTGACTCCGAGACAAGCAACCTGGTATGCATCTCTATGGTAACAAAAACATCAAGTATTTTATACTCATATTCTAGACCATTAGTCACTTTTTTAGTGAAAAAAACTAAGAAAAAAAACAGATAGAAAAGAACTTGAAACATTTTTTTATATGATTGAATTCACTAAAAACATACTAAAAATACAAGTAGCAATTGCAGGCTTTTGCAGAATATACAGTATCACAAGTCCAAATCGGTTTTTTCCTCCTTTTTAACATATTAAAATAAAAATAAAAGGAGGAATAGAATACCTACCAGTTGTCTGTAAATCAAGTACTTAAGATTCAGTAATAGTTATAAAGGTAAAATTTCACCAACTCAAAAACACTTTAGCCAAAGATTATGACATTGAATTGTGGGACTAACAATTATGCTTACATCACCAACTCAAAAACACTTTAGCCAAAGATTATGACATTGAATTGTGGGACTAACAATTATGCTTACATCACCAACTCAAAAACACTTTAGCCAAAGATTATGACATTGAATTGTGGGACTAACAATTATGCTTACATCACCAACTCAAAAACACTTTAGCCAAAAGATTATGACATTGAATTGTGGGACTAACAATTATACTTACATCACCAACTCAAAAACACTTTAGCCAAAGATTATGACATTGAATTGTGGGACTAACAATTATGCTTACATCACCAACTCAAAAACACTTTAGCCAAAGATTATGACATTGAATTGTGGGACTAACAATTATGCTTACAGCACAATTATTATTTAACGTACCTGAAAAACTTCTTTTCTAGATACTGGTACATAGATGCTGATTGTGGGACATCAACTGATGACATTGAGTACACATGGAGACAGAAAATTTTGGAACCACTGAATCCAACAACAAAACCCTAAAAGAAAAAAGAATATCAAAACTTTAACAATACATGTATAAAACTGTTTATTAAATCATTTTTATGATGTATGAATTCTCATAAGTGAATTGTCATGATGATGTTTTTTTTGCCCCCATCAAGAATCTTTATACTGTCAGTTCTGGGATGTTTAAAAAAATGCAGTAAACAAAGAATACCAATGACATTTTACAAGCAAAGTGACAAGGTTGGTGGAAAAGATGCAGTACCCAGAAAAACCAATGACCTTTTACAAGCAAAGTGACAAGGCTGGTGGAAAAAATGCAGTACCCAGGAAAACCATTGACCTTTTACAAGCAAAGTGACAAGGTTGGTGGAAAAAATGCAGTACCCAGGAAAACCAATGACCTTTTACAAGCAAAGTGACTGGAATGGTGAAAAATGCAGTACCCAGGAAAACTGATGACCTTTTACAAGCAAAGTGACTAGGATTCAAAAATGCAGAACCCAGAAAAACCATTGACCATTTACAAGCAAAGTGACAAAGACAAAGTTGGCGAAACTAATAAATCAAACATACAGAGTAGACTGTGCAGTGTTGTACCTTATGTTAATTTTTATTATACTTCATATGTGCAGTAGTCACAGGCTTCTGAACATTGGCGCTAAAATTGAACACTGAAACTTAACAAATCTGTAAGTTAAAAACAACATAAAAATTATAAAACAATACAAATGGGGCTTGATGGAAACACTGAATAACCTAAGGTATTCAAAAACATAAAGCTGGAAAAACAAAATTTAGGCTATAGTTGTATTCAATGTTTCTACCGTATCTGACTACTTACTTGTAACTTCTGTTGATGGACAGGAAAATTGCTGGCTTTAATGTTCAGCAGTCCATTACCAGAGAAACACAACATATCTTCATAATGAGTATTCCATGCCACGCTGTTAGCATTGGGTTCCTGTAATACAATACAAGTTTGTAGTAATAATTGTCATAGGTATAGCATAACCTGTAATGATCAAGAGGCCAGGCAAGACAATAAAATCATCCACACCTGTATTTTTTCAACAACAACAGCTCTCTCTCTCTCTCTCTCTCTCTCTCTCTTACCTGGAAAAGTAATTTCTTTGTGTTGATATCATATACTAGACAGGTACTATTTTAATCAACAACAGCAATTTTTGACCTATTCTCTCTCTCTCTCTTACCACAATGACAGCTCAGTTGGAAGAGTGTTTGCTTCATATGTGTGAGGTTGGGGGTTTGAACAAGACTTGAAATTTGGTAGTGAATGGTCTTTATCTAAGCATTTAGAAATGAAAGTCATTGGGGTCCTTTGGAGACCTTAAAAACTAATGCCCTGTGTCACAGAAGGTGTGGCACCTTAAAGAACGCTCCCTGCACATTGCCCTAAGCACATTGTAAAGGTAAAAATTTCTGCCATTTCGCCAAGCTGGTGACATCCCGATATAAGCCAATATGACTGGGATGTAAAACCCCATTAAATCAATCAATCAATCAATCAATCTCTCTCTCTCTCTCTCTCTCTCTCTCTCTCTCTCTCTCTCTCTCTCTCACCTGGAACAGTAATTCCTTTGTATTGATGTCATATACTAGACAGGTACTATGTTCATCAACAACAGCGAGTTTTGTTCTACTGCAGCTCATATCCAGACACCTAACGGATGTACTCTGTTTTAGTAGCACAATTGGGAAGGCATTGTCCACAAATATCTTCAGAATCTGCAACAGAAAATGATACAGATACATGTGCTTATATACCTTAAAAACAGTTATTTTTAAAGAAAATAAACGTTTGTGATTTCATACAAATTTTAGAAAAATCATCTTCAGGGTCATGTTTTTTTTTATCTATAATAATTTATAGAATTATGCATAATTTTTTAATGCATGAAAGGAAACAATAATATGTGTATACATATACATGTATATGTTTTTTCATTTTAATTTGGTAATGGTAGAGGTGTGTGTGTGTGTGTGTGTGTGTGTGTGTGTGTGTGTGTGTGTGTGTGTGTGTGTGTGTATGTATGTGCGCACTAAATTTAAAGCATTTTAAAGCTTACTCTGTCGGTAAAAAATCTTGCAATTTGGGACTTTTTGAAAACATGTGACAAAAAAATGTATCTTACACATGTAAAATTTTTCGTCATGTTCAAAATTCTGAATTTATTTTTAAGTTGTATTTTAAACTCGAAAATGTCCAACCATACCTTTCTGACTTGTAAATGGTGATATTTTTTCAAAGATATATTAATAGCTTATTGTACAGTAAAAGAGTACACAAGATCTGTGAATTGACGAAAAAAAAGTTATACGTCAGTTTAAATACTAAAATATTAATGTTTGTGTGTGTTAGTTTAGATCTGCGATTCATAAAATATCACAAGTGGCAATTTTAATATGATGGTACATATTAAATAAAACAAGAAAAATCTTTTTTATATATGTGAATAAACAACTTGTGCTCTTACAAGTGAATTTGTCGTCAAGTGAAGAACATGAATACATATATTACATATATCATGTGTATATATATAAAAACACACCTGATTGGTAGGATACTGGTTTCAGTTCATTATAAAAAGCAAGTCAAATAAGCCTTTATGAAATTGTTCTAATTTCTAATAACTAAGATTTGTTTCTAAAAAAAAAATATACAGTTCTACCTCCATATATAGTCATTTGTCGTATACATGTAGTGTAAATTTGGTAATTTTTTTCTTGGTGATAAATAACTAATGTTCAAATTGCATTTATTCTCCAGAATGTAAAAGAAAACTTACATAAAAACCAAATAAAATTCTGAGTCAACATGTGTTACCTGAATTTCTGTACAACTAAAATCTATTGCAATTTCTATGATGTAGACAGTAAGAGAAAAAAATTATTGTTTCGTAACCATGGTAATTGAACTGTATTAAACATTTTTTTGATAAAATAGGGGTAGAACTGTATATATACAGGTATTATCATACTTTGATGGAATGCTTTATATCATACTCACGGACTGCAAAAAAAATTTCTACATTTATAAATCTTATTCTAAAATTTTCTAAAACTTGGACAGAGTTATTGGATTAAAGGACATTTCTGTAGACTTCAAAGCTATTAAAATTTATTACACAGACAACTGGTGTCAGGCATTTGTTTATTATTAAAATGCAATAAAAATTATTTATTCCTGATTGGATTAGAATGGATTGGACTAATAGTGTTTTATGCCGAAGTCAAGATTCTTACACATATCAAGGTGGTCATTTCTGGGATGGTGGAGGAAACTGGAGTGCCAGTGAGAAACCATCCATCAACCTTCAGCAAGCAAACTGGCAAGCTTCCTTACACTGGGATCTGCCTGAGCATGACTCAAACCTAAAGTAAGAGGTATTGTGATCCATAAGCACATGCTTTAGACCACTCAGTCACTGAAGCCCCTCAACATATTTCTGATGTATTTAGTTTAGAACATTGCCAGATAAGACAGATATTTAAAAATAAATAAATAAATAAAAATAAAATAAAATAACCTAACCCTAAGTGACTGTTATTTATCAGTCAGCTTGTTTAACTGCTCACAGCAGCACTATCTTGAAACTTGGGCAAATAAACAAGCAGCTCAAAAAGGATTGTCATGCTAAACTGGCTGTATTGAAAACCATGAAGATTTTTTATAGACCATACAGAAATTCTAGAACTTTCAAGGTGTTTCAAATTTGCCTGGAAGAACTAAACTGGTCAATAAATCAAAGCTTAATGGTTATACAATAAGTTTCAACTAGCTAAACATTGCCACTTTAAAAATTTTCTCGATATCATACAATTTGAATCTTACAGGACTTGTAATCTTGAACTAATAAACTATCACAGAAAAAGGCTTATTTTTAATTTAACAAACAATCTGTAAATTGATATTATTAAAAAAAATACATGTACATGTATTTACAAAAGCAAGCTTATTTGGAACTTGCTTTTCTGGGATGTGCCACACTCAAATACTTCTAATTCACATACAGCAACAAATCACTAACCGTGCCATTTTTTAGGCCCACAAGCAGTCCCTCCCTGGCATGGGGACCAACAGTGCAACTAACCTGTCCATTCTTCAGTCCAACTAGTAATCCTTCACGGCCGGGTGGTCCACCTATAACTTTGATATATCTAATCAGGGATTCCATAGACCACTCTCTTTCCTTTACACCTTGGAATGAAAAACATTGTAATCTTTTGTCCTAAAATAAATCAAAATAAAAAAATATATAAACAATTAAAATAAAAATTATCACTGTAAAAAGAGATAAAATTTGTGAAAGAAACTTACAATGTAATCAAAATATTATAAACAAGAAATTGTTTTCATTTGTATTTGCAATTTCAAAGAAAGAAATTTCTAGGTACCGGTATTTGACATTATTATCTTTCCCAGGATATGGAAACCATGGTAAACAATGACAGCCAAAATAAAAACTATTTAGTTATTTCAAAAAAAAAAAAAATAACAATGAGTTTTGAATTTTAGAATTCAAATTCAAGAATCTTAACCTCATAATGCTGAAATGGTATGACTAAAAAACTGTATAAACTATATTTTCCAGTATTAACCAGAATGCATTTACCAGAGGAAGAAATGACAATAAATAAAATGGATGCCCATCCCACATTTGGGGCCTTGGTATCCAACTGGTCTAAAGTGGGCACTTACATATCATGGTACCTTTTACCTGGGTTACAATCCTGCTTGAGCAGATCCTAAGGTGAGAAAGTTTGTCAGTTTTTTTTTGTGGGTGAACCTTTATGGGTACTCTGGTTTCCTCCACCATCCCTAAACTGACTGCCTCAATATAAGTGAAAGAATCTTGACTTGGCTGTTAAACGCCATTTCTCCACTCCTTCCAAACCTAGTTATGGTAATTATTTGAAAATTTCACATCAAATTAATCATAAATGTCAATGTTGGTAAAACCACAAAAAAATTAAATACTGTCTTGAAGTTTTAGAGACTGATCACAGTGCCTCTTGTGACCTAATTCAAATCCCAACAAGGAATTTTACTAGTATAGAAAAGTTGTTAGCGCATTTGAAAGAGGTCAGTGTTTTTATTTAGAAATCTGTAGTTTCTTCCACCTTTGATCTTTGAACTGACCACCTAGAAATAAATTAAAGAATCTTACCTGACACAAGATAATGTTTTGTGAACACACAACCAGTAGATTACACTCAAATTTCTTGTTGATCTTTTCTTTAACTTTATAATGCATATCAGCCGAATCATCAGAATATAATTCATATATCACAATTTTATCTGGTAACTGAACCTGTCAAAATAGAATATAACAAAATGATACAAATGTTAAATGCATCAATAGTGTAGATTTTGCATTTTCAAACAATGTGTTAAATGCAACATTAATAGAACTTTAGACACAGTCTAAAATACAAACAGATAAACTGCTTATTTGTGATTATAATGCCATATACATGTGACATCCTTTAAGCCTCAATGACCATTTAGTGTTAAACGTGCTTTTTACATCCTAGGTTCAACTACCACTTATGTAGCTCCCAGTGAGTTAGTTTGTCAGTTTGCTTTTAAAAAGGTTGGTTTTCTCAGAGTACTTTACATTTCTCTACCCTTTCAGGTTTGAAAACCTTATGTAGCTCCAAGTGAGTAAGTTTGTCAGTTTGCTTTTAAAAAGGTTGGTTTTCTCAGAGTACTTTACATTTCTCTACCCTTTCAGGTTTGAAAACCTTATGTAGCTCCCAGTGAGTTAGTTTGTCAGTTTGCTTTAAAAAGGTTGGTTTTCTCAGAGTACTTTACATTTCTCTACCCTTTCAGGTTTGAAAACCTTATGTAGCTCCCAGTGAGTTAGTTTGTCAGTTTGCTTTAAAAAGGTTGGTTTTCTCAGAGTACTTTACATTTCTCTACCCTTTCAGGTTTGAAAACCTCTATTTGAGTGATTTATTCTTTAATTGGACATTAAACACCATTATTTCACTCCACTTTCCACCCTTTATCCTTCAATTTCAGACACTTAGGCCAAAAACAATTAATATATCGCTTATATTTTAATCTATGACCAATCAAAAATTTCCATATGCAAGAATGGCTTATACAAACAAAAGATGTTAGCTAAATATTGCAGCTCATCTGTTCATCTAGGCTCTAGCAAAAACATGTGGTCATCAAAATATTTAAGCAAAAACTAAAACTACATGCAAATGTTTATGTCCGTTTAAGTTAGAATTAAGATGGCGGTACAAAGAAGATCAGCTTAATAGCGTACTGACAAATTTTGTAAATAACAAACATGTAACTAGTTACTTTATTTATGATTTTGTCACAAACAGTATATACATGTAATTATATCTGTTTTGTTGAGAGATTGTTGAAAATCAAACATGACTTATGTATTATGTGTACTGCCATTGTATATATGTATATGTTGTACAGTTTAACCTCTAATACATGTACCACCTCTGTGGTGTAGAGTGTAATAAAGAATCTTGAAGTAAGCTCTTCTGATTATATATACATGTAGATGAACTAAAAATGATGTCACTTCATTATGGTTTTTTTAAACACTAGTTTACTTACAGCTAGTCTATGTCTATATATAGCAATCTTCTTCACTAAATCTCTACACTTGATTCTGACTGAAAAATGAATAAATGAAAACAAAATTATTAAATTAGTTGAGCAATAAAATGACTACTTAGTTGTTTTTTTTTTGTTTTTGTTTTTGTTTTTTTTTTGGATAAATTATAATGGAAAAGGCAGATGTAATTTTGTATCGGAAATTGCATTCCCAATTCTTAATTCTATCAAAATAATATATAAGATAGTGTGATGTCATTTACATAAAGTATACTATTTTACTGACAAAAATTTGCCAGAGAAGATTCTTATGCAGAAAGAGAAGTTTTCGGTTCACTGAAAATTGAAGCAAAATATTTCTAATACATATAATTTTTTATATTTTTTTAATTATTGTCTCAACAGCTTGGGTAAGATAAAATTATCTTGTATGATAAAAATAAAGCTACCTTTAATAAATTTGTACTTATCAAGCATATTGAGGCTTGATCACCATGCAAGGCCCAGTTGTTTAAGCCACATTAACCAGATCATGAGTGAAAATTTATTTCTAGTATACTGTCTAGTGCTTTGGAAATTTATGTGGTGTGTAAAATTACTATCATCAATCTTTAGTGAGTTACGTTTGTTAATTAACAAATAATAAAAATGAAAACATTTTGTTCAAAGGCTGTTTGGAATTTAAATTCACTAAAAAACTGGTGCAGGTAACAAAGCTTTGAAAATCCTATTTAGTTCAGGGAGTTGAGTTGAGTTGAGTTGAGTAATGAATGGTGTTTAACATTCAAGTTAAGATTATTTTATTTACATAGAGATGTTGCTAGCCTTAGGTGAAGGTGCACAAATTTCTTCTGTACGTTGTGCTGATGGCATTATACAGCAGGGTTCTTTATCAAGCCACTCCTACTGTGACATGGAACCTCTTTTACTTCATGTTCCAATCCAAAAGAACCATGAATTTCATTTCCTTATGTTGAGTGCTTGGCGAAAGAACAGTCACTACCCACTTTCAACTCTTAGGTCAGAAGCGGTCGGGATTTGAATCCATGACTTCCCACTTACAGAGTGAGAACTCTGCCAACTGAGCTACCGCAGTGGTATTTATAATTATTCAGATCTTGGATTACATATCATTATCAGATAAGTATTACATATCTTGTTGATTGTCATTTAAAAATATTCCAACTAACAACAGAATTAAAACTAACAAATTATGTAATAAACCATAAACAAAAAATCAACAAAACTCAATGTTATACCTGCTTACTAATGTAACTGAGAACAAAAGTTTCAATGTAAATACAAAATGTACATGTACTTCAAATTTTGGTACCATTGTAATTGTCGCAAAAGTAAAATATTACTTTTGTTTTAATGACAGTAGTCTTGTAAAGAAGAAAATAACAAAATCACTGTCTTGCCTGGTGAAGTCACACATGCATACATGCATGCACATACACACACACACACACACAAGCATGCAGGCACACATGCACATGTGCGTGCACATACACACACAACACACACACACACACACACACACACACACACACACACACACACACACACTATCTATGGATATATGCTTTAATGTAAATACATGGTACTTCAAATTTTGGCACCTTGGCATTTTGATGATGAGCACAAAAGTAAAATATTTTCCTTGTTTTATTCATAACAAACATAAGATAAAACAACATCACAAATAAAATATAAATCTTCCAATAAATATGTTAAAAACTATTACTTCAAACAAACATGAAAGAAAAAATACAAAATTTAGAACATCAATTAAAATCAACAATGTCAAAATTAATAACATTGTACTTGTTTTTGTGAACCCTCTAACACCAATGTATTTATATGAATTATCCCCAAGTTCTTCTTTCAACTCTTCTCCAGCGATTGCATTAGCATCTAATTCTTCCTCGTTACCATGGTCACACCAAACACTATCTAACATTTGTACTCCTCCCTCTATTAACATGGTTTCTATGATGCCATCTGTAGTGGATTGTTCAAAGTTTTACCAGTATATTTTAGCAATGATATTGAAGCCATTAAAATGCTTAACTGCTTTAATGACATTAACAACATCACGTCTCCAAGCAATACTCAAATTCTGTGACCAAAAAATGCATTTTGTGACTACAAATTGTCAGATGGTTGTCATCACGTAATTTTTGGCCATTAATAGTATTGGGAAATTCAGGTATTTTGTCAATTCTGACAATTAGTCTTGCCCTCAATAATATCATCAAAGTGCTTGAAACATAGAAGGTATTTCTATAGCGTAGAACACATACCTGACCATGATCTAATTTCACATTTTAGCCATCAAACAGACAAAATTGCTTTTTGATTTGAGGTTTTCAAAAAATTAATGTTATTCTAAGTTTTCTTTTATCTTTTTGCAAATTAAAACATAAATGATCAGGTTTCCGCACCAATTATTTTACCTGGTGACTATATAAAACAAGAGGCCCATGGGCCTTAACGCTCACCTGAGAATACGTCCAAAATTGTTTGCAAAGCGCAAAAGACAGAATATTAGGTACAGAAACTTTACAAGTTTTCTCAAGTTAAGAACTCCCACATAACTTAATCAGAAATATATCCAGTCACATTTCATATATAAGTAGCATATATAATATGCATGAAGTTACTGTAATGCAATGAATAATTTCCAAATAATTAACAAATTTTAGTATACTTATACAGCTATGTCCTTGACCTTTGAACATATATGACCTTGAACCATATATGATCACCATGTCAATACTTACAATATTCTAATATACATGCCTATACAAAAAGTTAACAGTTTTCAATATAATTAGCAATTTAAGTCTTCTTTTGTAGCTGTGACCTTGACCTTTGAACATATGACCTTGAACCATATATCAAAATGATCGCCATATCAATTCCTACAATATTTTAATATACATGCCTATACAAAAATTTAACAGTTTTCAAGATAATTAGCAATTTGTCTTCTTTTGCTGCTGTGACCTTGACCTTTGAACATATGACCTTGAACCATATAGCAAAATGATCATTGTCACAATACCTACAATATTCTAATATACATGCCTATACAAAAAGATTATAGTTTTCAAGCTAATGCACAATTTTGGTATTTAAAAGCCAAAAATAACAATTCAGGGGAAACAACTCCTACATGGATTATCATGTAGTTACGAAACTTGGTATCTTTTTTAATTTTGTCATGCTGAACATTTTAACAATGATTTGATTTCATGTATCTCTTAATATTTGCAAAAAAATTGCCTTAAACTGCATAAATCACAAATTAGGTCATGACCTTGATTTGTGACCTTGACCCTTATTAAAAGGTCATTTCAAGAAAAAGTCAAAACTGAAAACCCCATGTCATTATCTGTTCAAATAGTCAATTTATAACAATTTGAAGCCATTTTACGAAATTTTTAAAGTTAAACGCAAAAACGCGTAACCCATTTTTCGACCAAATTTCACGAAATGAACAAACTATAGGCTTAAGACCCTAGAGAAGCCAAATATCACATGGGATTTTTTCTCCCATCAACGATTTTGGAGAAGAAGATTTTTTAAGATTTTTGGACCCCTAGGTCAACTTGACCTAGTTTTGGTAGCCATAGCAACGCCATGAACAAATCTGAATTGCACCGGCCCATATATGCTTCTGACCAAGTAACATTGAAATCTGTCCTTCAGTTTTGGAGGAGAAGTCGAAAATAGGTGTTAACGACGCACGCACACATGCACACACGCACACATGCACATACACACGCAGCGCCATGCCATAAGCTCACATGACCTTTTGGACAGGTGATCTAAAAAGGAATTATATTGTCAATACCAACTCAAATTCAAAAACAACCTCACAAACTCACATATTCAGAAACTTAGGAAGACAAATCATTTACCTATTGAACCAGGTTAGAAAATTTTTTTCTATGAACAGGTTTTCTAAGGTTAAACTACTATTTTCAGTTTCAAGCGATAATCCTTCCGACGCCAGTTGGTATCAGAAAATACCAGGTTTTTTGGTATGGAAATCCTTCTGACCTTACACACAACTGAGAGATACAGAGTGTGTTTGGGTCTGAGGAAATTCAAACTACATGTAAGTAAGTAGGCAGGATGGAGAGAGAGTTTGTGTGTACCTTTTTGTTCTGTTATAAGATGCTGTATGATAACATCAGTCATGTTGTCTCTGTAAGCATATCTGTCCTTGTATAAGCCATGTACTGTACTAAATATCAACTGGTAATACGCAATTGTACCATCCTGACAACCAACAGCCTAAAACACCAGTCAACAGACAAGTTAAAATAGCAATATATACAGATCATGGTAGTTGTAAAATTAACCAAGTTATCACTTTAACACATTTTTACTGTAAATCAGCAAATATTTTCTTGTAAATTCTCGAGAGTAAAATAAAAACTATCCTTAGCAATTAACTTTGATATATTCCACTTGCTCCAAGCAGCGCTTAGGTTTTACTGGCCAATTGACTAGTTAGTTTGAAACTTACTAGCCAAGTCCAAATTTTACTAGCCAAGTCCAAAAGTTACTAGCCAGAAGTACAAAACTTCATATTTCCAAAGCCAATCTGTATAATAATAAATTAATAATAATAACAACAGAAAAGAAAAACTCCGAAACTCTCAGAGTAAACCAAAGGTTGAAAGGCTTACTTGCCGTTTCGCCATATTGTTTATGTGCATTTACATGTTCCTGTTACATAATACAATTCTGTTTCATTCAAACGCATCTAAGACCGAGATCAATGACGGTAAAAATACCAGCCTGCTGGATAATTTTTGGTCGCCATTTGGCCAGTGGACATAAATTTTACTCGCCAAATATAATTTTTACTCGCATTTGCGAGTATTTTGCTCGCCACTTGGAGCCCTGCAGAAGATGCAAAAATAAAAGTACTTGCCAAAATTTACTGATACAAAAATTCTCTTTTTTCAGTATGCTCAGATATTAAGTCCATCAAATTTTGGACAAAAGGATGGTCATGATTCATTCACTTATACATGTATTGTGAGAGAGTCAGTTCTGTAATAGCCATGGAAACTGTAGTGCCTGGAGAAAACAGCTGACCTTCAGCAAGTGAACTGACAAACTTTCTCACATTAGTATCTGCCCAAGTGGAATTTGAACCTAGGAGGTGAAAGGTATGATCCATAAGCATGCCATTTAGATCACTCAGCCACAGAAGACCATGTAAAAAGGACCCATCTGACTTAATAGATACCAAATAGTTTGTTATAGCATACTTACCACATAGTTAGAATCAGGTTTGACAGCAGCACTCCAAACCCAGGATGTCTGGTCCCCTATCACGCCTAGTTTTACACCTTCCTTTGTATGTAGACTACATTGTTTATTAGCCCCTCCAATCACTACATATTCTCCTTTAGAGAACCAGTTTAAACAACAAGGGTCATAATTCAGATTTCTGTCTTTGCCAATCTAAAAAAAAATAAGAGATAACACATTTCAATACTTGTAGATTGTCATTTTTCCATCCCTTGATTATTCCTAATTCTCAAATTTTTAAGTTTATTTTAAAAAAATTGTGTACCTGATATGAATAATCATTTTTTCACCTTTTCTGCTTTTTATATACATGTACATGTATTTCTTATAATATTCCAGAGGAAAAGTACTAGAAAATTAACACAAAATGTGTGATTAATGTCAATAGGCTGACTATAATTCCTTTATTATGTTTATTAAGATATTTAAAATTAACCAAAAATTGTTGGTTTTTTTTTTCTTTTAAATATTCAGAAATAGTTTACCTATTTGGAAAAAAGTGCTAAATTATTTACCTTGATAATGATGTTATTACCATTAACATTGGCATTTTAACTAATATTTTTTTTGCCGCCACCGCCTCAAACGACACCAGAAAAGTAATATCTACGGTAAGTCTCGCCTTATGGCAATGCCAGGCTCGACAAAAACGACATTGTTTCCGAAAGTATAATTTTCTGATGTTAACAGACAAGAATGTAACATGTCTTCTTTTCAATAAAGGCATTTTTAGGACAAAATCGTTTTTCTGAAGAACTAATAAAACTAGGGGCTGAACCAAAACAAATTTTTCAGGATTATTTTCTTCATGATAACACATTTATATAAAAACAATGTCACATTATTTTTTTTACATCTTCATTCCTGTTTTAGGGTACTTAAATAGCTTAAGTTTTGTCATCTTTTCCGTTTAACATATGTGCACATTTTCAGTCTTCTTTCAGTTCACGATATTCTTAAAAACATTTAGAGGGAAAAATTTATTTTTGAAATGTTCAAAAATCTTTCAAAAAAATGCTATTCGTGAGCAATTTAATTTAAAGTATCCAATAGAATTCCCCCGAGCCCCATCTGAGACCTCAAAGCATTTGTGAGGGACAATTACATTTGTATTTCTATTGGCAATGGAATCGCATAAAGTTATGTTTTCCTGTAATATTGATGTTTTTTCAGGAATAATTGATGTTAACGTTATCCATTTCATTCTGCACACACATTTAGAGATATTGATCACGTGGTACACTGGCGAGTTCCATTATGGACTGTGAATTCTCACACTTGTTTAAACCTTACTGGTACTAGATAGTTTTTACCTGTTTTCCAGAGAGTTGATAAAAAGAAAGTCTCTGACCCCAATCAGCAACAGCCAAAACATCATATGGCTCATCTCTAAAATTTGAAAAATAAATAAATATAATAAAAATGCAGTTCTCAATAGATCCAAAAAACGTTTTATAAAAAAATCTGAACAAATTATTTGTCTACAAAATTCATACTCCCCTATAAATAAATAGATGCAACAGAAAAATCTATGATTTGGTATTATAAACAAGGTGATGATAAGAGATCAGATTTAATATTTCTTGATAATGATGATGATGATGATAGCAATGGTGAATATGATTGTAGCAATGGTGGTTACAATGATGATGATGATGATGATAATAATAATGCTCATAATGATCATGATGATGATGACAATGGTGATGATAATGACAATGATGAAAATGATGATGATGATGATGATGATGATGGTGATAGTGATGATGACCACAATGATGATGATGATGATAATAATGATGATGTGATGACCATGTTGATCATTTTTTTAACTTTAACATTGGTTCATTAAAAAGCTTCAACTAAAATTTATCATTTGATGTTAATGCTGATGAGTTTTTTGTACTTTGTAACTAATTACATACAATGCAATTAAACAAGCTGTTCGAAAAACCATACACACAATACAAACACATGTATGTAGCATTCCTAAAAGAACTACATGTACCATTATGAACCAAATATCTATAAATGACTGAATAAACAAGCTTGCTTATCATAACTGAAACCAAAGATATCTAGCTAAATCTAGCTATTGTATATACAGTAAAATGGTGTCATTCAAATAACACTGATGTCATAATTTTTTGTTTAAAACTACTATGTCTAATTTATATTGAAAACATGTCTCAAAAAAAAAAAAAATCCAGTGAGTGGATGTAATGTAGCTTTGAGCCCTGGTCAAGATTCTTCCACTTTTATTGAGGCAGTCAGTTTTAGGATGATGAAGAAAACTGGAGTGCCAAGATCAAACCAGAAAAAAATGCATTCTATCATATATTATTCAAAATTCATAACATGGTAAATAATTTTTATTTCTTATCCAAATTATGTTTAGGGATATCTAGTTGCTGACATACATTTATAAAAATTAATTTATTATGCATGGAAGATTGAAGATTGTTTTAAAACCCTTTTCATGATTCTTTCACTTATACTGAGAATGTTGGTTCTGAGATGGTAGGGGAAGCTGAAGTACCAAAAGAAAATCACTGAAATTCAGCAAGTAAACTGACAAACTTTCTCACAATAGGATCTGTTTCAGTAGAATTAAACCTAGGGGAGAGGAACTGTGGACCCCAAGGATATGCTTCAGACTTCATGGCTACCAAGGCCTATGAAGGGTTAAAAGCAACCAGCTAGATGAACACCTATAATAAAACCACTGATGATAAGCTTTTTTTCATTATGTAATTAATTAATAAAAAAAAATTATAGAACATTTGTATTTCAATATTGTAATACCAACATAATTGCCCAGGTTCTCGTGGTACATGCTAAAATCTGCTGAAAAACATTTTCAAATACAAAACCATTTAGCAAATACCAGTAAGGCCTAATATAATAAATAAAACACAATTCAGTCTAGCATTTTTTTTTATCTAATATCCTGTAAACTTACTTCTTAGTTTGTGCAGATAAGCTACAGAAAACATAAATAATAGAGTTGAGTTGAGTTGAGTAATGGTGTTTAAAGTCCCAGTTAAGAATATTTCACTTTATCGAGACATCACCAGCTATAGGCCAAAGTGCAGAAATTTTGCCTGTGCGTTTTGCTGATGGCATTATACAGCAGGGTTCTTTATTGTGCCATGCCTGTCATGACACGGGACCTCGTTTATTTTAAGTTCCCATCCGAAAGAACCATGACTTTCATTTCGTAATGCCGAGTGCTTGGCGAAAGAACAGTCCCTACCCACTTTCAAGTCTTGGGTCAGACCTGGTCGGGCTCAAACCCACAACCTTCCACTTTTGGAGCGAGCACTCTACCAACTGAGCTACCACAGTGACCATAAATAATAGAACTGTCCCTTCAATTTTGAAATTACTTTAAATTTCTATAAATTCCAATAGTTTCAACCATTTTAAGTACAAGTAGTTTTTGTTGACAAATCTTCTTTTACAGTAACTGTCTATTACAGATTTTTTAATGTTGCAATTTTTCCTTCCTAGGCAATTAACGATAATTTTCACTTTTCCTAAGTTTTCCAATATTAATAGTTATGTTTTGGTACATAATTATGTAGTCATTATACACAGTCTGCAGATTATCAAAATCTAAATAAATAAACTTAACAAGCAAATGTTTGTGTTTTATGACACATAAACAATACCATGTCCATTTATTTGGTATGATTGATTGGTTGATTTTTTTTTTTAATCCCATGTCAAAGTACAAGGTGCAATATTATTATTTAGAGGAATTTACCAATACATAAAGTTTGCTGTATGTTAGTCAATAAAAACTTTTTAAATATAAAATCACAAACTTTATGTAAGTATACAGGTGTAAACAGGTGTTATCATCAGGTAATAAGTGTAATCTACAACAGGTGAATACTTTGCAATTTTAGTGTTTGGGCTTTGATCAAACTGCCAAAAATCACAAAAATATTGTTATATGGTATCACAGGCATACATGTATCTTGTGCTACAAATATCAAATAAAAAGCTGAATTAAGAACAGGAAATGTGGCAGCTTTAAAACATTTAATTTATAAATAACAATTAAGTATGATATACCTGCTTGGGTTCCATTGTAATGACCACACTGGAGATGTGGCAGCATTTGGACGTTCAATCTTAACTTTTTCTTCACCAGTCTAAAAAACAGGAAACAAATTCTTTACAAATCTTAAACAAGAGTTTTGAAGATTAACATTGTCCCCCTCTTTCATTTTTAAGCCCCCCCCCCAGTCCACCCCACCCTGCCCCAACCCCTTCAAACAACCTTTTCATTTGTTTTAATCTAAAAGCCCTGTACCAATAGAAGATAACTGCCATATATCATCAAAATTGGGTCCAGTAGTTTGGGACCAGATGTTTAAAATGTAAAAGGTTTACCATACACATCCATGATGAACAAAACTTGCTAGACAGCAAACCATAGCAATAACTCATTGAGCCTTTCACTCAGGTGAGCTAAAAAAACTAAGACATAAAAAAAACTAAAATAAAAATGATACTTTTAATCTTTTAGGCCAATTCTAATTAATTGGTACATTCTCATCCCCACCCATGCCACTGAAAATGTGCCGCCCCAAGTCATTTTATTTTCATTTCTTCCCAGGACGCATTTAAAGTCTGTTCCAGAGTTATGTCGAGTCTGTGGCATTTCAGAAAAGGGGTTTAAGCAGTCCCATAAAAACTGGAAATGCGAGGTTGAAATCAAAAGTTATGGATAGAGCATGATTTTCTTAATTTTGCATCTCATTCAATAATTCCGAAAGAATTACGGGCATGGTAAAGGGCAATTATAGCTGACATTCAACAGTAAGTGGATGTGTACAATACTTTAATAAGCAGTAATATAGGCAAAAAGGGCCCTATTGCCGATGTTGATGTCAACCATGTAAAGGTGCAAAAAACTTTTAAAACACATGTATGAAAATAAAAAATAAAAAATAAAACCCTCCCACCCACCCCCAAATTTTCGTCCAACCTGGATGAGAATCTACCATTAAGTTGAATTGGCCTTAAATATACAAAATTAATTGATTTCTGATTAAGGCAACATAATCTGAAAGGAAACCAATACATGTATTTTACCTTGTTTCTAATGCTGACCAGACCATTATATAATCCGAGAGCCAAGTATTGTCCATCATTTGTCCAACTGCAACAGGTGATACGGCTGTTGACCTTATGTTTAGACACATTCTTCTGTTCAGGAGACCATAACCCTACATACAAAACAAAAAAGTTAAATTTTTTTCTATCATTGTACATGCAATGTACTCTTAATAGTATTACTCAACACTCCCAAATCATGTTTTTTTGTTTTGTTTTGTTTTTGTTTTTGTTTTTTAAATCTATTTCAGCTTTCATAGTGGAACTCTGATTACTTAACATACAAACTAATTTCGTTAGTAAATTGCCAAAATTATATCCCGAATGAAATGAATAAAAATTGATTTCAACAACATATGAATATTGAATTAAAATGCAAAAGATTTTTTAAAGAAAATAGTTTTTTATATTCAAGTAAATGAATAAGTATTTTAAAACTATACATAAATTAACAGCTAGAGTACTGGTTTGATATTGTTGAAACTCACCAAAATCTGTAACAGCACAACTTGCTAACTGGTGTGTCATAGGATTGTATGACAAACACTGGATGGCATCATTATGTCTAAAACGAAATAATTGGATTTTTAAATGAGTATGTAATGACAATCAATATATCGATAACACTATCAGAAAATGGAGTTACAGCCCCTGATCCACTAGAAGATCATGTGTCTGTTAAATGTCTGGCTTTCTAGTTATGTCAACCATCCCTTACTATCTGTGCATGTGTCAGGATAAGATCAACATACACATCAACTCTGTTGTTCAACAGTTTGTTAAAAAATGACAATTAAAGAAAATAAAATCAGAGAATGTGTATTTTACAAAATCAATCCAGTTCATATGTATGACCATTTTACATAAAATAATTGATGTATTTAAACTAATACACCAAACACTTAACAGACACATGATGGAAGCTATCAAGTTATTTAGAGCCCTCTAGCAGATCAGGGGATGTAACTCCATTTACTTTTTTATTTATAACTAAAACAATGACTTATTTCAAATTCTTTCACAATAGAAGTAGCAAAACAAATATTAATAGCTTTTCCAAATATTAATTATAGACATCTTCACACTAGTTTTTTGTGGCCAAATGGGACCACTTTGCCTCTCACTTCTTTGGTATGAATCCAAATTTGGCAGATCCTAATGAGTAAAGTTTATCAGTTTTGCTTGGCAAGTTTAGATGTTTTCTCTGATGTCAGAAAGTTTGCTTGCTGAAGGTTGGAGTTTAATCTAGGTACTCAGGTTTCCCCCACCTTCAATAATCCTATATAAGTAAAATAAACCTGACTGGGGCATAAAACATCATTACTCCACTCCATACTTGTCTATTCTCTTTAATAAACTTTTTAAATTTTCTTTTGTTGTCCTTTCACCCTACGCTGATTGTTAATAAACAGCCCCATTGCTTGAATGCAACTGAAACATTGAATGTGTTGGCAGCTTATGATCTTCTGTGAATGTGTCATACATCACAGAGAATGGTGATGCTAGAGAGATGAAGCGATGATCTTGTGTAAGACTTTGTGCCTAAATAACAAGTATTTTAAAAGTTTTAATGGAGAGTAATATAAATATGAAAATTGTCAAATTTTAAAATGAACTTACGTATACTTTAAGATACCCTCTAGTTTACTTGTCCAGATAATAACACTTTTATCAGCTGATCCTGAAGCAAATCTCTTCCCATCTTTAGAATATGCTACACAATAAACAGTATCTTTATGTCCTTTTAATGGTTGTATTAAAGTCCCATCATTTGTATCATAAACCAAAACTCTATTCCCAGCAGCAACTATCAGCTGATTACCATCTGGTTTAAAACATAGATCCCAAATGCTGCAATGAAATGTCAGAAAAAAATAAATGGTCTGCAATATATATGTATGAATTTGCCATAGTTAACCATAGCATCATTCTGTGAATCTATTCTTATGTCTGCAATAGTAAAGAGCCTCTGCTTATCAGTCACCTAAATATTTGCTCTTCCATTGAATATAAAACTTATCAACTAATTTTTCCCTTTCTTCTCTTTTTTTCATTCAATTTTCAAATATCTTCTATTAAAAATGTGGAAAAATAACAGTATCAAGTATTTTTTTCTGATGAGATACATACCAAAGTTTTACAGTATTTTGAAATTTTATAAAATGAGTATACATACTTATATATATAAACGTATATATATTTTGATGTGGTTTTGCACTAACTAGCTGACAATAATATAGTAACAGCCAAACACAGACTTAAGATGAATAGAAAGAACAATCAAATGGGTAGGGGTAATTAATATAAAGCAACATAAAGCAATATAAAGCGGTTTTATTTTCCTTGTTTTGGGGTTTTTCCGTTGAATTATGGTTTCTAACAACATATAACACTGTTTAAAATAAATTTCAATCAACTTTATAGAAGAAATAGGCGCTTTATACTCATTTTTTTTATCGATATTACAATATTTGCCGAGCCGCCATATTTCCTTCAGTGCGCATGCTCAGTTCGTGTTTCCTTATGAATGAACTACCGAAAGATGGAACACCTTTTTTCCTAATTAATAATGTGCACTAAATTTATAATAATAATTAAAATAATATTAATAAAAATTATATTAATAATAAAAGTAATAATTTTGCTTTATCATTTTCTTATGTTTTTCGTTTCTGTTTTTTAATAATTAAAATTATAAAAAAATAATAATAAATAAAGTTTTTCACAGGCTTCCCTTTTTTAAAAAAAGAAAATTTATTTAATTTGAAATTTTTTTTTTAAAGTTCAGTCTGGCAGCATCAGAAAAGTTTCGACCCCTTTTAATACTTAACTAAAGTTATTTAACTAGTGAAACTGAAATATTAAATGATTTATTAGTTCTCCCGGGGACCAAAATATTTACATAATATACAAAAAGTATGATACAATATATACATAAAAATTATCAAGAAAAAGTCGGGTTTCGCACATATGTGCGTGTGCTACAGGCACAGCACCCGGACCAGTATGTTAAAATAAAAATAAGTACTGAATACGACAGATGGCCTTATGGTAACAGATAAAATAAATAAAAAATAATAAAGTCGGGTGGCGCACATTTGTACGTGTGCTACAAGCACAGCACCCTGACTAAGAAGTTACAATACAATAAATAATAAACTTTTAAATCTTAGCTATTTTGGGTAGCGAATTCTTTTTTCGGATCGAGCTCTTCGTTTCTGACCCCGTTTAGTGGCAATGGCCCTTGTTTTAGGGACTTGTAATAGACCATCGGTTGATGTGACCAGTTTTGAGTTTGAATGCTTGAATTCATAATTTTTTTTAAGTATGCTATCTTTCTCATGTTCCGATTTCCGTTCCCAAACAGTTTCTTTAATTTTTAGGTACTGAAATTTAGGAGCGAGTTCGAATTCCCCAATGCCCTGAATCGCTTTTTTAATTAAATTTTCCTGAAATTTAACCTCCCTTTCTAAAACTTTATCAAATCCGGACACCCTGAGGTTTCCATTTTATAGCAGCTTTTAATGAATGATTTATCGACTCGCAGTTCAGTATTATTTTTCTAGGAAGTTGAAACTTTCCCACAAACCTGTCTTGTTTCGAATCCAAAATTCAGAAGTTTTAAGATCAAAATCTAAAAGTGTATTGGAATTAGATAAACCATTGTCCCCGAACAAGTTGTCCATAATAGGCCTAATTTCCACACCTGACATGCCGATTTTACGACGAAGATGATATTAAACGTTATTTTCAATATGCCTACTGCATAACGTCATATTAACCCAGGGAAAGGCTGATTTTAAAGCCTTGATAAGAGCTTTTTCCTCATCTGTTCCTATTACCAAATTATCCAAACTTATCTCGGTATGGTTTATTTTTGCATTTAGAACTCCCGAAATATGCGAAAAAATCTCTGGTTTGATGTGGACTCCTCATCCAAGTGTAAAACGATCAGCCCTAGAATGACAGGACAAGTAGATTTAGACCTTTTTATTAAATTCGTGATTAATTCTATTCGTCGGTGCATGGCTTCCCATTTCCATTGTAATTCTGCTTGTACGCAATTATATCTAATTAATTTAATTATCTTATTATAAAGGCAATAGGTCTATGTAAAACATAAACTAAATAAATAAAGAAATGAAAAAATAAGAAAATAAATCAATTTATAAAAATAATATAATATAAAAATTATAAATAATACATTATAAATTATAATTTTATAATTATAATTATAATTTAGATTTATTATATACAAATTATAATTGAGAATTATTATATACAAATTATAATTTAGATTCATTGTATAAAAATTAAAATTTATATTCAATATATAACTATTATAAATTATATTTTTTAAATAATAAAAATTGTAAATAATATTTTATAAATAATAAAAATTGTAAATTATATTTTTTAAATAATAAAATCATAAATTATATTTTATAAATAATAAAAATCATAAATTGTATTTTATAAATAATTAAAATCATAAATTATATTTTATAAATATTAAAAATCATAAATTATATTTTATAAATAATAAAAATCATAAATTGTATTTTATAAATAATAAAATCATAAATTATATTTTATAAATAATAAGTATAAAGTATTTTTTTTTTAAATAAAAATTATATAGTATGTTGAATATATCCTTTGATCTTTCATTTTATTCTAATCCTTCAGTAATCACAAGCGCGCGTGTCGGTTTCGGTCATAAAAGTCGGTTTTTTAATTGGCGGTTGATCAACTTAAAAAAATCATAATTTACGGCACAAGGAAAGTCTTGGAGGAAAAAAGGTGTTCCATCTTTCGGTAGTTCATTCATAAGGAAACAAGAACTGAGCATGCGCACTGAAGGAAATATGGCGGCTCGGCAAATATTGTAATATCGATAAAAAAAATGAGTATAAAGCGCATATTTCTTCTATAAAGTTGATTGAAATTTATTTTAAACAGTGTTAAATGTTGTTAGAAACCATTATTCAACGGAAAAACCCCAAAACAAGGAAAATAAAACCGCTTTATATTGCTTTATGTTGCTTTATATTAATTACCCCTATCGAATCAAATAAACAGAGACAGGTGTATGTTCAATGAAGTATATCGGACCTATGGTCCAATGATTTAATACGATACGATGAGTAATATAAGAATACATGAAATAAATTATCAAACTAATAAAACCATTTCAGATAAAATTATTATTAAACAAAAAATTTGATAATGACAATATGTAAAGAATTAAAAAATAATTATTTATAATAAGCAATTTTGCTTGTGGCTATTAATTTGCTCCAAAATTTTTGTTAATTTCACTATGAGGGAAACAAACTTAACTGAATCTTTTTAATCGGGTATGAAAAGTTAATTAACTTTCCTTAAATGGAAATCATTGTAATAATCTTATTAGAAAGGAAAAAATATTTATACAAGAAAACCGATAAAGGGCAAAAACTGGGCAAAAAAGGGGGTACCTGGTTGAACACTGACCTGTAAAAATAACCAATACACATCAAGTACATTTAAATAAGAAGAAAAAAACATTTTAAGTTCTTAGATTGTCGTTTCAGAACAAAATTTTGGATGGAAGGAGAACGCTATATATCAAAATTCGTTGCTTTTTTGTTGGTAACCAATGTAAACTATCCACACTTTCTGCTACCATTTCACGATGAGGCATTATTGAGGATAATTCTTCAAAACAGCGGTAAAATTGCGAGGTAAGAATAAAAATTGGTATTTCCACGAAGTATTATCACTCCGGTTCCCGATTCAGCCGTTTGTTTTAAAAAAATCGTCCTTGGAAAAATTTTTAGGCAATTTTTCGTTGGGACCTCAAAAAATGCGTTGCATTCCTTGTGTTTTTTTTTAGTGATTCTCATTTCCAGAATAAAATGATTGAGTTATGTTCAAAGCATATCATTACCATTGTTCTACTTTATCTCTATCATGAACTTTATCTACCCAAGTTGGAACAGCTCGCATTATTGCAACTAATTAGAATAAATAGGTAGACACCACCATGAGATCTTTCGAGTTTTGGAATTTGACACAGGAACTTGTACATGCGCACCTGAAATTTCCTGTTTTCCGCGGCAAATAAGTATGTTATTTAAAATAGTTTATAAAGAATTTGATCTTAAATTACCCAAACATTTGAGAACTGTGTTGTTGCGAAATAATATGTTTTGCATTTTAAGTTAATCTAAAATTTTCTACCTTCATTTTCCAGTGACAAATGTCATGTGCTGAACTGTCATTTTGGTTATAATTGGGGTACCTTACGGGATAAAAGTAAAATTACACGTTCGTTTACCGGTAATTTATTCGATGAAAAAAGTATTGTATTATTCTTACATTGATTTACAGACAGAAGGAAATCAAGCCATATTTCTCAAAAAATATATATGTTAATTTTAATCCATTCTTGAAAAGGTTACCATTGTTTTTTATCAAACCGGAAATTCATTCACCCAAAAATCGTTTTGGGAAAACCCCTAAATATATCGGTGCTGGATCTAATATACAAGATGCACATTAGAATAATACACAGTATCTATACATTTATAAAAATGTAGATTATTAGATGAGAAAAACATATTTGTGTGTATTCTACATGGATTTTGCCGAAAAATCAGTAATATTCAAAAGCATGGTGAGTAATTTTTGAAAATGATTAGATTATCATGGGTTATGTAAAATGCATTGTATAGCACCAATATTTAGAACGGAAAAGATTCATTTTATTGTAGGCAGAACTATTCTATATACAGTCAAAATTACATCACGAACACTAGATGTTTTATTTACGGTAAAATGATTTTAGCAGTTGTAACGTTACTATTGTTTTAAATGAGTAATTTATCATCAATTTTATTTAGACCAGTCTTGATCTATAATGGGCGACGATTAGGCTTTATGTTTTGACATTTTCTGCCCCTTTTTGAAGAAGGAAACATAAAGGTCAGATTGAAATTGGACCTTCTAGAGTCCACAATGTAGGCTGACTAAATATTGAAGACTTTGAGTTTTCATTTAATAAGTTACATATTAACCAACTGTTTTTTTTTAACCAATAGTCTTGTAGTTCTTTTTAATCTTCTTATCTTTCTAAAATGCACCTAACAATCTAACAACTGTCCCAGACAAAGCGCCTGCTAATCATAATCGTTCAACAATTGTCAAGCAGTGATATGTAAATGTAGACGTAACTTATCATTCAATTCATACAGATTGTTTGAATCAAATCTAAAAGTATAAGTTTATTTATTTAATCAGTCGATCCATTATGTCGACTTAAAATTCATAGCTCAGAAATTTTTTTTATATCCTGAATTATTTATGTATAACACCGTAGAAACAACAACATCAGTATTAAAAAACAAAATGAAGTCATAAAGTTCAGGTTTATGCATCATTATGATGCACATGATAGCTCATTAAGTTTGTGTTTAGCATCAGTTTCCATGATCGGTTGAGACTAAATGCTGCATTAATGATTTTCAACAAATTTTTCCACCAAGATTTAATCCATAGACCAGTATAAATGTGATAATTCTGCCCTTTTTAAAAAAAATACATTTTCAAGTTCTAGATCTGTACTCGGGAAATTTACACCGTGTTTGTAAAGAAACTAAATGCCTAAAATAATTAAATCCATTATTAAAAAACTTACTTTCTGATCATTTACACTTGTTTTACACAAACCCCATGACAAATGATAATAAACATAAGATATACAGCCTAATCAACAAGATGTATGTAATATAGTTTAATTTTCTTTAATTACACACAATTACAAACTTATCCTTCAGTGGCACTTTATTTGCATAGTTTATCATATAATGTGCACTGTCAAACTGGTACAAATTATCTTTCAGATCATTTTAGACTGACCTTTATATCACATTTGCAGAAAGCTGTGTGTGTGTGTGTGTGTGTGTGTGTGCTTTGTAGTTATTAATATGTTGTATAAGGTACTAGCTTGGTGGCCACCAATTTGTTGCTTGTTTTGAACTAAAAATCCCTAGGACTGGCTGGAAATTTGTCAGGATCTTTATCATGATTAGATTAAGGACTAAAAACCTGTTAGAAAATTTACAAGCTATTACAGTTCTCTGGTTTGCTAACTGGCCTAAATTTTAGACGACATTAAATCAGGTCCAATTTCCAATGAGTCTATTACTAAACCTTCAAATTTCTTCATGCAGTGAAAGATAATTGGAAATTGATTTTTTTCTCTGTAGATTGACTCAAATACTCTTGTTCATAATATTTTGTAAACTGATTTTAAAGTTGTTTATTAAGGTATGTCATGAAATGCTGCAGATTATATGTAATATCTTAAGCATAAAATTAAATGTAAGCATGTGTGTTTAAATTAAAGTATTTGATTAAACAATAAGTTTTATAATTGACTAGATGTGCAGATGTGCAATGTTTTTCTTGCGTCAACCCACATATGACATGCCCAAATATGATGTTCTTTGGCAAATTTATTCTTGTATCTGTTATATTGCATGTAACCTTAGAAATTGCAAACAAATGCTAAAATATGAAAGGGGAAAATAAATGTGACTTAATTCTTGAATGATTACCAGGTTTGTTTTCTGATGTATAGAATAATAAAAAAAACTGAATATGCTAAATGAGAGACAGAAAATATTAACCCTTAATATAGATATATACATGTATATGTAAAAAAAAATCAAGTGTCATGCTCTTAAATGTCACAAACTTAAGGTATATTGGCTAAAATTTAACTCATATTTATGGCATAGTATGGTACATTGAGAGCTCTTCAACCCTTTAATACATTACATGTACCAGTAAGTCTTTCAAGACTTCATCTACAAGGATTCTTGGACATTTTTGCCTGTGTTCCATTAATTAACCTTTTTTTGCAAACATGTTAAAAGAGCAGTGTTGCCTATTTTGACATCTTAGAATAGATAATATTAAAAGTGGAAAAAACACAAGACCGTTAATTATACAGCAAAGTATTCATATTGAACCAGGGTTACGTGAGTGTATAAACTGGGTAGTTGCTTTTGAAACCCATGCTTATGGTGGAAATATAAATGATTATTTTTTTACTACAAAATGTATAAAAAAAATGACATGTCAAATTTTTACCGGATGAACTGTTTTATTAACATTCATGATTAAGTCACATTGTCATTATTCTTTATAATCTATTTATTAACTTGCAGCTTTGTGGTCAGATGCTGCTAGCTTTTATACAGACAATAATCCTATAATCAATATTTTATCTCCTAAACAGTCGATCACTGTGTAAATCATATACCTATAGAATCTGTCAATTCGCCAGAAAAATTATCTACAGTTTGTGAATCTGGATAATCGTGATCATGAACCGTCATAAATTGACTTAATTAACTGATATTGGTTACTTGTATTTTTAATTATCATTTATGAGTACATAGAGATTTTGAACCAAAACGTAAGCTGTATTAAATATTGATGTCAAAATTTATGTCTTCGTCATATTTTTTTCACTCTTAATCGAATTCTGACATCAGTCCTACCATTAATACTGCAATACTACTAGTAGTAGCTTTGGTGTGCATAAGTTTAAGTGTAAAGAATTCATTGAGTATTTGTTGTGGGAAGATGAATTGAAAAAAAAAGTTTTTTAGGAGAACTATGAATTTAAACTAGTATATGTCAGAAAATTTTACATCATTGAATCTGTGAAGAAAATTGATCTTGTTCTTGAATAAACTAAGTTTGAACTAGATAAAGTAAAAAAAAATTCAACAGAACCAGTACTTTAGACATGTACAAGTATTTCATGTTTCATTTTTTTTTTTTCAAAATATAACAGACTCTGCTACCTTTAAATTTGAAAAAAAAAAATGTACATGTACTTGCATTTAAATTAAACTGAAATAATCATAATTTATAGATATGAGGAAATGCAATAACTATAAATCAACACTTTTCCATAAACTAAGTTGAGTTAAGTTGAGTTGAGTAATGGTGTTTAACGTCCCAGTCAAGAATATTTCATTTATATCAAGATGTCGCCAGCTAATTGGGCAAAAGTGCCAAAATTTTGCCTGTGCTTTGTGTTGAAGGCATTATACAACAGGAATCTTTATTGTGCCTCACCTACCATGACACAGGATCTCATTTATTTTAAGTTCCCATCTAAAAGAACTTGATTTTAATTTCGTAATGTTGAGTGCTTAGCAAAAGAACAGTCACTACCCACTTTCAAGTCTTGGGTCAGACCTGGTTGGAATTTGAACCCACAACCCCCACTTACAGTGCAAGCACTCTACCAACTGAGCTACCGCAGTGGTACCCATTAACTAAGTGTATATATGCTTGCAATAAACTAACAGTATACATTGGATTTTATATAATTTGGAAGTAGACAGTTATTTTACAATAAAGTAGGCATTTATATAATTAATTGGCACTGACTATTTTACTGACAAAAAATGTCCAGAAAATCAGAATTAAAGTAACAGACAAGCTCTAAATAAATGAATGAATGAAAGAAAGTAATCCTATGTTTCTGTTGACATCCCTGATACATAATTATGTATATGCAGAGATTCAGATTGGCATCAGTCATTGACCACATCACCGATAAAATAACCAAATGGGACCAAATAAGTATTGGTACACAGAAATGACAGGACATTGCAGTATGGATAACATGTACCCAAAATAGTTTTTTTGTATAAATTCAATGAAAAATTTGTCAAATAAAATCGAGTTTTTACATACCGGTAACCCATATTTGGAAGTCAATCCCTTTTTAAGCAATAAAAGAAATTTTCTTTCAAAAAAAAATCTTACCAGTTTTCGATACCACAGTGAATCACACAATCTGTTTTACGTCCATGTGCTTGGCCCATGTTTACTTCTAATTGTTGTGTTGCTGGTATTACACAAACAAAAAGTAAATACTGTAAAAATAGTGAAAGGAAATCTCTAGATCCAAATAAGCTCAAGGGGAGAAACCCAAGCCCAGACTAACACAGATGAACAAAGTTATATGCTTATAAAATCAATGAATTAATAGCTTGAAGCTGATAAAACAATTAAGATTTTCATGTTTATTAAAGAAAATGATTAATTGCAGATGTTTAAATATATTGTGATTTTAATTGTGGTAAAAAGCATTACCTAGTTAATTGAATATTTTTTACAGAAAATCAAGATTTCTTGATACTTGTATGGAACTCTCAATTGTATGCACTTGTATTGTTGTCTTGTAAATATTGTATGTATGTTTTTCCTGAGCTGATTGAATGGGGGGGGGGGGGGGGGTTCGGGGTTCCTTATAATCCCTGTGTACCAGTAGGTATATGTTTCCATTCCTGGTAGCCAAAATAGCCATTGGCTACTAATTTCTGAGAAATTCTTTTAAGAAGTAACCTATTTTTAGTGAATTTGTGAAATAATACTTTAAAAAGGACATATTTTCACAAATTTTGGAAATTTGGCTTCTGATAATTTTTAGTTTGTGGAAAATTAGACATGTAAAATGTAATTAATTAACCAGATAACAAGTCTTGTTTCTCTTTATAATGAGGGGAAAAAGAGAGATTTTGATTTTTCCTTACTTTATTTTTGAACCTTTCTTGTCATATGATTTGATAAAAAACATGAAGGGTAATATATAACTTGATACAGGCATTAGAAATAATTGTTGTGATGTACACTTTTGAATTCAAAGATTTAAATCAAATAATAGAAACATTGATGGAATTCAGTACAAGTATACCCGAAGACCTTAATGTGTACAGGGCAGTTGTTTGCTATACATGTAATTCATGTATTTGCATGTACATTGAGATGAATTTTTGTGTTACGCATTGTGTTTTATTACTTTTTACATAGGGTTTTTATTTCTTGGAATAAAGAAGTGATTCACACAATGTGATTAACTGTTCTGTAGTAATTAGGATTAGAATTATGTTGCACAAAAAAAAAATTCAAGTTCTAGCAAGTGCTAGTGGAATTTTGCAGACTTTTTTGCAATTTTATGACATTATTTAATTTTCTGTTTCCTTTTGGTTTTTCAGAGTAAAATTCTGCATATATTGATTAAAGTTGCCCTACAGTGATAAACATGTCATCAATTGTAGCAGCCTTGGAGGAGCCTGATATGTCATTAGACATTCCAGCACCCCCTGTTTCATCAGCTGATTCCATGGGAGAGAATTCTAATAATAGTAACAATTTATTGATGGAACAGTTAATGTCAGATGAAGATTCTGAAGAAGGGGATGATGAGGATGGGGAGGAAGAAGAGGAATCTGATGAGGAGGGAGATGAAGATGATGAAAGTGAGGAAGAGGAGAGTGAGGAAGAAAGTGGGGAGGAAAACGGAACAGAAAATTGTGATGCCAAAAATGCAGATGAGCTTCCTGAGGCCTTGGAAGAAGAGGAGGGTTTAGGGACTAGTGAGGGTGTTGATGAAAGTGATATAAATTTAGACAGTGATAGTCTTGCTTTAGGAAATGCTTTAAGTGGAAATGAAGACTTATTTAATGAAATTGCTAATGCAAGTAATGTTAGAGATAATGAAAAAGAACAAAATAGTGAGATAGAGGGAAAATTAGAAACATCAGACTTTGAAAAAATAGAAACTCTGAGTTTTGATAAAATAGAAACTCCAAGTTTTGATAAAATAGAAACTCCAAGTTTTGATAAAATAGAAACTCCTTCATTTGACTCAGCTTCAGCATCAGCTTCAGTGGGTGAAAATAACTTAGGGGCAACAGCTGAAAATGGAACATCAATGTCAGATGAAGTGAAAAAGAGCAAAGAAAAAGTGCCAAAGAAACGGAAAAGAAAGAAAACAGAAAAGACAGATAAAGATAAATCACAAAAGAAGACAAAGAAAAGAAAAAAGTCAAAACCAAACAATTTGAGGAGAAATATAAGGTAAAATTGTTATAGTCAGTGTTTAATTCAAAAACAAACGTTTTTTGGGTCACACCGAAATATGTGAGGTCACCCTGGCCAAATCTTTGAAAAATCAGGAGCAGTGTTTTTAAAAATTGAGTCATTATAGTAAGATATTTTGATGCATTTTAAATTAAAATAAAAAATTAATATTAAAGTTAAAGAGAAAATATAGACTTGAGAGATAGGAATGGATTTCTTGAAAATTCAACTAAGAATAAAAAGGAAGGCTACGGTTGGCCCACTGACCATATTTTTGTTGGACAAACTAATTTGTTTAGAGCAATAGGGGCAAGGGCCTCTTTCTGATCAAACACTACATGATACATATCAACATAATGATCAAAGTTATAATGTGTAAATTTGTAACAAAGAAGAGCTTTTGTCAGCATGTTGACCAGTATTACATGTAAAGTTTTGGTAATCATTTCTGGTGTACTTGTTGGGCAGTTTAGGATCTGTTTGTAAGACAACCCTTGTTATCTTGCTCCCATTCAAAAAAAAAAAAAAAAAAAAAAAAAAAAAAAAAAAAAAAAAAAACAATAAATAAGTTCATGAACTTTGCCACCTTTTCAGAATAACAGGTGTTTTGTGACATAATTTTGGTTATTCATTGCATCAACTTCAGGTTGACTTATCTTTCGAAATAGACACAATTTAAGTAACATAAGTTAATTTGTAAATGCAAAACAGGAACACGTTTAACAAAAAAGCAAGACAAAAAAATTAAAGATATAACAAGCAAAATGGGGCAATATTGAAACCACTTGATAAAACACCATATTGACTTTGCGACTTTGTGTGAGCATTTGATATGATAACGGAATATTAGCCAATGATATGGTTGGGTCTCTGATTATTCCATTTATTCCAATTGGTTGTCTTTGTTAACATAAATTATGAAAAGAGCTTATGATTTATTTATTTAAGGGACATAATGACAGAGGAAAATTTTGACGCTGAAACCTTAGCAGCTCAGAGTGAAGAATTGGAGAGAAAAAAGAGACTCCAAGAACTCCAGAAAAACATTCAACAGCAAGCACAGAAAAAGAAAGAAGAGCAGGACTCACAGCTTAAGTCATTACTTCAAGGTTTGTGACTTCATAGGTTACAATTTCCCTACAATTCTTATAGCAATTCTACATAGCTTGTAGTCCTGGCTGTGTTTTTGAAAAACCCTGATATAGAAATGGACATACTACATGTGCTTGTAGCTTCTGCAAGGGAATTTATTGTAAGATAATAAATGCTTTCCTGTCAGTTCTTGTAAATTTTGTGTGTTTGCCATAACTCAATGTTTCTTCATTAGAATTTCATGTTCAGTTTTAAGTTCAAGATCCTGGAGATTTGGGGTTTAAAAAATTATCTAATTATGAAAGCATGCAAGGCAGTGTTTCTTATTGCTGGACAAAAACACCAAGCTAAGCTATGACCAGTTTTATTTGAAGGATTTATAAGCATTTTAAAAAAATATTCTGTTTCAAAAAAGAATACTGGTAAAGGAAAAAAATGTTTAAATTTTAAGTTATTTCAAATTTTTTTTACAGTTGATGATTTGGAAAAGGAAGAGGAATGTATAATGTTGGATAGTAGTGATGAGGGAAAGAAGAAGGGTAAAACTATGTTACTTTTATACTTGAAGACTTTGTAGAAAATGGCACATATTACATATTTTTAACGTATTCAGAGAGAAATAATATTTTATGAATGCCAAGAACCTTGAATGGACAGGCATACATTATGTATTTTTAATAGATTCAGAAAAAAATATTTCATGGATGTAAAGAACCTTTGATTGTCAAAAGTTGGAGGTTTACTTCGGCCAGTCTGGTTTCCACTATTCCAGAACTGACCATTCACCCCCTTTTTATATATAAGTGAAAGAATCTTGACTTGGGCATTACTCCACTTCATTTTTTTTAGCAAACTCTAAAAGCAGTTGTCTTGTTTTTATGATATGATTTTGTAGTAGATGAGACACTTTGACAAGTGCTTTTGTCATGATAGCCAAAAGCATCTTAAAAAGACCTCGTTGCTCCTTTATGTAAACACATCACATAAAATAAAATTGCATGTAACTTTTTCTAAAGCTGATGATGCCTCAATATAAGGGACTAAAGCCTCATATTTTGCTGTTTGTTCTGAAACTTATTTTTAAATTTATTACAGATGTGATAGATATTAGCAGTGATGAGGACGATGTTGTGATTACGAAAGACGAGGACTCAGAAATTGATTCTGAAGATCCGAACAATGCGGGTAGTCACGTTAACGATGCAGTAAATATACGTGATGAATTTGGTCGTGTACTGGTCAACATTGGTCATCCAGATGAGGAACCAGATATCTTCTTACCTCCTTTCATAGCAAATAATATCAAACCACATCAGGTAAGATAAGATTTTGCATTTAATATACATGTAGTTTTGATTTTTGTCATACACCTGACATGAGCAGGGGTCTTAGTGGTTTAGAGCTCTGACATAATGATCAGATCGCAATAACTCTTACTTTCTAGGTTAGTGTCCACTCTGGTATATCCTATTGTGAGAAGGTTTGTCAGTTCATACGCCAAAAAATAGTAAAATTGCTTTCTTTGGACACTCCAGTTGCCTCTACCATCCCAGGAATATCTATTTTGATATAAATGACAAATCTTGACTGGTGACTTCAACAACATTACTCCACTGCACTTCTTTACTTAAGCATCAGCATTCGGTTAAGTGTTTTGGATAGACAGAAATTTAAGATTTTTGTGAAAATTTCAAAGAATGGCAGTTGTTACAGATTTGCCGTTGGCTTTGGTCCCAGGTATTTAAATTATTAACAAAGATGTATATTCATTTCCACCACTTTATTCATATTTAAATATTTTTTAATTCTCTGTATATTCTGTTCCATATTAAATTTATAATTATTATTTTCTGACCCAAGTGTTTCTATAGGTGTGGGCATCCCTATATTAGTCCAATTAATACACCAATTAAACCCAATTTATTATTAAAGCTACATTAAGCATCATTTGATTAAAACAACAAAAACCCCATAATACCATTTTGCCCTAGTACACAGATCACTAGATTTAATCACTAGAAAAAAAATTAATAAATTAAATTGATTTTTAGAATCAAATACTTGAAATTAGTAATTAATAAAACATTCCAACAACATAATTTCCAATTAAATTTAAAATAATTCTCTTTCTTTAAAAGAGGAGAGAAAAAAGAATAGCTTGAATGTCCCTAGATTTAGATATTTAGTTTTCAAAATTTAAACATTTCCAAATTTCACAATGTAACAATAGTTATAAAAAAAAAAAATTCTACCCTGTATCAAAATAAAATTTCTACTAACAATTGTATATACAAGTATTCATTTTTCTCTCATATCGAACACCATCATTCATGGCCCAGTCTCCACTAAATTTTATTTGAAAATCCACCCCCTTATATATACACAACAAAACATAACATCATGAAAACCACATACTCCACAAACTCCATACACAGTCACACAACCCATGAATATTTACAAAGTTACCCCAGTTTATTGACAAAATATCAGCACATATATTAACCTCTCAATTTGTTTTTTTTTTTTTTTTTTTTTTTTTGTTTGTTTGTACTTTTTGAAACACCTGTTAATTAGGCGACATCTAAATATGGACTGAAACTTAACACCTTTACAAAGTTATGGCAAAACAAATATGGAATGGGCACAATTAAACATGATGAAAAAAATACAATTTTTGGTCAATACAAAAAAAAATTATTTACACTTTAACAGCGGTGCAGGCAAGCTTCACGGCTATTTTAAGTAAAGTATGTTTCAGTTATTTGAATCTTGTCCAGCGAAAGTTGTAGCAGATTGTTTATAACTCATTGAAATTGAAAAAGAGATTGAATAGAAATTGTTTTTTTTTCTCAAGCTGTCAATTAAAAATGTTTCATAAGATAAAAAAAATAATAATACATAATAATATTAAGCTTGGTATAATTGAATTTAATTTTCTTTATATTTGATGATTGACATTCAGACTTCACTTTTAAACCAGTATTCTTTTGTGCATAAGCACCCTTCCAATGTTTAATTATAAGCTTTAAAGTTTATAGTCAGCAGAATATGATGTTGTTTTGTTTTGTTTTTTTTTTTGTTTTTTTTTTGTTTTTTTTTTTTTTTTTGAGAGTTGTGTAAAACCCAATAAATTTGTAAAAACATTGATTTTCTTTTATTTCATTTCATTTTAATTCTTTATTTTTTTATATGTTTGTTTGTTGTTGTTTTTTTTTAGATTGGTGGGGTTCGTTTCCTTTATGATAATTTAGTGGAGTCAATGACCCGATTTAAAACTAGTCCAGGACTTGGTTGTATATTAGCACATAGTATGGGACTAGGAAAGACGATTCAGATGATCTCTTTTGTAGATATTTTTCTACGATATTCAGGTTCTAAAACTGTGTTAGTTATAGTTCCGATTAATACATTACAAAATTGGATGTCAGAATTTGAACTTTGGGTACCAGAAAAGGTCAAGCCAGAAGTTCATGGTGCTGTGGATCCAAGACCGTACAAAGTGTTTCTGTTAAATGATGCTTTAAAAACTACACCTGCCAGGGCAAAGGTCATAGGTCAGTATTATCATAAAATCTGGAATATTTACAAAAATTTGCATGATGTTTATCAAAAACAATTTGTGAAAATGCAATTCATGTATCAGATGTGAAATATTTATGTTTTCTCTAGAAATTATATTTTGGCTTAACTGTTTATGAAAATCACAATTTTTCATTTCCTGTAAATACTTTAAGATATAGGTTATATATGTATAAAGCACTATCTATTTAACCTAAAAGTAAACAAAAACCTTGTCTAAACTTAACTATTTTATCAGAACATTACCAGAACATGAAAATTGATTCAAAAAATTATCAGTACAAATGTTTTGGTTTAGACAGGTTTTACTGTATAAAATATTTTGAATTTAAGTTGGTTAGTAAAATGTTGTTTCACCTCATATCAGCAAATTCTTAAACTATTCAGGAGGAGGCTGTTTTTTTTGTTTTTCTTTATTGATAGTTCATATGTAGGGGTATTATGCAAGTGTTCTTTCACACAGAGACGTATAGGTTGCTAGTACTCTTGCCTACAGCCAAGTAGAGGTTTAGTTGATTTGAATTTTGGAAAGTTGATATAAAATTTTTGGCCAACCATATGTTTTGCAAGTAACGATTTTTAAATTTTAAAAAAATTGCCAACATAATTACTTTTCAATTGGAAGAACATTTCTAAATGGATCTTTTAGTTACTTTTTCAAATATTCAAATCCAAGGGGGTCAAGTGGTATAAAACCCTTCCTGACTTATGGATCCCAGATCTTCTTACTGCTAGGTTAGAATTTCATTCCATCAAATCCCGATGTTAAAAAGTTTGTTATTTAGCTTGTCGTTATCATTTATTTTCTCTGGGTTTTCCAGTTTCCTCCACTGATGTTAAAACTAATCCCATTGACTCAAGTGAAAGAGTCTTAACTTAAGCATGAAACAACAATAGTCAACTCAACTTTTTGAACCACTGTTGTTGTTGTTGTTAAATTTTATATTTAAGCAGTTAGACTTCCTGAAAAATTTGATAAGTTATTAGATGAATTCATTATGGAGTTATGTGTGAAGTTGCTGACAATTATAAATATATTTTTCGACATTTGAAATTGAAGTATCCCATGCTTACTATTATCAGTTTGTAAATTTTTAAGTGATTTACTGTATATTTTACAGAGGAATGGTATAAGGTGGGTGGAGTGTTACTAATGGGATACGAGATGTACCGTTTGTTGTCAAGTCGTAGAGGTCATATACCTAAAGCTAAAAAACCAGGAAGAAAACCAGCATCACCTGTTGTTATTGACATAGAAGAAGAAGATCATAATAAAAATTTACTTGTTGGTAGGTATTATTATTATCTCCCCTTGATGACATCTTTTATGAGATGATGATGCCATTTTGATATTATGATCTCTCCTGAGGCCTGTTCAAGATAAGCTACATACACTTGACTTCAAGCGGTTCAGGAATGATTATTAGCACAAGCCAACACAAGCAACCACTATCAATATTGTAAGGTTATTCCCCTGAGATTCAAGATGGGGTCCCTCAGACAAAGTTTGTAAGAAATGGTTTGAATAAATTCTGAAACCAACATGCATTTCAATTTATATTTCAGTGCAAGTGTATGGAATCTTTCTAGAAGGGATTTGAATGAGAGGATTAGTTAAAACTTGTGTACAGTTGCCCAATTTAATTTATATTTTAACATTTTCTCTCCTGTCAAGTGTCAGTGTCCAAATCTAAGGGAGATTATTTTTCATGGACCTAGATGATTATGATAACTTACGTTCAACGCAAGTACCTACATCCATTCAATAGACATAAAAATTGTATTCGCAAGTGCAGTGTAATTCCACCAGTATCTTGAAAATCCCTCTTGATGACTTTTATGAGATGATGCCTCATTTTGGTTAATGTTTCTTTCTAGTATCTTTAGTTGTTGAAAATTTGGATTGTGGTTGCTAAAACAGGGACAGTAAAATTCAAACCAAATTCTGCCTTACTTTATCCATCACTTCAGACCATATTATTTTTGCATCTGTTGGTTGAAACATTACACACAAAATTTTGATCTTTTGAAGCATATTGTTATTTATTTGTTGAACATTATTTCTTGTGGAAACTGTTCATTTATTTATTTATTTATTTATTTATTTATTTATTTATTTATTTATTTATTTATTTATTTATTATTTATTTATTTATTGGGGGTGGTGGGGGATTTTGTAGAAGAATTAAACTCAAATTTTAAATATTTTTAAACATATTTCACATGAATGTTTTTATATTCATACTGAATTATTTGTGTTGTGGGTTTTGATACAGTGTCAGAAATTACCGCACATACATGTAACATTCTTGATTAGTCAAACAATTATGATGTTAAGATGTATATTATACATGTATACCGGTACTTATATGTTTAACTTGACATTGTTTTATTTACAGATGTACACAAAGCATTAATAAATCCTGGTCCAGATCTTATCATCTGTGATGAAGGACATCGTATAAAAAATAGTCATGCTGGAATCTCACAGTCACTAAAAAATATAAGAACAAAGTATGTCGTTACTTATACATTATATATAGAGCGATAAACAATCTGAATGATATTAATATCATCTAAAAGAGTAAACCAGGTCACTAAAAATATAAGAAAATGTATGTCAACTGTATGTTGTATACAAATGATATAAATATCACCTGACATTGACATTATTGTAATGTTGTATTATATCACATCAGCAATTTCCAGCTATTCAAGACAAGGTTATTAATATCTATTAATTAAACTAAGAACATGGTCTGGTATGCACAGTGTGAGTTTATTTTTACCTGCTGTTTACTAGTGTATATTCAGGGTGACTATTTGTAAAGGTGCTAGCTCACTGAATCAGTATGCCACAGTTAGGCATACCACTTCCTTAATCCCTTTATCCATTATCCTGGCACCAGGTAAACTTATTACTGTTCTATCTTCTTAACAGGAAGTACCAGGCGAGGAAGCAGTATCTCAAATTTTAAAGTCTCGTGTATGACCCTGGCTGGTTTGTATTGTTCCCTATTGCATCTATTACTTATATATTTTTTACAAATGTTTGAATTTAGCATATATATATATATACATTGTAAAAAATCTTATTGTATGTTCTGTTTTTACAGGAGAAGAGTTGTTTTAACTGGTTATCCTCTACAGAATAATTTGATAGAATATTGGTGCATGGTGGATTTTGTGCGACCGAATTACCTTGGTAATAAAACAGAGTTTTCGAATATGTTTGAACGTCCAATCCTGAATGGTCAGTGTGTAGACAGTACCCCAGCAGATACACAGTTAATGAGATATAGAGCTCATGTATTACACAGTCTGTTAGAGGGATTTGTTCAAAGGTATGAACAATAGTAATGTTAATCAAGTATGAAACATTCTTTAATGAACTAATATATCATAATATTGCAAGACAACTTTTCACGACTTAAACTAAATTGTAAGAATTTTTTGCACGATTTTATGCTCCAGTGATGACAATTACTGGGGTATATAGTGTTATTGGATGCTGTCTTTTTTTTTTTGCTTATGAATTGAGATGTTTAAATGATATTAAATATGTAACTTTGTTATGATGAGACACAGGTGAGTTTCATTTTAATTTTAAGTTTTTGTCAGCAAGCAAGGGTATTCTGGTTTTAAATAACTGAATAGGTAATTAATTCAACCACTATGTTACTTATTTTTTTTTATTTTTTTTTTGTCATTTTGTCCATTTTAGCATTTAATTCAACCACTATGTTACACTTTTTTGTCATTTTGTCCATTTAGGCATATTAATCATAAAATAACACTGGTCTCAGTAAATAGATATCTGAGTATTTTGTACAGTAAAACCTTGTTAAAATGCCTCTTGATAACCTTTCACCTCACTTATTGGCATATACATGTACTTTAAAGTTGCAAAGTTCATTTCTTTTTTTTTCTTAAAAATGTTTTTAATTTTGTATCTTTATGATGAGTTGTAATTTACTTACAAGACCTTTACAAATTTACAAATTTAAGTCTATTGTGATAAAATTTTTGTTTCAAGAAAAATGTCTAGTTTGATAAATAATAAAATACATTAGTATATTATGTTATTTCATTTATATCCTATCCTTATTTTATTCAAACATCTATTTTGATTTTAATAGACGGGGCCATACAGTTCTACAGCAAGCTCTCCCACCAAAACAAGAATTTGTATTTCTTATTCGGATGTCACCAATACAGAAGGAATTATATAAACGCTGCATGGAAACCGTTAATGAGTCTGGTCTCAGAGTGTGGGCTAATAACAATCCACTAAAAGCATTCTCTGTTTGTTGTAAGGTAGGTATCATTTTATTGTTTGTATAGAAACAGGTCATTACAATAATGAAAAATAAATTAAAGATCTTGTATATATATTGCCATTGTGTTATTTCAGACCAATGTAATTTATTTCTTTATTTCATTTCTTTTTTTTTTTAATTTTTTTTTTTATTATTATTATTTTTATTTATTTTTAGTGTACAACATATACAACAAATTATTAAATTGGACTACAAGGTCAAACTAAGCACATTCAAACTAATACAGTTAATTAGCATCAACAACGTTAAACAATAAAACACTGGGCGAAACTTATACATTCAACTTTATATATTTATCATCTCATTGGAATGGTTGTTTGTATTATAAATTGCACACAGATGTTTTTGTCAACCCTGGCATTGCCATAAGGCAAGACTTAGGTGTTACTTTTAAGGTATCATCATAGTCGGTGGCAGTGTGTCAAAATGCAAAAGTTTATGTTAAAGTGATGTATTTACTTCTCGATCAAAACTAACCAGGCAAGACATTTAAATCTCTGGAATTCTTGTTATATATCATAAATTTATTAAGTCGATATTAACCTTTTTTAAATCAAATTTCGAAAAGATGATACAGAATAATCAAATAAAGATGAGACAGATTATTCATATTAAAATATTGATATTCCATGTTACACTATTGAAGATTATTCAGATTGTTCATTTTGAAAATTACTATTTTCAAATAACATTTTGCACATTGAGCATTGCATCTTTAAAAATTATCTGGCAAGTTAAATTTAATCAATACATGTTATACATTGTATTTGACTTTAACAACAGATATGGAATCACCCAGATGTTTTGTATAAAATCTTAACACAAAAGAATGCAGAGGATAATGACCTTGACATTGAAACAACAGAAAACGGTCAGGTAAAAAAGAAAGCAAAAAGAGGAAGGAAATCAGCTGTGGCTACTTCAGGTGGAGATAATCCAGCCTCACCATTTGGTGATAGAAAGAGTGAAGTCTCCATAAACTATGATTGGGTATGTCAATAGAATTCACCAATGTACAATATAATCAATTCCTTTTATGGTTTGTGCAATAAAAAAAGATACTGTTTACCTTACAAATTCCTGGAATTATGTAATTTTTCATTTTTTAAACAAACTTCTGTGGTTCCGTTTCCATTGGAAATACTTGTTACAGAAATCATTGTCATATATCATGTGGTAGGTTTGTGAATCCTTTAATTGTCTCATTTTGTTTATTTCTAAACCACCTACATGATGTCAGCATTGAGCAGGTACTTCTTGTTAAATGATTCTTGTCTCACTGTCGTAAAAGTTTAGAGGCATCGATGCTCTTTTTCAGACATGTATTTTCGCATCAATATACATTTACATGAAGTTCCTACATTTATAACTTACAGGCTAACATCATCTATTTATGTTTTTATACAGGCAAGAGAAATATTCAAAGATTACACACCAGGATTATTGGAAAATGGTGGTAAAATGGTCATACTCTTTAACATCATAGAAGAATCGCTGGCATTAGGAGATAAACTTTTAGTGTTTAGGTATGCTTTAGCTAAAAAATTTCATAAGATAGTTTTTTACTTAGATTAGGCATTAATCAAAATTAAAATGTTAATTTTTAGTTGATTTTTGCATCAAGATTTTGAATATTATATTCAGGACTCCAGTTTCACAATCATCCCTTAACCAAGATTTTCCTTAACTTATAATTAGCAGTTTTTATTTACTTGCTGTAGTTAAATTAACAAATAAACATTTTTGATAAAACTTAATATAGATGTTATAAGCTTGAAGTATACTTTAAAATGACACCTTAAATTCTTGTATATCTTAACAATTAACAAAATTATAAATTGAGTTGAGAAATAGTGTTTAACGTCCCACTTATTGAGACATTGCCAGCAATAGGTGAAAGTGCAGAAATTTTGCCTGTGTGTTGCGCTGATGGCATTATAAAGCAAGATTCTTTATCATGCCATGCCTACCGTGACACAGGACCTTGTTAATAAAAAGTTCACATCTGAAAGAACCGTGACTTTCACTTTGTAATGTTAAGTGCTTGGCAAAAGAACAGTCACTACTCACTTTCAGGTCTTGGATCAGACCCGGTCAGGGTTCGAACCCAAAACCTCCCACACAAAATTATGAAGATTTCAAATTTGCCAGATTTAAGTTAAGGAGGATCATAGTTAAAGAATAATTTTGAAACTGGGGCCAGTCCTCTTATGAAGAAGGTTGGTGAATTTCTACTTTTAACTTGGTTCTTCTATCATCATTAAACTAACCACTGGATATAAGAATCTTAAAATAGGTTTAAAACACCATTAGACCTACTTAATTCTGATCATACTTGTGCCTATGATTTATTTAGGGATCAAAACATTATTATGAATATGAAATACAATAATTTGACATTTTGAAGCCCCATGATAGGCTTTTTTTTCAATTTTATAATTGATCATTTAAAGCAGTATAATTAAATATAGATAGGCAAAATATATAATTGTTCTTCTTCATTAAGTTAAAATCTGTAAGCCAAGCTAAATAATTTGCTGTAACTATCTTATTCTTCATTTAAATGAGATCTGAAAGTCTTAGAGGCATTGCTGATTTCCTACTGAAATATAAAAAAAAAAAACCGGCTGTTGAGGACAGACATTGCCATTCCTTTTATCACATGATAAACTGTTTTATATTTTCATTTGACATTTTCTAATTAGCCAATGTTTTTACTAAATGGAACTCTCAAATTCACATTGGTCTTATGATAAAGATTATCAAAAAATAGTATAAGGAATTTTTAGTCCTAAAAAGAAGGGGTGATTTGCCCCTGTGCTGCCTTCCAAATTACCCTCTCAAAATCTTCCGTTACAGGAACTTTTTATTTAGACAGATGGATTAATTAATCAATACACTAAAAATTTCTTTTTTTATTATTATTATTTGGTTGTAGTAAAACTTATTTCTAGATTTTCATCCACAGATATCCAGAATAAATATTTTGAATCCAGAGTCTGCTACATTTGTTTACTCTGGTTTTGAGTGTATAGAAATCATACTGACAGTTCAAAGTTTTATATATATATATAAATGTTGTAGGTTGTAGTTACAACTTCGTAAGTTTTTGATATTTTTACTTACAGTCAAAGTTTATTCACATTGGACCTCATAGAAGAATATTTATCAAGATACAATGTACCAAGAAATGAAGTCAATGAAAAATGGTGTCGCAATAAAAACTATTTCAGTACGTATGATAAATTTGTAATATGTTGTTGATATCTTTAATACATTAAAAATATTTTTAAAAAAAAAAACAGTAGCAGCTTCACTAATGTGAGTGAACTTTGAAGTGATTTGGATATGTCATGATATATCAAGGCCTTCATAAGTGTTCCATGGTGGCCAAGTGGATGAAAACACATGCTTTCAGATTACAGCGCCTCTCACAGTTTTCAGTTACTAAAAAGGCAGACCCTAGTTTAAGAACATTTGTCAGTTTGCTTGTTAAAGAATAGTGATTTTATGCAGACATTAACACACTTGCACTTTATGCAAACAGGTTAGTCTTTAGAGATTAAAAAAAAACTTGCTGTCATTGCAAATAGCTGAAAAATGGCTGGTGCAGCATTAACAATATATCCAACCAACCAAACATTTTATTTGGAACCATACAGCTCATAGATATATGGTCTTAGCTTTATAGTCAGTAAAGTGATAAATATTTGGATGTACAGTGAAACTTCTGTAAACAGACACTCCACGGGACCGGTCATTTTGGTCGATTTACAGAGGTGTCCGTTTTCAGAAGTTTAAAAAAACAGAATCGAATCCAGTTCGTTCCAGTCTGTTACCAGGTCAAAATTTAGTCAGTTACCGGATATGGCTATTATAATGGTATATTCATGTGTGTGCATTGATCGTGTTTGTTAACACTTACATCAGTAAAGTGATATTTAAAATGTTATTTATATTTTATTTTTATCTTAAACAAATTTAACAATGAAACAATGTGCATACATTGTCATTGTAGTTGTAATACGTAGTTCTACCCGTCTTCATTTCGCAGGTGTAACCGTCTTGTGAAACACAATTTCAGTTTGATGCCGATGTTTGAAAACTGACTATTTTATGATCAAGAGAAGAGGCCATATCAATAGAACGTGATTTATTTAAGTTCAAATCTGTATTGTTTTTATAAAATCGTTTGCCTTGCATCTAAAAACATCATGCAGCTTTTGGGCATCCGACTTCTGTTTTTTAGTTTTTTTTTAAATATTAACAACGCAAATTTTAATAAAACGTTTTAAACACGTTTGTTTATTTTAAAATTACATATGATACATATACATGTATCTTATAATTAATAAGTTAATGTATAAGTAAACATCAACTGTAGGTAAACAGGTGTTATACAAAGCCCGCAATAATATGAGTTCTCATCACGTGCAGTCATTCGTGACCATTCAAACATTATTTGTTCCACAGGTAATGTCGGTATTCGGAAGTTTATTTACAGTTAAAGAAGCCGATTTGGGCAGACAAATTATGTCGGTGTTCGGAATACGGAGGTGTCAGTTTTCGGAGGTTTTTATTACAATTTATATAAGAATAAATCCGTCCCCAGCAGACAATGTCGGTTTAGGGAGGTTGTCAGTATTTAGAGGTGTCAGTTTTGGGAAGTTGCACTGTATTATATGTATGTAATAGATTTATCAATATTCTGTTTTAATGTGCATATTGTGATTCTGTTTTAGGGTTGGATGGAAGCACTGGTGCCCAGGAAAGAGAGAGAATGATAAATGCTTTTAATTCTGGGGAAGGTGATCAGTATTGGCTTTTCCTTTTATCTACCAGGTAACTTAAATAGACTACACTTCATTAGCTCTACTAAAAACTAAAAAGTAATTTTTTTTTTCAATCAGCTGACAAATTCTAATTGCATTATCATTTTTTCGAGCTTGACATTGCCATAAGGCGAGACTTAGGTGTTTCATTTCCAGGTGGTAGCAGTGGCAGTATGTCAAAATGTGAAAGTTTATGTTAAAGTTTTTTTTTTTTTTTTTTTTTTTTTTTTTTTTCCCTTGCTTATAACTGTGATATTTTGATGTCCAAAAATCCATTTCTTCTAGGTTTTCTTTATAAAGCTCATTTCAAACCCTAAAATAACAAATTTTACTTAAGAAATTGCTAAAATAATCAAGATTTTATGATAAAAAAACACAATATGACTACATGTAGTTCTTATGTTTTATTTTGCAGAGCTGGTTCTCTTGGTGTAAATTTGATAGGAGCCAATCGTGTGGTTGTGGTGGATGCATCATGGAACCCGTGTCATGACTGTCAAGCCATCTGCCGTGTATACAGATTTGGTCAAGTTAAACCATCCTTTATTTATAGATTGGTCACAGATAATTCAATGGAGAAAAAGATTTATGATCGACAGATTACGAAACAGGGGATGTCAGGTAAGTAATCCAGTATTTCATTCCTGTTAAAAGAGTCAATTGTAGGAAAGCCTGAAAAGAAAACAAACTCACAAGATGGAGGCCTGTTCAAGATGGTGTATGTATGCTTTCGTTTTCGGCAAGCAAGCTGTTCAGAAATGATTGTTCGCCCAAGTGCACACATGCAACCTTATCACTATTGTAAGCTTGTTCACCTTAGATTCAAGATGGCGTCCCTCTGACAAAGTTTATAAAGGTTGTAATAAATTCTGACTCTAGCATGCATTTTCAATTTATATTTCAGTGCATGTGTATAGTATCTTTCTAAAAGATATTTGATTGACAGAATTAGTTAAAACTTGTGTACAGATGCCCGATTTAAATTGTATGCGCATGCACAGTGGAAAGAGACCAGTATACTGATACACTCCACCATCCCTGAACAGACCTTCTCAATAAACATGCAAGTTAAAATATCTTGATTGTGGTCTGAAACTCCCTTTTTCTATTCCACTCTGTTTGGTATGTTTGTGAGCAAATCGCCACCATTCCTAGCAAAAGTTTATTGTCATAAGTATTTGTTATTTTACAGTATAAAAATACTGTTTAGAGCACTGATGATTTGATATTCTGATAATAAATTATCGAAATTAATTTGTTGTACTCGTGTTTAAACCTATCCTTTATATTTTGTTATTTCAGACAGGGTAGTTGATGAGTTACAGCCCCAGAATCAGTTTTTGCGAGGTCAGACAGATAATCTTCTTCGTTATGAGGTAAAGAAATATATAAATTAATTAATCATCATCATTCATTTTAACTGTTACATGTTTATCTAATTCGTTGTATAGGTGTTTGAGAGATTTGTTCAGTGTGGTAATGGCTGTATGAAAATAATTTGAGGGATATATCAATTTTTTGGGTTTCATTTGTCTGCCAGATCCAATGTATCTATATCTCATACATTTACCTACACATTTTGATAAATTTAGTAAAGGAGTACACCAACACAAGATATTATTTTGTGAAACATGGGAGGGGGGTTATCAGTGTTCAATATAAAATAAATATATGTCTGATATTTTACTAGTTAGTGAATAAAAAAATACAGAATCATGTTTTTATAAGGCTCATGTAACAGGCCACAGATTTCACTTGGGTATATTTTTTATCTGTTTCATTTTATCAATTTATAGGACAAGGAATTTGACACTGTTGATTTTAGTAATTGTGAAGAAGAGTATGATGATTATGTCATGTGTAATGTTCTTCATAATCAAGGCCATTTCCTGACTAAGGTAAGATAAAACACATAAAAGTATATAGTTAGCCAAGCATTAATAAGTAGAAATACATTAAATTTTATTTTAAATTCTGGGTGCTGTCGGGATCATTGAATCAGTATTAGATATTAGACATCAGAATTAAATACTAGAAATAATCAATTTCAACAAAATGATAAGGTATCTATGAAAGTGGGGTATAAGTTTTTAAATCTCTAAAATCCATGCCAGATATTTTATTTCATGGGGTATGGCAATATTCCTAAAAAATACAGATCAATTATGAAGTACTACTTTACGGAAATAAATGTTAATGAATGAATAAATAAATAAATAATGAATTACAGAAATAAATACATGTGTTAATGAATGAAAAAATAATGAATTACAATCATAACTTCTTGGTTTTTTCTTCATACAGTTACATACATGTAGATAAATATTTCAAGATTTTTAAGATTTTATAATGATATATATATCTGAAAATTTGGTTAGTGTTTCTTTTTTGTTTTTGTTTTTGTTTTTTTTTTTTTGGTTTTTTGGACAATAAATAAGTGGCTATTTAAGGAAGTATTACTGTAGTAAAATTTTGATTTTTTTCTTAACAGGCACCATTTACTCATGAATCTTTACTGATAGACAAGAAAGAACTAAGATTAACAAAGAAAGAAAAACGTCTTGCCAAGCAAGGATACGTTATGGAAAAGCGTATGAATACAACATATTCAAGACCTTCGTATGCAGCCTTTTATCCTAAAGGAAAAGATGGTCCAGCCATAATAAGACACCCAGCACCAAGCACATGGTAAGAGTTCAATCAGTTTTCTTTTCAGGATCTGTCTCCGATTGAGATAGGAGATAATGCATGACACAAAAGTTTGAGCTTTGTACAGGCAAGCTATCATTATACTGTATTCCTATGTAGTGTGTCTGTCCGTGTCCTTTGCAGCTTTTCTGTGAATTTGTTTTGATGGAAAGATGTAAAGGCAGCCTGTATTGTTCTTTTGATAGCATTTTGATATTATTCATTTTTTAGGCTTGTACTAATTGTTAAATTAATTGCTCATTATATGCACCATGATGAGTTTGATACAAAATAATGATAAATTTGACATACTACAAAGGTCTGCCAATACATAGAAATTTTTTACTTGTTCCTGGAAATGAAATATATGTATTTTATTTCAGTGTTACCATATCTTTACAAGAGTTAATATTTGTACTAAGTGTTTGCTATAAGTATTATGACTTTTTTCTTGAAATGAAATACATGTATTTTTCTTTTCTTAATTACCATATTTTTACAAGAGTTAATATTTGTACAAAGTGTTTGCTATAAATATTATGATACCTGTACAAAGTGTTTGCTATAAATATTATGATACCAGGCAATAGCGATATTGATGGTCAAGGGAAATAACTCCTACTGACTTGATTTGCATAGATTAAGTCACTGTTCTTCTAAAGCTCATGTTTATTTTATGTTACTTTTTTGTAACAGGACAAGCAATAGATACATGAATCGCCCTGTGGCAAGTGTCAAACCGATGATAACAACTCCTGTACCGATGCAACCAAAAACTATCAAGTTTCCCATTACAGCTAAAGCCAAACCTGGTGTATCAGTACACAAAGTATTAACAAGCACAGGTAAATGTACATTGTACTTAAAGAAACCCAAAGCTCTGCAGGCAGTAAGTCACACCTCAAAAAGTGTCATTGTGTCAGTAGTAAAATTTTAATCAAAATCAAGAAAGCTGACATCATTTCTGAAACGAATAAATGACTGCTTTGTCTCATTGTATAAGGCGAGACAAAAAAAGGCCATTCAAATTTTGATATGTTTAAAAGTCTTCTTTACACAAACCACTGTAGTCAGTTACATTGTAGATTCTTTAGTTGATCTAAAGATTGAAAATTATATATAACAACTCCATTTCAACTCTTTTAGGGATTTCGTAGTTGATTAGTCTAAGGCACAGGATTAATACTAATCTGGCAGATCCTATAATGAAATAGTTTGTTAGATCACAAAGCAAGGGTCTTTAGTTTTCTCTTTATTACTCAAAATTTGAACTTACTGTCAATATATTTTTGAATCAGCCTTAGGTACAAAATTTTTATTCCACTCCATCTGAATTCCAAGATGGTTGTCGTTCATTACCTATAAACAGCTATGAAAGAGAAAAATGACAAATGCTGCTTAATTTTTTGTGTCGCCTGACAGGGCGACATATAGGGATTACTTTCGGCGGCGGTGTCCGGATTTCCTTGTCCGGAGCATAACATTGGTGTTGCACGTTCAAATGACTCCAAACTTGGTGTGCATGTTTCTGGCAATGACTTGAAGTGCAGTGCACAAGAACCGCAACTCTATCTTTTTCCGTTTTTGAATTATTTCCCTTTGATTGATTATTATAGAGCATTTCTTGTTCGGAGTATAACTTTGGTGTAGTATGTTCAAATGACTCCAAACTTGGTGTACATGTTTCTGGCAATGACTCGAAGTGCAGTGCACAAGAACCACAACTCTATCTTGTTCCGTTTTTGAATTATTTCCCTTTGATTGATTTTTACAGGACATTTATTAATCACTTCTATATTAAAAAACACCTTAACACACTTGGATGCCTGAGTAAATGTAAGGTGTGATTTGATACAATGGCTGCTTACAACAATAGGTGAGACAATACCTCTCACCATCGAGTCCCAAATCAGTTGATTATTGGCTTTTGGGACCTGCAAATTTGTTTGCAAAATCGAATACTTCTCAAAATAGGAACTCCAAAAATTGAGACCTTTTTAATATAGAGTTAAGAACAAATATTGTTGGGACCTGAAAAATACCTCTCAAAATTGAGTACCTCTCAAAACTGAATCCCTCGAAATCGGGACCCGACTGTACTATGCAGTGTCAGACGACACATCTGTTTCAAAGAAACATATCTACTTTAACCAACATTGATCTTATCTAAGATAAAAGATTTGCCATGCATCATCTAACATATGAATAGGTTTTTTCTAAAAAAAAAAAAAAGCCACGTTTCATGGAATATGCAGCAGTGCAGGTTTTTTTAATACTTTTTGTTAGTCATTGTAAAGAGTAGATTTTACTTGATCTATAGATGAGTCTGTAACTGAAATTATTTTTTGTTATTTTACAGATATAGTATTACCTGGAACAAATACAAGTACACAGTCAGATGGAACTGCTCCAGTGAATAAAATCCCAGCGGGACAGAATATATTTGTCATAAAAACACCAAAAGGTGTCTATATACGGACATCTGAAGGAAAAATATTTGCTGTAAGATCAAAGTTACCTGTCATAAGTAGACCATCAATTACTGGCATGACTTCTACAACTACATCAACTCTTACCATGGCAACATCAACAGGTAGGAATCGATTTACAAATGAATGCCACCATGCAGATTAAATATAGTGTAATCTGGAAAATAATTGATTTAAACAAGCAATCGTGTGAGAAGAGTAATAAATTGAACATTTGTTTGATTTTAGGTAGAGCATTGTTAATTTTTTAAATGAATGGAATTCGCCAGTGTACCACTATGATCAATACCTCTTAACGTTAGTGCGGAATGAAATGGATAACATCAAATATTCCCGAAAAAACGTCGTTATTACGGGAAAATGTCACTTTATGCGATTCCGTTGTCAATAGAAATAATTGTCCCGCACAAATGCTATGAGGTATTATGTGATACACTGGCGAATTCCATTAGATTTGCAGATGAGGTAATCCAGTCATTTAATGTAACATGTTTAGGGGAGATATACATGTAGTAGGAAATTATACATAATGTTTATTTTTTAATAGAAAATGCACCATACTGATCACATTGGTTTCTATTTTTTTAAATTATCTCAGGAACAAAATTTACACTATTTGTAAATTGGAGAGCTCATAATTCTGTGTAAACTGTATTTTCGAGAATTTATTTTAAAATTATAAGGGATGGTTTGGGATCAAGTCGGAAAATTTTTCTATGCCATTAAGTGGATTTGGACTTTTTTATTATGCAGTAATTTGGGTATTTTTTTCAAAAAAAACTTCATAGGAAATGGATTTGGATTTCAAAATCCTATGTGATTATCCGATATATGCTATTATCTGATATGCGATTAAATGGGTTCGACTGTATATGTATATGTTAAATATTTATTGTTATTTTGTGATTGTGAGAATATAGGGTATTTAAAATTACATAATAAGTATTTTTCTTATCTGCTTTTGTTCTTTTTTCAGATGTTCCGAAAATTATATTCAAGCCCAGTGCCACCATTGTCACAAATCCAAATAAAAATGACATTGCTTCAAACAGTAATATTGTTAAAGCTTTATCTTTAGAAGAAGAAGAGATGGATTCATCTTCTCCGAATGATCTGATATCCTCAAAACAAAATACAAAAGAAATATCAAGGACTGATTCTACTAGCTCTCTATCATCACATCTAGGACATATGGACTTTCTTGATCATTTTCAGAGTGATGAAAGTGAAAAGAATAAAAAAGTAGTGGGCGTTAAGACTTCTCGTAAAGGAAGTACCAGTATTATTGACTTATCTAAAACAAAAGTACCAAAAATAGCTCCAAAAAATGTTTCCAAAGTTCCACCACAGATGAAGAAGCCAATGCCACAGTTTTATATTCCACCAGTTCAAATGCCAGCTAAAAATTCTAGCACAAATTTCAAACAACAACAACAACAGTCCCAGATGCCTTTTGTGTATCAAAATCAAAGGTACCCACCACCTGGTCCAATAACTGCAAAAAGTTTATTGGAGAATACAGATTCAAATTCTATGGATACAACCAAATTTTCTGACTCAAGTTCTATAGATACTTCTAAATTTTCAGACTCATTGTTTTCAGAAGCTTCAAATGCTGGAAGTGATTCAGGTTCAAATGCGGGAAGTGAACAGACAAAGGTTACAGATTCTGATACATTTATGCCTTCAGAACAATCATTACAGGAGCCGCCAAAACAACCCACAGAGGAGTCACAACAATTAACACAAGAGCAGCAACAACAACCACAACAACAAACATCACACCAGCAAACAACACGACCACAACAGCCAACAGAACCACAACAACAGCCAATACAACATCAGCAGTCTGCAGCACCAACACAACAAACAACACAGCAGCATGTAACACAACATACAGCACAGCAGCAGCAACCCCAGACACAACAACCAATACAACAAGAACAACAATCAATACAACCAATGCAACAAGATCAGCAGCCAGCACAACAACTCACACAACAACAGCAGCAACAAAATGAAGAGAAACAATCACAACAATCATTTTTTCAACCACAACAACAAAGTCTTTACCAACCACAGCTGCAAACACAACAACCATATCATTCACCACAAATGCAACAACAACAACAACCATACAACTCACAACAACAATACAAGTCACAACAAAATTCATATAACACACAACAGACATACCAATCACAACAACAACAGTCTTATCCAGGACAACAACTGGATCCCTATCAATCACAACAAAATTATCAAACACAACAACAGTCATATCAACCACAAGATTATCAGCAGCAAGATTACAACAACATGTATTCAAACCAACAGATGTCACAATCACCATATCACCAACAACAATCTCAGTACCAACAACACATGCCATTTCAACAACAGAGTTATAACAACAGCTACAACATGCCTCAAATGGGCATGTCATCAATGCCAATGCCAATGCAGCATGGTTATATGGGTTTTCCATTTGCTCCATATCCATTTCCAATACCCCAGCCAGTGATGATGGCAAGTGGACTTACAGGGCAACCATATATGCCCATGGCAATGCCTACACAAATGGGCCAGTCACCCTATGGTATGGGTAATATGTCATCTGCAGCAACTGGAGGTCAAGGACATATGATGCCTTCTAGTAGTCAAGGTCAAATAAATACTTCTGAACAGAATATGATAGATACACCATCTGGTAATCAGTGATACTAAAATCGAAAAAAATTATAATGATTTTTTTACAACCATGGATTGGAATTCTGACACCAGTCTAATTTCTATTTATTGATACTAAATTTGAAAAAGAACATTTTTTCTAGAACATTGTCACCTGAATAAGGGACCAGATCTTGATTGTTTTTATATTTTATTACTGTAATGGCAATATATTGTTTTTTGCATATTTTCTCAAGGTTTTTTTTTAAAATATTTTAATAAAAATTATCGACAAAAAGATTGATTGGTTGTACTATGGATTTGATAAATTAACAATAAGGTTTTCTATAGATTTATTGTGTCAGTGGATTCCATTGGCCAAAAACATAGTTCTCTTGAATGATTGGTCTTACAGTGGATTGGATTGGTCAAAAAAAACTATTGGCCATACAGGGAATTTGATTGGCTTGAAAACAAATATACATGTGCATTTGAGTCTGAATTACCTTTGACTGTTTTCTTAAAAGTATTTGGATTAGAAAAAAGTGGTTCACTTCGTCTTTGAGATTTTAAAGAGAGTTTCACTCCTACTTAACTCAAAGGTCATTTGATTTATTCAAGACCAAGTGCTATAGATGTTCACGCATACTACAATGTCTTGTAACAAAATAAAGTGTGTACAACTTTCATACCTCGATAAGTGGAAGAAAGAGGATAACTTTAGATTAAATGCATTAAGATCAACGGAAATAGGTGAATTTATGTAAAAGCTAAAAATTTGTGTGAAAATTGGTTGTGAAATCCATAGCATTTATTTGCAATACTTCAACAACAAACCTCTGTCTCAGATCTGTGATGTGTGTCAGGAAAAAAACCTCGATATTTATTGATAAAGTGTATCATGATTCATTTACATTTGTGTAGACTTCAGTATGGATTCTTATGTTTGTCATTTTGCTATTTATTACCCATCAGAAATAATTCACAGGAAGATAAAAGTTATGGGATATGTGGAATGGTTACAATAATTTCCATCAAGCTCACACATTTTTCTATTGAATGAAATTGATTTCAAACCTATAAATTATTGGCAATATTTTGACAGAGAAAAGATTGAATAGCAATTTAACTATCTTAATATCAAATAATTCTGTTTATATGATATCATGAATGACTCTACGATCAGGAAGTGCATGTGTGGTCTTTTTTATTTATGCTCACTTTATCTACATCATTGACTGTCCATTTATAATAAACAATGTTTCAAAATACTGCAGATGGGTTTATTGATAATAATTATATAAAAATAATATTACAGTTTGAGGTCAGTTGTTAACAAGGTGTAAACACAGTAAATCAAGCTCTACAGAATCCTTCAATGGATCCTCCAGCTGTCTCTCCTTCAAAGCACACACAGGAGGATGAAGGTTCTCCTTCAGTATTTAATGTACACTGTTACAATGAAATCTTAAATCACAATCTCAAGTTCTACAGAATTCTGAAATAGACTTGGAAGCCATCTCTTCTTCGTATCCAACACAAGAGGGTGATAGTTCTCCCTCAGTATTAATTAGTATCTTTGCAATGTACATGTACAATTTTACCAGAAAACTTTAGTCACAATCATTTTTCCAGACAAGATCTGAGGTCATGTTACAAGTACAAGTACTTGTACTTGCCAAAAGTTGAATTCATAGTCATTGTGTGGTATATTGTGATGTTTTTTCATAGATTTTATTTTAAGTTTATACTGTCAAACAATTTGTTTAAATTATTTTTTAAATGATAATGTTGCCCATGGCAAATTAAATACATGTAATATTTTTAATAGATTTAGTTGAATGTTTTTATGGAGATATTTTATGTTAAGTATTAAACAATATTATTGGAATGGAATTGTCATACCATAATCATGATAGTATGTTGAATATTGAATGCAATTGTATGTCAATTTTTTATATGAACTTTTTACATGATTGCTAATGTGAATTTTAAAAATTCTACCGAGGAGATATCTTACCCATTCAATCTTACCCATTCAATGCTTATTTCTGATTAAAATGGATCATTAAAATATGTGATGGATATCTTCATTCTCAGGCCTCACATTTGTAAAAGGAATAATCAAAGACCTGGATAATCTAAACACCATGATGATGGTGATGATGATGATGGTGATGATGATGATCTATAATTGTCCATTTCCTCATTCATTCTTTGTTAATAGAACTACACCTCAAATGTTGTTTTCTTTAGTGACATGGATATTTCAGTCAGTATTTTATCCCCAATTGGAACCCCTGTATCATTGTGTATTTTGACATGGTACTGGCGTTGCTTTTAGAATTATTTATACAGGTTCATTGATTGAAATTTTGTAGTATTCCATCACCAATGATTACCTCTGGTTGGTTGTTGGTCTTACATGTACTTCCAGAATGAGGCTTCTAATGTTGGAATATACATGTACATGTATTAAGGAACAAATTTTCAACAGGGCTATCACCATGATGTCAACACAACAGTAGATAATGGGTTGGAAGAAACAATGAACTCAGCTACTATTTTTGAAGGAGTATAATACAAGTTCATTGGTATCTGATTTAATTTCTGTTACAAAGTACATCTATTGAAAAAGAGTTATGTGATTTTGGAGGTAATTCAAAGTTTAATGAAATTTTTTTTGTCTCTATACATATACTTCTATTACTATCATAGTAAATTTAAATTTATTTCTTTTAATATTCATATATAAATTTAAATTTACTATGATATCAGAAACCAATGATCTTCACATAGGCTATAGATGCCTTTGATCATAGGACTGGCATATGAATACAGACTCTTTGATCATGTGACTTGCATATGAATGTCAGTCTCCTCATCATGTGATTTGCATATGAATGCCAGTATTCTTCATCATGTGATTTGCATATGACTTCTTCCTCTACTGCTAGCTAGACTTCATGCTATGAAAACCACTTCTAAACAGTGACCAGTGATACATTCAGCAAACATCCACAGGTCAATCTGAACAAAAAGTGATGTCAATTTTTTTGTTAAAAACCATGTTGTATACAAAAAGGAATGAATATTGTTCAGCTGTTTTATGTTGTAAGATTTAATATACCTTTTGTAAAGCACTCAAAACTGCTGCAGTTGTTGTTGATTCTGGGTAATTTTTGTGAATATAGATAGTAAAACATCATGATTTTAGAAGAGAGATAATTTTTTAAACCTTTTTATATGGATCAGATATTTGTTAGATGTTGTACTTGAGTATCACAACAATTCTTTTTCAAAAATTTTATATTAAGGTGATATAAAAGACCAAGTAATCTTTTTATCGTGATTGCAGCAGCAAGATTCACCACCAGCTTTATACTCTATTAATATTTGCATGGAAAAATAAGGAATTTCAAATACCCGTAATTTTATATATTTTTTTAAATATACAAAATAATGTTACTCTGGGAAATCGTGACAAGTACATTCTCCTTTTTTTTTTTTTTTTTTTTTTTTTTTTTTTTTTTCTCTTCTCTCTCTCTCTAAACATCTGTAGGTATGAAGTGGTGCACTGTTAAATCCCATTGGTTTACCTTTAATTCATATACATGATGTTTGTTATTGTTTTGATGACATTTAAGATTTAAATGTTGTTCAATTAAATCTTGATTCATTTCATAACTACCATTTGTTCAGTCAGATTTTGGGGTTTAAAAAAGAATATTTACTGTAACCTTTCAGGATTCTCCTTAACACACACTGTTCAGGTTCCTCAATGAATACCTGTAAAATTTTATTAAGGGGGAGATTTTAATTACCTTTTTTAAACAAAAATTAAACATATATCGTACTTCATGTATGTTAGCAGTAAGAAGTTTTTTACTTTGATCTATATTGTTTGTTATTTGTTGTCGTATTTCATCATGAAGTCATTTGTAAAAATTATAATGAAAAAAACAATGTAAATATTACATCAAAATGAAAAAAAAAAATAAAATAAAATAAATAATATGAAAGTACATGTAAAAAACTTTGTTGTTATTGAGAATTTTACAACAAGCCTTTGTAGCTTAGTTGTTAGCGTAGGATTGAATTGGATCAGATTAGAGGTGTTTTACATCCTCGTCAAGATTCTATCACATATCAGGGTGATCAGTCCTGGGTGGAGGAAACTGGAATTGTCCATTGAAAATTCCAATCTTTGGCAAGCAAACTGACAAACTATTTCACATTTTGCTGTGCCAAAGGGGTTCAAATCTAGGTGGTGAGAGGCACTGTGATCTATAAGCACATGCTTTAGACCACTTTGGCCACAAAGGCCCCTGTTAGAGGTAAAAGATTTTGAGTTTGATTGCCATTATATCTGTCCAAGTCTTGAGAAATGTAATAATGAAACTTACTGGCTGCTTATTATAAGCTCTTTACAGTCATGTCACATGTCTCGCTGGATTTTTATTTATTGATGAAGGACCCTGAAACTTGGGCCCTTTGTGGCCGAGTGGTCTTAACCGTCAGATCCAAGTATGAGACATATTCAAGTATCAAAAAATTTGTCAGTTCACTTGCATAAGGTTGTTGGTTTTCTCTGGGTCCTCTTCTTTCCTCCACATTTCTGGACTGCTATCTAAATACAAGATTTTGACTGAGACTCCATTGGTAATTATCAACATTAACCTAATCAAAATAAAAATATAACTTACATTTAATAATGTACGACGAAGCTATCCAAGACTTCTACAAGTGCTAGCAATGTTGGCCACATTGTCCCATCTTTGGTCACTTTACACTTGCATAAAACCATCCTTTATAAACCATTACCAAGAAAAGCCACTTCTTCCATGCAAACTACAATAGCTCAGTTGGTAGAGTGCCCACTTTGTATGAGGGAGGTCAGGGTTTGAACATCACCATGGCTGACCAAGACTTAAAAATAGGTAGTGACTGTTCTTTTGCCAAGCACTCGACATTTTTAGAAATGAAAGTCATGGGTTCTTGGGAGGAGACCTTAAAAACTGATTCTCAATATCATGGCAGGCACACTAAATAATCCTCCCTGCCATATTGCCCTAAGTGCACTGTAAAGGTAAGATATTCTGCCATTTCACCTATAGCAGGTGAATGTCTCAAAATAAGTGAAATATTCTTTACTGAGATGTAAAAACTCCATTTAAACAAACAAAACAAAAACAAGTATGCAAAGGATCTGGGTAGAACATGGGTTTAAAGGCTATGCCATCCATGGTATAAGATACATATTAGGACAATGATATGAAAAATAAGTACTTGGGACAACAACACTGAACATCCTTTTTGTCCGAAGTCTGTTTGAAGCCAGGATTTACTATTACAAAAATTCATTTAAAGAGACTTTTATTATTTAACATGTGACCATGGAAACCTAATTCTTGATAAAGCTTTACAATATGTACTTTGGCATCAGATAATTTTGAGATTAGCCTGAGAATCCCTGATATAAATTTACATTCTTTTTTCCCTTTAAAAATTATTTAGATGTAAAAAAAATTTAATTCTATTACAACTTTTGTTGTGTCATGAATACTAAGCATGGCACATATTTGAGTCAAAAAGATTGGGGGCCTCAGGGGAAGTAGTCTAAAGCAGAACATAAAGCATCACTGCCTCTCAGATTGAAGTCCCACCATCCGACTTGGACATGTAAAAGAAACTCTGTCAGTTTACTTGCCAAGGATTATTGTTATTTTGTGGATTCCTAAGTTCTGTACAATCCCAGAAAGAACTAATCTCCTTTAAATCTCGGTGGCCGAGTGGTCTAAAGCACGCTTACGGATTACAGTGCTTCTCATCGTCTGGGTTCGAATCCCACTCGGGACAGATCCTAGTGTGAGAAAATTTGTCAGTTCGCTTGCTGAAGGTCCGTGGTTTTCTCCGGGCACTCAGGTTTCCTCCACCATCCCAGAACTGACTGCCTCTAAATAAGTGGAAGATTCTTGACTGAGGCGTAAAACACCATTCACTCCACTCCCACTCCTTTGACTGGAATTTCAAGTACCATTACTCCATTCCATTCAACATTAGGTTAAATAAAATGATAGGATACATCATCCAAGAAATATAATATACTTTGTAGTAGATACCACAAGGTGTTTTATGTCTTGGTCAAGATTCTTTCATTTACAAGAGGTGGTAACTTTTGGAATGGTGGAGGAAACTAAAGGGCCCAGAGAAAACCACCAACTTTTGGCAAGCAAACTGACAATCCTGAGAGGAAATCAAACTTGAAGGTGAAAGACAGTGTGATCAAGTGTTTGCTTTAGACCACTTGGCCCTAGGTTGCCATGAGGAGAAAAGATGAGTGCAGTAATGACATTTTATGCCCAAGTCAAGATTCTCAATATCAAGACAATCTATTTTGATAGGAAGTACATTTTACCCGTGTTTTGCAAACAGAATGAAAAACTTCCTACTCAAAACTCTTCACCATATGTGGTTAAAAACATTGTGATATATAAGTCAGCATTCTAGAACACTAATCTAATGCCCAACAAGCTAGGCAGAGAGAAATAATGATGTAAAGACAATTATCTGATGTGATAATTTATTTTATTGGTAAAATGTTTCAAATGTTGCTAGAAATGCATTATTAAAAACTGTATATGTACTGCCCTGTTACAGTAGCACATTATTGACAATAGTTACAGATTACTACAGTTAAACGTCATCAATCCAACACCTGACTATAATAATAATAATCATCTATGTATTATGTATCCCAAATCCTCATACAGGTTAATTATACTTTTTGTAGACTAAAATTAAACACATCTTTATATCATGTAAAGCACTAGGTCTGCCATTACTTATTTATTTGAAATATGTGTATTCTATTTTCAAGGTATTTTAAAATATTTTAAAAACAAAAAACAGCAAATATGATTAAATTGTTACAATTAGCATGAAAGATGTTTGATAAATACATGTACTGTGATTGCACCTAAATTAATAATTTTGTATCAAGACTTTGATAAAAGCATGAAAATTTTGTTTTGCCATTTTTTTTTATTTATTCATTCATTCATTTATTTATTTATTTATTTAGATGGTATATTTACAGTAACCAAATATAGAGCAATCACATTAAATTAACTGGAACATGTCTCAGGTGGAATGAGTTATCTGCCCCTGGTCCACAAACATATCAAACATATCAAAATCAGCTTTGTCAATTTCATTTAAATATTTTAACAACTGAATACTTTGGTTCAAACTTTATTGCCACATTCACAAAAAGCAGTGCTTTACATTATTCCAAACCACGGAAAGAACATTTCAAAGGGGTAGTGTTTAAAATAAAAAATCCTGAGGTTGAATTCAGACCAACAAAAAAATCTAGTGTTATTAAAGTTACTGGTCCTATGAAAATAAGATCAAAGCCACAAAAGCTTATATCCATCTTATATAAAGCAAAGCCAAATCAAAATCGTCCATCTTCTCAAATGTTCTATAAATGTTTTGAATGTACAGCAAACTTACAAATAGTAACGTTATTCAAGCAACATTTTAAACTATGGTTTCAGAAATGTGTCAAAGCTTTGAACTTAAATCAACAATTACAAGTATAAAAATAATTGAAATACTTTTAACAAAATATTAACAACTTTCATTGAAATAGTCAATCAAACTTACTTGGATTTTGATTTTTAGTTTCTTTTGGTAACCAGGGTAACAATTATTAAGATTAATTATTAGTTCTCTAAAAAATATTTATTTAAATTTCATTTTTATCTTTAACATTATTCTGTCAGTTTAAGGACATTTTACTTTCTGACAATCAACAAAAAAAAATCTGTGGATATACCTAGATTCTTAAAATCCAAGATTTAAATTCTTTGTCAAAAAACTACTGGTAGAAAACCAGATTCCAATTATTTCTGTAACATAATACTGTCTTTATTAATCAACTGTGTATGACAATTATCAACAGTGTAACCATTTAACAAATTATAGAAGTCCACATCCTACCAGATACACTACTGACTTGTCGATTCATGAAGTTATCAATACCACAACCAATGGCCCTGAATTACATATTCTGAGAAATCTGACTCTCGAATGAGTCAAGATCATCTTGAATTTGCAAGATAGAGTATCTAATCACATTGATTGTACCAGAATAAGAAAACTTGAGAAAAACCTTTTTTTTGGAAATGATTGGTAGTTTGGACTTGTTGCCAAAAATATTTCATATTTTACTTTTTTATATAGTCGGAAAAAACTGGAGAATTTCGTGGTATTAATTGGATCCTACAATTCCATTTGTCAATAAATGCCTCTTAATTTATTCAAGATTATTTATACAACAGCCAAATAAGATATAAAGAAAGAAAGAAATAATAATATCAGTGTAAAAATTTAAAATATATTTTATATATACTATAATAATAATAAATGACAAGAATAGTACTGAACGGCAACAACGAGTGATATTTACATTTATACATCAGGAAGGAAATCTATCAGATATACAGTACAGAGCCAAAATTCTTGTTACATTCCGCAACTTACCTAAAATCAACTCGTCTTCAAAAAATTCCTGGGAGATTTTGGTGAAATTCTCATCATTAAACTGAAAATTACTCAAATTTTTTTTTCTTTTACAATATTGCAGAAAAAAACACAAGTAAATTTAAACAGAACATATTGACATTCTGTCCCATAAAATATTTACTGTGTTCCACATGAGATTGCTTCAATTTAAATAATAATGTGTCTAACAGTGAAAATTTCAGCAAACAGTCATCAATTTTTTTTAATGTTTAGGAAAATTCTAGAACGTGAAAGACTTTAGGCACAATACTATACATAAAATAAGAAAATAATATAAGATGAAAAAAAAAATGAATATTCAATATGATTTAATTTAATTACAAATACAATTCCATTCACACACATACTTCTGCAAACTAAAGCTCTATATATGTAAATTTATATATATATTTTACATCATAACCAAGTTCATATAATTCAAATCTGAAAACCTCCAGTCTTTATCAAAAACCCCGATTTTAAAAACCATTTAAAGTGGTCAAACTATCCTTACATGGCGCTGATATCTTAAAATGATTTTTTCTCTCTATAAACCTTCTTTCAAGCCTGAACTTGATACTTCACATGCCATAATTTTTTCTTGTATTTCACATCATCTGAACTTAATACTTATAAACTTATAATTAACTGCTATATCTACTGTCCATCTGCCTCTTTGAAATTTTTTTTGTTTGTTTCCCAGTTTTAAGTTATATTGATCTGTTAATATTATTGTATATTTAACTAACACGTGCTGTAGTTTCTTTGCACCATGCCTACATTCTAGGTCCGTTTTTATATGCTCATGTATAAATTACTATATGTCCAGATATAAAATAAAAGTCTTCAATAAAAGTCTATAATGAGAAGTGGTCAGCTTAAATGGATTCATAAGATCTGAAAGTAAAAGAGGAAAAATATATACAAAAACATACACATATGTATATAGAAACAGTTTCAAAATACAGGAAGCACACAGTAGATATGGCATTTTACAAAAACATATACTAGTATATACAAATTGTATAATTGTATTGAAACCATCCGTTTCAAAAAAAAAAAAAAAAAAAAAAAAAAAAAAAAAAAAAGGAAGGAGAAGAAGAAGAAGAAGAAAGAATGAAGAAGATATGGCTATTTACAAAAACATTTATACAAATTATATAATTGTGTTAAAACTATCCTTATTTCAAAATACAGAAAGCATACAGTAGATATGGCTACTTTTATAAATAAATTGCTAATAAACCTAAATTGACAAAACAATGAATTAGAATTTGTTAACTAACTAGAATTCTGATAATAGCTTTATTAGATGTAAAAAGAATTTTAGCATCTCATTTCAATTTGTGTCCTGCACTTGTTACGCATAAGGACTGGTTTTACAGTATTAAATTGATTAGGTAATACAAATTTTTAGATGCTAAACATGCCTTGAAGACCACATATTATTCTATTATGCTGTCCATTTGAAAAAATAATTTTACTTTAATTAACGCTCATTCAGTTTCTTAATAGCACAGGGATTTCAACATAAATATTGAGGATATAAACATTTTAAATCTTTTTTTATTTTAAATAAAAATTTTGTTACATGCCAATCATTGTCAGTTGAAATTTCTAACTGAAATGCTTTTCCTGTTAGTTTCAGTTGTGAATCCCAGAGTTCAAACAGTTAAATCAATGCCAGATAAAAAACGGTTATCTCCCCTTAGAAGTCTGCCATTTGTAAACAACATGACATCTAATTTTGCAGATATGAATATAAAGATATGATAGAGCAAGATATAAATTTTGATTTCCATGGGAATAGTTGATTTTGCATTTATCAAATACAGCTATCTGTAATATAACCTATAGTGTCATGTGATGTACTAAAATTATTATTATGTTTTCCTTTAGAACCTGTGCTAATATAGTATTGTCTTGAAAGTAAAGTGCCCATGCCTGAAGCTCGGCACTATAGTCCCAAGACAATTATATAGTAGCCAAGCTCCTCATGAAACATAATAATGTATAAAGAGGTGGTCACTATACAGGTTTTCTGTATAGATAAATGGTGTGTATGTATAAAGAGGTTGTCACTGTAGCAGGTTTTACTGTATAGATAAATGGTGTGTATGTATAAAGAGGTTGTCACTATACAGGTTTACTGTATAGATAAATGGTGTGTATGTATAAAGAGGTGGTCACTATACAGGTTTTACTGTATAGATAAATGGTGTGTATGTATAAAGAGGTTGTCACTCTAGCAGGTTTTACTGTATAGATAAATGGTGTGTATGTATAAAGAGGTGGTCACTATACAGGTTTTCTGTATAGATAAATGGTGTGCATGTATAAAGAGGTTGTCACTCTAGCAGGTTTTCTGTATAGATAAACAGTGTGTATGTATAAAGAGGTTGTCACTCTAGCAGGTTTTCTGTATAGATAAATGGTGTGTATGTATAAAGAGGTTGTCACTCTAGCAGGTTTTACTGTATAGATAAATGGTGTGTATGTATAAAGAGGTTGTCACTATACAGGTTTTCTGTATAGATAAATGATGTGTATGTATAAAGAGGTTATAACTCTAGCAGGTTTTACTGTATAGATAAATGGTGTGTATGTATAAAGAGGTTATAACTCTAGCAGGTTTTACTGTATAGATAAATGGTGTGTATGTATAAAGAGGTTGTCACTCTAGCAGGTTTTCTGTATAGATAAATAGTGTGTATGTATAAAGAGGTTGTCACTCTAGCAGGTTTTACTGTATAGATAAATGGTGTATATGTATAAAGAGGTTGTCACTCTAGCAGGTTTTCTGTATACATAAATAGTGTGTATGTATAAAGAGGTTGTCACTCTAGCAGGTTTTACTGTATAGATAAATGGTGTGTATGTATAAAGAGGCAGTCACTATACAGGTTTTACTGTATAGATAAATGGTGTGTATGTATAAAGAGGTTGTCACTGTAGCAGGTTTTCTGTATAGATAAATAGTGTGTATGTATAAAGAGGTTGTCACTCTAGCAGGTTTTACTGTATAGATAAATGGTGTATATGCATAAAGAGGTTGTCACTCTAGCAGGTTTTACTGTATAGATAAATGGTGTGTATGTATAAAGAGGTTGTCACTCTAGCACGTTTAACTGTATAGATAAATGGTGTGTATGTATAAAGAGGTTGTCACTCTAGCAGGTTTTACTGTATAGATAAATGGTGTATATGTATAAAGAGGTTGTCACTCTAGCAGCTTTTACTGTATAGATAAATAGTGTGTATGTATAAAGAGGTTGTCACTCTAGCAGGTTTTACTGTATAGATAAATGGTGTATATGTATAAAGAGGTTGTCACTCTAGCAGGTTTTACTGTATAGATAAATGGTGTATATGTATAAAGAGGTTGTCACTCTAGCAGGTTTTACTGTATAGATAAATGGTGTGTATGTATAAAGAGGTTATAACTCTAGCAGGTTTTACTGTATAGATAAATGGTGTGTATGTATAAAGAGGTTATAACTCTAGCAGGTTTTACTGTATAGATAAATGGTGTATATGTATAAAGAGGTTGTCACTCTAGCAGGTTTTCTGTATAGATAAATAGTGTGTATGTATAAAGAAGTTGTCACTCTAGCAGGTTTTACTGTATAGATAAATGGTGTATATGTATAAAGAGGTTGTCACTCTAGCAGGTTTTCTGTATAGATAAATAGTGTGTATGTATAAAGAGGCAGTCACTATACAGGTTTTACTTTATAGATAAATGGTGTGTATGTATAAAGAGGTTGTCACTGTAGCAGGTTTTCTGTATAGATAAATAGTGTGTATGTATAAAGAGGTTGTCACTCTAGCAGGTTTTACTGTATAGATAAATGGTGTATATGTATAAAGAGGTGGTCACTATACAGGTTTTACTGTATAGATAAATGTTGTGTATGTATAAAGAGGTTATAACTCTAGCAGGTTTTACTGTATAGATAAATGGTGTGCATGTATAAAGAGGCAGTCACTATACAGGTTTTAGTGTATAGATAAATGGTGTATATGTATAAAGAGGTAGTCACTATACAGGTTTACTGTATAGATAAATGGTGTGTATGTATAAAGAGGTTGTCACTCTAGCAGGTTTTCTGTATATATAAATGATGTGTATGTATAAAGAGGTTATAACTCTAGCAGGTTTTACTGTATAGATAAATGGTGTGTATGTATAAAGAGGTGGTCACTATACAGGTTTTACTGTATAGATAAATGGTGTGCATGTATAAAGAGGTTATAACTCTAGCAGGTTTTACTGTATAGATAAATGATGTGTATGTATGACGAGGTTGTCACTCTAGCAGGTTTTCTGTATAGATAAATGGTGTGTATGTATGAAGAAGTTGTCACTATACAGGTTTTACTGTATAGATAAATGGTGTGTATGTATAAAGAGGCAGTCACTATACAGGTTTTACTGTATAGATAAATGGTGTGTATGTATAAAGAGGCAGTCACTATACAGGTTTTACTGTATAGATAAATGGTGTGTATGTATAAAGAGGTGGTCACTATACAGGTTTTACTGTATAGATAAATGGTGTGTATGTATAAAGAGGTTATAACTCTAGCAGGTTTTACTGTATAGATAAATGGTGTGTATGTATGAAGAGGTTGTCACTCTAGCAGGTTTTCTGTATAGATAAATGGTGTGTATGTATGACGAGGTTGTCACTCTAGCAGGTTTTCTGTATAGATAAATGGTGTGTATGTATGAAGAGGTTGTCACTCTAGCAGGTTTTACTGTATAGATAAATGATGTGTATGTATGACGAGGTTGTCACTCTAGCAGGTTTTCTGTATAGATAAATGGTGTGTATGTATGAAGAAGTTGTCACTATACAGGTTTTACTGTATAGATAAATGGTGTGTATGTATAAAGAAGTGGTCACTATACAGGTTTTACTGTATAGATAAATGGTGTGTATGTATAAAGAGGTTGTCACTCTAGCAGGTTTTACTGTATAGATAAATGGTGTGTATGTATAAAGAGGTTGTCACTCTAGCAGGTTTTACTGTATAGATAAATGGTGTGTATGTATAAAGAGGTGGTCACTATACAGGTTTACTGTATAGATAAATGGTGTGTATGTATAAAGAGGTTGTCACTCTAGCAGGTTTTACTGTATAGATAAATGGTGTGTATGTATGAAGAGGTTGTCACTCTAGCATATTTTACTGAATAGATAAATGGTGTGTATGTATAAAGAGGTGGTCACCAGGGTTCACGCTGCCGTTTGCTTTTTTCGCAAAATGAGAAAAATAAATAAATTTGGCAATAAAAAATAAACATTGGGGAAAGTCATGGCGAAAAAAATGTTTACATTAACAGGTTCACTACGCTTCACGGACATGAGCAGAGAGTCGTTAAAGCAACAGGTTTCCGTCTCTGTCTACGTGTTTATCAAACCATAGATCTAGAGAGTTCCGAATGTGTTAAATTGGGTCACCGAAGTCATGTACATGATGTTGATTAAACAAAATTTCACATGTGAAGGTGTTAATTACAGGTGGATTTATTATTTAACGAGATTAATTACCTATGTAAGCGAGTGATTACCAAGCCGCGTTTACGGATAATCACAAGTAATTGCTAAATTATACTGAGATTATCGATTATTGGCGGTAGATCTTTGAAAGTAGTAAAAATTAAATTTGTGCTTTTGACGGTTTTGTTTACAGTTTACTTATTACTTATTAGTGATTTATTTTATGAATAAAAGAAATAAAACAAGAAAACTGTTGTTGTTCTTCATGTCATCAGACATGCATTTTATAAGCCAATTTATTTCTATTAAATTTTCGCCAGAAATTACAATTAGACCAGAAAAAACCTTTGGCCCATACAAATTGTATTTGGCGAAAAAAAAAATTCAGGCGAAAATTTTGGAGAAAAAACAATTGAAGTCAGCATGACCCCTGGGTCACTATACAGGTTTTCTGTATAGATAAATGGTGTGTATGTATAAAGAGGTTGTCACTCTAGCAGGTTTTACTGTATAGATAAATGGTGTGTATGTATAAAGAGGCAGTCACTCTAGCAGGTTTTCTGTATAGATAAATGGTGTGTATGTATAAAGAGGTGGTCACTATACAGGTTTTCTGTATAAAATAAATGGTGTGTATGTATAAAGAGGTTGTCACTCTAGCAGGTTTTACTGTATAGATAAATGGTGTGTATGTATAAAGAGGTTGTCACTCTAGCAGGTTTTACTTGAGTTTCCTCATTCTATATATAACTGTTATAATACTTACAGATTATATGATGTTTGATATCTACAATAGTAGACAACCTTTTTTAGATGATGATTTGTTTTTCTTTCCTTTAGCTTCTGGATTCTTTCTGTTTATCAATTTTACAAGATCACAAAATATCTACAAAGTAAAACAAAACCTTTCAATATAATGTTACTATAGCAACATATTCATAGGTTATGAAATGTCCAAAGCTTTTACAAATTTGTTTTAAAATATATGACACTTCCATGAAAATTTTTTCTACAGGAAATAACTGTCAAATGCATCAGATATAAAAATTCAACAAGAATTCTACGGATTTAAATGTCTCGTCTGGTTAGTTTTTGATAGAGTAGAAAATAAATTACTTTAACATAAACTTTCACATTTTGACACGCCTTCGCCTATGATGACATCAGAAAAGTAACAATCAAGTCTTGTCTTATGGCAATGCCAGGCTCGACAAAAACAACTTTTTTTTTCATTTACAAGATCTAGCATGAGCTAAAATTTAACATCAAATATTTACAAACAAGCGACCCTATAGGTGTTGTATCATGTATATGCTAATGACATTTGCACATTCTATAAATAAACCATTGCATATGAAGAACAGTCACCTAGAATAAATCTGTTAGATAAAAAAAAAGGTCATTTTACATTTTAGTCTGTAAAAACCATCTTGGATTTCATATGGATACCAAAACTTCAATCTACATAAAATAGAATTCTACAATGCCAATACAATTCAAAGTTTCAAAGATTGATATTAAAATTTACAGATGCACATACATATTGATGCATAACATGCTAAATACAACATAATTTCATAAGCCTAAGGTTCTGCAATGCAAGAACAGTAATTCTAAATGAATAATTATATAAAAATCCTTTAATGACCCATCCTTACCTCATTAACATTAATTTTAGCTTTTGCTGATGTTTCTAAAAATTCACAATTGAAATGTCTGGCCAGATTCAACCCTTGATCTTTACCCACTACTCTCTCGTCTTCTAAGTCACATTTATTACCCACTAAAATCATCGGTACCTGTTAAAGAAGTAAAATAAAAACAAATTACAGCACGGGTTATGAGGTCATTTACCAATAAAGCCATTACATAATTTTTAAAATACATGCATTTGGCCAAAAATTATTGGTTTTGGCTAATAATTTGCTAAAAAAATTGTTTTCTTATAAGGCAAAAAGAATAGTCCCAGAGTAGCAACATAAATTCTGTGATGGAATAATGCACCATCCATGATAGGATTATACAACTTGAGGCTATCAACACTATAGAAACTTGGAACTAAGGATAAATGTAAAACATGTAATAAATCTTACGTCATCTGTGTCCTTCACTCTGAGAATTTGTTCTCGTAGATCTTGTAAATCATTAAATGTAGACTGTGCTGTTATAGAATATACTAATAGAAAACCTTGACCATTCTTCATATACAGATCTCTCATTGCCGTGAATTGTTCCTGGAAAGTACAAAATTTTATACGTAAATATATATAATTTTAATACATGTATTGTAAATGTTGTCACATTTTTTACAAGTTTTACACAAACATTGCAAGTCTGCGACATGAAAACATGGGACACTTCAGACTAGAACCTCACATAATATAATTCATATATTGTACATGTCATTTGTCACATTTTTATTCAACTTTTACACATACAAGGCTGCAACCTGAAAACTTTTGGACCCTTGACACTAGAATCTCAATAGCAGGGTGGTCGGAAGCAATGGTCATGGATTAGAGTACCTTTTAAACCTTTAACCACTTACATTCAAATCCAACATGGTGCAGATCACCTTATGTAATTAAGTTTGTCAGTTTTGCTTGTCAAAAGACAGACCTGCCAACCCCTTGGACAACTATTCAGTAAGATCAAAGACATTTTTCAGTAAGATTGACCAGTTTCAGTAAGATTTTCAAAAGTCAGTTTTCTCCATAATCTGCCAGATCTGCTTTGCGTTTGTTCATTTTTGAGATGTGACAGTTACCACGAGAAACTTTAAAATCACACAGATGCTTGATTATTACAGAATTACACTTCAGAATGTCTTTGAAATGCTAAATACTAGTATCAAACGCTCTTCCAACTTTGCGTAATGACAGTGATAGCTGGCTATCTTTTAATGCTTTATTGTAATCTGCATGCCTTAAAAGCGTTTCCAGGACAGTTTTCTAAAACATGGTTTGGAAACATAAAGACAATGAAAGAGAATATCTGGAAAAGATAAAAATCGGAAGAAAACATGCCGTATATGTACAATCGTAACATTAAAAATTTTTGGCAATTTTCAGTAAGAACTATGGAAAAATTGTAAGGGTTGACAGATCTGCAAAGATTAGTGTTTTCTAGCACTAGTTTTCTCAACCATCAATAAACTGATATTTGTGAATTTTGACTTGGGTTGTGAAACATCTTGCTCACTCTCTGTACAGGAGACATGACAATACCAAAAGTATAAAATATTTTCTTATCTACATTACTTTGCATGTGCTAACTAAAAATAACTTCAAATAATAGTAATCAACTTAAGGGATCACTTTCTTGTTATCAAAAGTGATCCAGATTCAAAACAAAAAGTGGTTTTTTTTGTGGTAATATTTCACTTACTGTTCCAGCTGTGTCTAATATCTCTAACATACATTGCTGTCCTTCCACTTCTACTTGCTATAAAAACCAAAATGAAAACATTTATCTTTCAGGAAATATACAAAAATTAATAGACCTCCTGATAAATGTCTGTATGAGTAAGAACCTGTTTTGATGACCCCTAACAGGACAGATCCAACATTTATTAAGAAAACCAGTTAGGTTAAGCAAACAGAAAAAAAACAAATCTTGTAAAAAAAGATGTCCTTCATATAAACGTTTTTGGCTGATGTGTTCATTTTTTTCAGATGATTCTTTTAATATCAGTTAAAGCTTCAAACTTTTTAAACAAGTAAAAAATAAAATTTTAAAACAGTTTTTTCCTCTTATGAACCATCTTACATGAGGCTTATATTTTACTATAAGATCACTTTTAATATAGGCAGTAAAATACTACAGATAGTTATGTACGTTGAACCTCTCAGAAATGACCAGTCTTAATTTAATGAAAGTTTTGCCAGCAAATTGAAATATGTCTTAAAAACACATTGCTGACTACTTAATAGAGGGTAATGTTACCAGAATTAATATATCCCATATATACATATTACTTAATGGGTAAACTACTGTTAAGGTACTGTTAGGGTAAATAATTGCTATTGAAATAATGTGCTTAACTTGTCAAATGATAAATACAGTAATTACACGTGATGATAAATGATTTTATAACTATATGTATCATTATATACTTACCTTTCTATAACTGTCTTCAATCGTGGGATCATATTTCTCCACAAATATATTCTGTACAAACTGAACTGTCTAAATAATAGAAATAAAAATAAAATATTACTCCATTATATTTATATATCACCAACAAATATAACCTAAGAATGGTCTGCACATCTAATCTTGTACTATAATATAACAAGAATTCCACAGATTTAAATGTCTCGCCTTGTTAGTTTTGATCCAGTTGAAAATACATAATTTTAACATAAACTTTCACATTTTGACACACTGCCGCCAACTCAATGACGACACTGAAAAAGTAACACCTAATATAAGTCTCGCCTTATGGTAACTTTTTAGTGTTACCTGCAAAACAATTGTTCTAGATATGTCAATAGATTGTTGTTAGTTGGTTGTAATTTTGTTTCACAGCACATCAGCCATTTTACAATGATTCATGATGAGAGCAAGATTATTAATCTCTCTGGATTTGTCTAAGAACAAGTTTGTGTATGTGTGAGTTCCATAAGTGTGTTTCATGGTCTGCCTTGTACCAGAGTGCACTCAAAGTGACTTTTATGTTCAGGTGATAGCTCATGGAGTCAGTATGTATAAGTGGATACTCTTGCCTCTTAATGCCAAGTGCCAAGCGAAGAAACAGTATCTCAAATTTTACAGTTTTATGTATGACCAAGTCAGGGTTCAAACCTCCAACTCATGATGACTACATGTGTGTCAAAAGATGGACTGTTGCAAAATGTCATTTAATGCATTTTTCTTGTCATATATTTGTAAATACAAACTAGTAACATCAGTGTTTAAGTAAGGCATTAAATATAGTAAATATAAAGCTTTACTTAATCTCAGCTTTGAATTTAGTACATGTTGGTAATCAAACAAAATGGCATGCAAAAATCACCTTGACATCATGTATTGAAATATATTTCAAAAATCCACTTAACAATATTTTATACATTTTCAAAAGAAAGGAGGACCTGTGAAAACATAACCTTGACCCATCGAAAAAACCTTTAAAGACTAAACACTAATTTAATAAACTGTAAAAACTGAACCCTGACTAAATAGAGAACCTGTGAAAACTGAGCCCAAAATAAAATGAACAAGAGATGTTTGTGAATCACTTATGCCCCCCCCCCCTCCCATTATAGGGTGCACAAGCTTTTATTATGGACAGTGTACATGGAAATGAAATTGATCTTCTGAACTTAAAATCAATAGGGGCCATCTATCAGTACTACCTGAGATGCATAAATCTATCAAGTATGATGAGTCTAAGCTAAAAAAATTTTTGAATTATAGGTTGCACAAACATATAGACCTTCAGACAGGTTTGACTGTACTTCTAAATTATAAATTATTATCAATATAACCATACTCAACCAAACTGATTATATATGTTATATCAGTAATTAATTTGATCAACCTTTGTAGAGATAATGAACCTAAAGCAAATAATTGGAATTTTTCTAAGTCCAAGGGGGATAACCGCGTCAAAAATTGCTCAATCGTACCCAAAACAGAACTGGACCTAGCTTTTCTATTGATAAATCTGTATACCAAATTTCATTTCAGTATGTGCAACCTCTGTGATGAAAATGAAAAGAAACTGTTGGTGGACCAACAGACCGACTACAGACAGCAGCAAAGCAATATGCCCTCCCTTCTTCAAAGGGGGGCATTAAAAATGTGGAAAATGAACCATAATTACACCAGAAACCTATCAAAAAAGTTTATTAATCTATAAAGATTATTCTAAGAACAATTTCTTGTATGTTTGTAATGTGCAAGTGTATATTGTGGTCTTCTCCATACTAATGCATACTCAGGGCAGCTTTTTCATAAGTGTCAGCTCACCAATTACAACTCAACAGACAAACATACAACTCCCAAAGCCACATTATCTTGACAATGGATGAACCAGTCAATACCCTGTCCCCTAATGCTGAGTGATAAAATAGGAAGCATTACATGTTAAATTTTATGGTCTGATATATTACCTAGTCAGCAGTTCAAAACTCATGGCCTCTTGCTCTCCATAAGAAGCTTTACCACTAAGCAACTGAGGCAGTCACATTTCAAACAACCATGTCCATTTTATTAAATTTGAAAAATATTTATGATTAATTCATGACATTTCATACTATCTAAATGTTTTCCTTTTTTAAATGATTTTGAGTATCTATTTATAACTAGCTCTTTTTAATTTATAAACCTAAAACTGCTTTATGCAAAGGTATCAAATTAAATTTTGCGTGTCAATTTTTGCTGAAATCGTAAAAATTGAAATTGTTCTACTGGTGTAATGAATGTGTTTAAATTAGGTTAAAAGACAAGAGACAACGTGAGAAATGCGACTATGTGAGAATTGACAACGTGAGACATGTCTCACGTGACAAAAAATAATAACCTGGGCGACAATCAATACTACCCACTGTTTTATATAATTACATGTACTTGTATTTTCATGATATCTGCCATACTTTAAAATGTTTATTATTTGTAAAATGTCATAAATTTACTGATAATTGCATTGCTGAAATGTTAACCTACCATTATCGAGAACATTAATTGATTTTATACAAGCATATGTACTACAACAATTTTATCAAATATACACTGTTTTAAGATCATTGCCTAAGTACAAAAAGCTTCATTTGCAGTTGATGAATTTTTACCTACTAGTTATAATACCAAAAAAAAAAAAAAAAAAAAAAAAAAGAAGAAGAAGAAATAAAGTTACCAAAAAAAAAAAAAGAAGAAGAAATAAAAAAAAAATAATAATAAATTATAATAATAATTTTGTGAATTAAAAGATATTAAAATTTTAAAGTTTCACACATCATTAAGGTCTTTTCTCAAATATAGAGGTAGTCAGTTTTAGGATGATTTGGGAAATGTAAGTATCCAGTGAAAAACACCAGACTCAACTATGCAAAATGGCAAACTTTTTACAAACCAGGAGCTGCCTTACTGATATTTTAACCTGGGCATTGACAGATGCTGTGATCTGTAAGAACACTCTCAGCATCATTTGGCCATTGTGATCCTTAAGCTTAGGGAACTGAACAGGAAAGATGAATACTAAAAAAATCTTTCTGAACTGGTAATGTGTCACTGTGTATACATGATGGTCAATGGACCAGCAAGAGTGCCAGGCATGCCCTTGAGCAACTTGCTCAGAGATTTCAGAATTTATATCTTTCTAGTATAACAAGCTCACAAATCTGATAGGTACCAGGGGTTGCTCTGCCATTCACCAATTAATTCAATTGCAAATATTTATAATGTTGGCTCTACAGTTGATTTGGGCTGATTTTTATGCAACAAAATATTTGTCATTTTCATTATGAGGCTGACAAATATCACCAGATATTTTTATACAAGAATAAAAAATATATTTTTTTAAACAAAAATTAATTTAGAATTAAGAACTGTTAATAAATATAATTATATTTGGGACTGAAAAATCAAAATTAGCTAATTATTGGCTCCTCTTTTCAAGAGCCAGAGCTAACATTTATTGCTCCCACTTTTCAAGAGCCAGAGCTAACATTTATTGCTCCCACTTTTCAAGAGCCAGAGCTAACATTGGGTTACATATAATAATGCTATGTCCAGTCACAAAAAAAAAATCAAATCACCTGCATCTTGAGTTTATGGACTTCAAAACCTTTTCAAACATCACAAACTGCAACTGATATACCCAAACATGCATAAACAGATTTACTGGTACTTTTTAAAATTCACACCTGTCTGTTACAGTGACCAAAAGACAATATCACGAATACTGGTGGTATATATATTTAAACTTCAAACATCAATTATCATACATTAATACATTATTAATTTAACTTAAGATCATTTCCTTTGACTACACATCTTGATCTTTAAGTTCAAAAAGAAAATTAAAATAAAATAAAATACAATACAGAAATCCAATCCTATTTTAAGTATGGATAAGATTTAAAAAAAAAAAAAAAAAAACACAACTTATTTATCAAGATTGAAATAAGTGTTAAGTTACCGTGAAGATTAGTGATATAATAGAGGATATCTGTCTTAAAAATGTTAAATGTAACCTGCTCCCTAGTAAAGCCTACACATACATTCACTGTAAAGCCCACACAGTCATACACTGTACATAGTATTATTAAATCTGTACCTAACTGCTAACATATGAAGCATGACTCGAAAGATTTTTGTATTCAACAAATTTTTAAAATTTAAATTTGACAAAAGACTGACCCGAAGATCAGGTGTTATGTAAAGTCTCCAACTTTTAAATCCCACCTGGGAAAAATACATATACCTGTAAAATGTTTAAAGTACTTTTCATAGATACTATTATAAAGAAACACAATACCAGTGTTAAAGCACATATCAATATTATTATTTGTAATATTAACCAATTCTCTTAATTCATAAAAAAAATTTCATAGGAGTGTGAAATACAATTTTCATTTATTAATTTTTTTTTTAATTATTTATGGTTACATTCTAAAAAACAAACATAATATTGTCAGTTTTTATTGGCCATTTCTGTTGATAAAAAGTTTTTATTTAAGAAAATAAACATTTAATGCTGATTTGATTAATTCTAAATTTAGTCACCAATAAAGGCATTCTGTAGACATTTTCTTTCTTGGTTGGTCTAAAACTTGCATGCTAAATACAAATAGACAGCAAAGCCCTAAAATATTATTTCAAAACACACACACACACACACACACACACACACACACACACACACACACACACACACACATATATATATAGATATAAAGTGATATTTTATAGATTTACGTCATCCCTGTGTTGAAAACTTGTTGGTTTGTCAAGTTTAGGTAAAGTAATGCTGATTTCATGATTGGTTGATATTAACTGATATGTCAATGATTTTTATTTAACAAATGTAAAATTTAACTATTTCTATGGTGATTAAATTACTGTGGGTTTGTGTCAAATTAAAGATATAAATGTGCAAATTAAAGTGCACCTGTATAGCATGTATGATATAATGAGTCACTTCCTAACCTTACATATATATATATATATACAGATTACCCTCATAGATCAGCTGCTTCTGAAAACTGTGAATGAAGTTTTAATGAGGATAGTAAAAAATAACTTAAAAGTTATAAAACTGATGTTTAAAGTTAACATCTGAGCCATTTCTAAATAAATGTGTGTGTGTGTGTGTGTGTGTGTGTGTGTGTGTTGTAAAGAGAGAAAGAGAGAGAGAGAGAGAGAGAGAGAGAGAGAGAGAGAGAGAGAGAGAGAGAGAGAGAGATTTCATTAAATTTTACTGTAAACAGCGATATTGAGATCGAGGAGATGGAAAATCTACTTAATCCACACAAGTTACTAATATAAACACACTGACTGATGTATATTTAATTTTTTATTATGAATATCAACCTTTCTGAGGGAAAAACATAGATCTCTCATTCAAAATAATCTATGTTATATAAATATATGTTCATTTTCTACAAACACATGATATGAAACCAGAAAAAAACCATAAAATAACTGACTTAATTTAATATCAATTTACACTAAATATGACAGTATACTAAATATGACAGTATCCAAAGAACTAAATACCGATAGTACAAAAATGTGGAACACACATACCAGTAATAAAACTCACATCTCACTGTGCCATGTCACTGAAGTCGGGTGATCTTGTATATAAAATGCCACACCAAATATGTCTACTTAAACCTGACAAGCCCTTATTAACTCAGCTGGATGACAACAAACTTAAATTTCTCAACCTAATTAACTTTTTAATTATCTTCGTTAAGTTCTAACTATAATTCCTCACAGTTTTTGGCAACCATTTTACATAAACTAACTCGCAAGAAAAATTGTGATGCAATTATCATACAAAAATTTTTACTGTTATGATTCACAACTCTTTTTTGACGTCCAAAAAAATTTTGAAACAGACCATGAAATGTTAGAGAGGAAGTGAGTTACAGTACTAATGATCACTTTGTGATGGTAAAGGAAACCAAAGTAGCTACAGAAAACAACACCAAGCCTCTCATTGGCTAATTACAAATCCCTTTCTAGTTTGAAATTCAAACTTTTAAATTTGGTTCAAATCTGAAATCTTCACAAGATCAGTGGTTTTCTCTGGGTACACAAGTTAACATGCATGCCACCACCTCAAACTGACTGCTCACAACCCTAAAGTGGTATAAATAAGAATCTCGATTAGGTTGTAAAACACACCTGTAAAAATTATATAAAAAAAGGACTTACCAAGGCACTTTTACCTACACCACCACTTCCTAGTACAACCAGCTTGTACTCTCTCATTGTTTATTGTTGATTTATAAAAACCTGGAAATAAAAAGAAAGGTAGATTATTTAACAAGCTTATAAAACCAAGAAATAAAAAAGGTAGATTAATTAACAAGCTAAGAAAAAACTGTTACTTGTGATAACAAATTTATAGCAAGTACTGGAAATAATGATATTAGAATTAAGCATCTGTTTCAATTTTAACAGTTTCTATGGTGATATTACTATATGGCATGTGTTTGTTAAATAAGAATCCCTGATGACAATCCTAATAATTATCAATTTATATGTAGGATTGGCTGTTAGAACTAAAATTAAAAGAAGTAGCACCTATACAATAACATGTATTTAGCAGCATTGATAGTTTGATGAACTGTGCTGAGTTTCCTGGGATACCAGTAATTTGAAGTGCATTAACTTTATAACCAGCAATGTGTGTATGAAAAAAAGATGTTGTGGTTATGAATCACAGTGCTTCTCACTGCTTAGGTTTGAGTCCCACTTGGGCAGATCCTGGTTCGAAAAAAAAATGACAGTTAGCTTGCCAAAGGTTGGAGGTTATCTATGGACACTCCAGTTTTCTCCACCATCTTGGAACTGACCTCTTCAATATAAGTGAAAAATTCAATATTTGGCGTAAAACCAATTTCTCAACTGAGTTTATTAAAACAGACAAATATCCATAGCAACTCTTTCTCCATTACTTGTACTTGTATCTAAAAGGTAAATATGTATAATGACCAATGACATAATCATAGAAAATTGCCAAAACACAAGGCCCAATTGAAAAAATTGGTTAAACTTAGACTGTGCCAAAATTTATAAGTTTAAAATCCATAACTGATGTTACATTCTCTTTATGAATTTTGGAGCTTTGGTAGATAAGTTTTCAGGTTACAAATAACACTGCCTCTTTTTAACCAGGTTTGAATCCCATTCTGGCATTAAAGAAGCTTATAAGGGAGATGAAGTCTCAATCTGATTGCTGGAGTTTTTTTTCACATTTTCTACAACCATTCAAACAAGAGCTCCGCATGGCAGAGCATGATACGCCCGTCAAATCTGCAAGTCATTTATGTGGATATTTTGTTTATTATGAACTATAAAGGGACTTATACAGTTCGTATGAGCTGTTCATAATCAATAAGTCAATTCAATTATTCATCACAATGATACAAAATGCAGTGCACAAGTCAACAAGTACAATAAAAAACAATAGTAATTATTGAGACAATAACAATTGTTGTTTACATATTACTTATAAGCCTATGTCCACATTGTAATCAGGACAAACATGCTAACTATATGCCTGCTAAAGGTGATATCATTATAAGCTCAGTTGTATTTCTGATAATTACTGAAATATGCCCTGGACATAATTATATAAGTACCAAAAATTATGATAAAAACAATTATGTTTCTTAAGAACTGCAATTCTCTACATTGAGATCAAAGAGAATAACTAAAAATTATGGAAACTGGAGTTACAGTTCTTGTGCAATGTACTTTGTATCACCGTGTTAAGAAAATTTCAAGTTTCAAATCATTCAAACCATAGGTGTCAAAGTTATGATCCGGACAAACATGCGGGTAGTATTCAAAGGGAGATAACTCAAAAGTTAAGGAAGCTTGAGTTACTGTTCTTGTGCACTGCACTTCTCATCATTGTGATAAGTAAACATACCAAGTTTCAAAACATTCCAATCATGGTGTCAAAGTTATAATGCAGACAAACACTCTGGCAGCACACAAAGGGGAATAACTCAAAAATTAAGGAAGCTAGAGTTACGGTTCCTGTGCACTGCACTTGGCATCATTGTGGTAAGTAAGCATGCCAAGTTTCAAGTCATTCTGACCATAGATGTCAAAGTTATGATCCGGCCAAACATGATAACAGCATTCAAAGGGGAATAACTCAAAAATTAAGGAAGCTAGAGTTACGGTTCCTGTGCACTGCACTTGGCATCATCGTGGTAAGTAAGCATACCAAGTTTCAAGTCATTCTGACCATAGATGTCAAAGTTATGATCCCGCCAAACATGATAACAGCATTCAAAGGGGAATAACTCAAAAATTAAGGAAGCTAGAGTTACGGTTCCTGTGCACTGCACTTCGCATTATCGTGGTATGTAAGCATACCAAGTTTCAAGTCATTCTGACCATAGATGTCAAAGTTATGATCCGGCCAAACATGATAACAGCATTCAAAGGGGAATAACTCAAAAATTAAGGAAGCTAGAGTTACGGTTCCTGTGCACTGCACTTCGCATTATCGTGGTATGTAAGCATACCAAGTTTCAAGTCATTCTGACCATAGATGTCAAAGTTATGGGCCGGACAAACCCGCCGCCAGTACGCCCGCCCATCCGCCCGCCCGGACGCCCGCCCGCCCGCCAAGGGTGATCCCATAATACGCCCCGTCTTTGACGGGCGTATAAAAACTGCAGCACTGTATTGACATGATTGGAGTAACATTAAAAAGAGAGTAAATCAAAATCCAAAACAGTAATATACTAGTATCCTGAAAGCAAAATACATGTACAATCATACACTGTGTACATCTCCTGTACCACACCTATAGGAATGAAATACTAAACAATTACAGTACACAAAAAGTCTTAAAATGCTTTAAATTTTATAACTTATAAACAGGGATGCCAGTACACCCCCCTTATTGGTAAATATACATGTACTTTGTCATGGTCATACATAAGGAAAAATCTAATGTAAACTACCGGTAAAAGAAAAGAAGGCCAGCAGTAAGTGGAGAGGTTAGGCACTGTACTTCAATCTTTAAATACTGGTATATTTTTTTTTTAACTTTGTTTACGAATTGCTGGTATCCATATTTGAAAATTTTGTTAAAAATTTCTGAACTTATAAAAAAGAAAATATGTTTCAGACATTAGGAAGGCCTATTTTCTCCTCCAATTAGTCAGGCTGATAACCAGATTAATAACCTCTTTACGTGTCACTGTGTGTGCCGTAATATCAAGTTGCACTAAATTGGTGGCTTGTCACTAGTATTATCAGTAGTGTCAAAAAACAGCATACAAGTTTGCAAAATAAAAAAATCAAAAATAAATAGTCATGCAGTCCCTCTTGCCTTCTTAGGGGTTCCATTTGACCCTTGACTTCCAGGGGTCATTTTAGATTTAACCACATAGATGAGGTTTGCTTCTTCAAGACAGTCAAAAGTCGCATTCAATTCGCAAAGAGTAAAAATAATAGTCTGACAAAGGTTAGATAGTCCTGTTTTCACCACTTCATTAAATAGTCCTTTCTCTATTTTATTAAGAATGGTTTTTAGTTTTAATCTTTAAACAAGACAGGCAAGACAACCATACACAACCTCTAGTGTCTATTACTACCTTTAGATCAAATGCAAGAAAGCTCCAACAAGATGACAGACAAAGACTTCCAGTACATGAGACAACCTCCCCTTAACTCTGGATATTCCTAATCAGGTATTTAACAGGGCACAAATTAGATTTTGAAACAGAAAGAAGTGACTTCTCCCTGAGCGTCACTTTTCCCTGGGCCAAAGTTAAGGAGAAGTTTTTCAAAACAGGGATAATTTTTGTTTGACGTAATTCACAACACTGAAATTTCTGTCATCCTGTTGCGATCGTATATTGTATTACAAAATGGATATTGTTACTTGTTATTCAGCTGCAATCTTTAAGCTCTATAGCTGCAAAGAATATTAAGAATTGAAGATCTATAAGATGTAGTTATCCAAGTGGACCCAAAAAACAATTTATCTTCTTATATTTAGTTCTAACATTCAACAAAGCTAGACTTAAGCCAAGTGTCTAAATGTAAACCTTAATTTGACTTATGAGGTTTATAGAACCAAATAGAGAACTACATCTTCATGTTTCTTTGCCAAAATAGAATAATAATAATAATTTAAAAAAAAAAAAAAAATCAAAAATTATTATTTAACATTAATTACAATACACTGTAGTTGAAAGTCTTTATCAAGATTATGTCACAGATAAAAAAACAACATATATCATAAGAACATCATGTTTCAAGTCTTACATACATCTTGGCTTCTGCCTTCACTTACCGGAAAAAGCACTTTAAAGCAAAAACGCAGCATTTATATATAAAGTTATAAAAAGAATTCCACGGATTTAAATGTCTCGCCTGGTTAGTTTTTGATCGAGTAGAAAATACATTACTTTAACATAAACTTTTGACACACCGCCAAGGCGGCGCCGACACCGGAAAAGTAACACCTAAGTCTTGCCTTATGGCAATGCCAGGCTCGACAAAAATTTCATCTATCATGAGCCAGTGAAAGCTTCTTTTGAGTCTTAATATAGATATAAACATCGACAATTACACAGAATCAATAACAGTATAAATACAAACTGGAAACATAATAGCACATTAGAAAAGCTACTGACAATTCAATTAAGTGGGTTGAACACTTAAAATAATTTTTTCATATTAGGACATTTATCTGAATCAATAACAATAGGAGTTGAGTTGAGTAATGGTGTTTAACGTCCCAGTCAAGAATATTTCGCTTATATCGAGACGTCGCCAGCTATAGACGAAAGTGCAGAAATTTTGCCTGTGCGTTGCGCTGATGGCATTATACAGCAGGGTTCTTTAACGTACCACGTCTGCCGTGACACAGGACCTCATTTATTTTAAGTTCCCATCTGAAAGAACCGTGACTTTTATTTTGTAATGCCAAGTGCTTAGCGAAAGAACGGTCACTACCCACTTTCAAGTCTTGGGTCAGACCCGGCCGGGGTTGAACCCACGACCTTTTACTTACTGAGCGAGCACTCTACCAACTGAGCTATCACAGTGGCTAAATAACAATAGGAGAATACAACACATACTGCCAAAATTGTGATTTATAATTGGTAGTCGAATAATTGTGAGACCTTTCATTTAGTCAGAAAATGTGAGACCATCTCTGACAAAACATTCAACAGTCAACTTTAAAAATTGTGCAGTATTTTCTGTTTATAAAATTGTTTTTTATATTCAGCACTTAATAAGCAAGACTTGCAATACCAACACACAGCAAATCAACAGATATATTTTTTTAAGAAAAATAAAAGAATCTGAAAAATGTTAAAAGAGAAATATTGGAAAATTAGAAACATTTAAGAAACAAAACATCACCCATGGACCTATACAATTTTATTTTCATTTTAAACAGAGCAAAAACATTAGTAATTACTATATATATAATCAATACTGAACAATGCCATATTAGAAAATCCTCTGGTAATTTGATTAAATGGAAAGAACACCAGGAAATACAATATATACTAATTTATATATATTGAACAATCATGTCTACAGCTATGTTACAACTGTAATTAAACTTTCATGAGGAAAAGAACACAGATATTGCTATAGAGCTACAGGGAATTTGTACCATAAAGAAGGATTGGTTCCGTGATATTTTATCGTTTAAAAATCAGTTATAATATCTAATAGTTTTTATGGTAAATCTTAAAAGGCCCTGGTCATAATAGTTAATACGAGTAATGGTGATGTATGTCCCCTCCCCTCTTCAAAATCATGCATATAGTTACTTAATACATATATTGTATATAAAAATCAGTGCTTCTCAACACCTTTAGACAGATTTTAGTTTGTGAAAGTTTGTCAGTTTGCTTGTTAAAGATGGTTTTCTTTATGCACTCATGATTTCTTCACTATCCCAGAACTGTTTCCATATAAGTGAGAGAATCTGGTCCAGGACAGTAAATACCATTACTCCACTCCACTCCTTTTTGGAAAAGATTGATTATTTTAATGGGGTTTTACATCCCAGTCAATAAATATACATATAGGCGAAGTGGAAGGATTTTGACCTTTACAGTGTGCTAAGAACAATGTGCAGGGAAGGTTCTGTAACATGCCACGCCTGCCATGACACAATGGTTTTTAAAGTCTCCTCTAAAGGACTCTGTGACTTTCATTTTTAAATGCAGAGTGCTTAGCTAAAGAACAGTCACTAACAATTTTCAAGTTTTGTCAGACCCTTTTTTTTGGAAAAGAGGGAAATACATCCAGATGAACACAAGGAAAAGTCCAATAACTACATGTACAATGTAAAACTTTTCACATTGTCAAGTTTGAAAGAAAGATAGTCTGGTTAATTGTATGTAGGGAAACATTACCTAACTGCGACATAACAACACAATGCCAGTAATTGGATTTTACATTACTTTCAAATCCACTTATCTGTCTCAGTAAATGTCAGATGACAATAGCCACTACTCAATTTGGCTGACATAAACCATCTATTTGTACTTACACCGCCTATTGGCAAGTGGGATTGGTGATTTACGCATTAGTAAAGCTTATTTCACTTACTGGTATATACTGTAGTATATAATGTAGAAGCCATTAGTTTTGGAAAAGTGGAGGAAACTGGAGTATAAAAGTATAACAAACTTCATCCAGTGAGTTAAACTTTCTGTCACAAACACAAGTGGTAAGTGGGATTGGTAACCATACAAGAAAAGCTTATTTCACTTATATGGAAAAGTGAAGCAAACCACAGAAATGAACACCCCTGGTCAAGACCTAACAATCTTCCTGACAAACAATCAATCAATCCAAAAATAGGATTTGAAAATTCTGACCACTTCTGGCCTGGTCACTAATGTCTCTAATACCATTAGTGTATGTTAATTCTGTGAATGTGTTAGGTTACACAGTTTTTTTCACAAGAATGTGTTGCTCTATTTTAAGTTTGTCTTGGTGGTTTGTAGTCGATGCTTCAATAAATAAAGTAGTGTATACATTTTATCATAATATAAATGGCATACTAAGTGATCAATATCCCTTTGAAAAATGTTTGCATCACCAATTACTGTAAAATTATATTAACAGTTAAACCTTAAAATGATGAAATTAAATACCTAATTTTAACAACTGTTTCACTCAAATGTTTAAGAATATCACATGATACTTTTATGAACCCTAATAATTTACGGTAAAATATAGCTATTTGAAAAAAAAATCATGAATAAAGGGAGTTAACCCTTCTTCCAGTTTTTTTCTAATTTTGACAATCATTTTTTATTAATCAGAAATTGGAAATGTTAGAAAGCAATAAATGTCAATAAAATTCACAATATTTTAAAAAAAATTATTATTATTATTATTAAAACTGTAAGTTCAAACTTTACATAAAACCAAGATAGTAATCAAAGTGCCACAATTTGTGACAATACAATACTTTCAAAGTATTGTCATTTATCATATATTTGTACTCAAATACATTTTTGCATATCCAATATTGATGCAAACTACAAATCAATATCACACCCCCTATATTACACCCCTCGTCAGATCCGCTTGGCTATCTATAAGTATCCAGAACGTCTCTGCGTTGTTTCACTTTGATGCAGACGATCATAAACAAACATCATGTCGTCCTGCTCCAGTCTTGCAGAGAAAATTTTGGAGAACCGGCGTCGAAACTGATATTATATATGCAAAAATTCAAATACATGTATATGATAAAAAGAATAAAGCATGGTTAATTCCATATCATGTGTCATATCGGCTAAAGCCCTCAATCTGATATTGGAATCTCAGGCCGATATAACATGTGATATGGAATTAACCATGCTTTATTCTCTATATAAATTATTATGAATAAAACAGGTAGAAGTAGCAAGCACTATTTTAAATTTTTGTAGTAATGAATCTAGACAACAAAAAAGTCAAATGTATCTAGCTTTACAAATTGTAAAACAAATGTCATAGCTATGTCATACATATTAAAGCTGTAATATTTTTAAAAATCTAAAAAATTATGACATATTTTTAAATCATAAGTGTTTAAATATTGTGGTAGTACCTGGACAGGGTTAGCTTTGCCATTCGCCAATTTAGCCAATTGCTAATTTTTATGAATAATAGCTTTTGGCTAATATTTTTGTTCTAAATTTTTTATTAAATTTCCATATGAGGCAGATGAAAAACACTTTTTATATTTATTTTTTAAGTATGAAAAAGTAATTGCTGATAATAACAATTTATACAGCAGATTAGAACTACATTTTTGTCACTATTCTTAGTTTTTCTGGCTCCTTAACATATAAATTGGCTCCTAAATTTTAACATCAGCTAAAGACTTGGCTCAAATCTTTTAAGAGCCAGAGCTAACCCTGCCTGGATGCCACATGTCAGGTCAATAATGGAGTTCAGTGAAGTAATGGTGTTGCATGTCCAAAACTAAAGTTTATTTCACTTACATCAAGATGGTCTATTCATGGACAATGAACAAAACTGGAGCACTCAAAAGAAAACCTCTCACTTTGGCAAAGTTTCTAACGCTACAATCTGTCTAGAATGGGAGCCAAGTTGAGCCGAGTAATGCTGTTTTACCCCCACTCTTTCACTTATATTAAGGAGGAAGGTGTAAAAAAAATGAAGTAAGCAGAGAAAACCATTGCTGTTTGACAAGAGAACTGACAAACTTTTTCACACTAGTATTTACTCAAGCAAGAACTGAAACTACTGTGTACAAAGAGAGACTGTCCAAGAGTGGGATTTGAATGTTAGAAGACAGAGGGTGCTAACACCCATAAGAATGTGTTTTAGTGAATCAGTGTTTTACACAGGGCTCAAAATATGCTGGTCTACAAGTCACAGATCTTTATTTCTCTATCTAGTTCTATAATATCCAGTGTAATTGAGTTTCAGACTGATAGAAAATTTGAATTCTGGTTTCACATCTCAGTCTAGATTAATTTTGATTTCACCAGCAAAGGGTAACGTCACACTTACTGTGTCACTGAAATCAGGTATCATACAATGAACCATTAACTATAGTTTACACAACACTAAATTACATGTGGTCGACCAAAGATGATACCTGACATCCCACTTTGATAAGCTGCAGACATACCACCCCAGACACTTGTTTTATCAATAATGGGAGACTAATATTTGTATAAATAGTTGTTAAATAATATTTATGAAAACAAACATTAATCTCCCATTATTGATAGAAACAAGTGTGCAACATGCCGGTAATCTGTCAGATAGCCGATCCAGAGAAGGTGTTGGGGAGGGTGGAGTAATTACAACACCTAATATTCAACTAGATGTCCGATATTGTTTCAAAAAATCTGGACAAAAATCAGTGTTATGTACAAGCACAAATGTTCAAATGTATATCTAACAAACAATTAACGCTACAGTACATTTTATGGTTAGATTTCGTATATCAACCCCCCTCCCGTTCCCTGTCTTATCACAATGCAGGAAATTCTCAAGATTCGCGCATGAGGAAGTACTAACATTATTTCAATAAATGTAAACAATTCCGGATATATCAAATTAGTTATTGTATAATACATAACTGTAAATTGAAAAACGATTTTTGTTCAAATAATAAATTCAGTATATACAACCCGACTGTCAAAACACTGGCTGATTGTCTGTAATGTTTGTTATGCATCACACTTCAGAAATATTGCTCACCATCCCCACCTATCTTTGTCCCACGTCTTACGTTCAACAATCCCGATATTTTTAGTTAAAATCAATTAAATATTTTGAAATGTTTCAATATTTTGATGCGGTAATGTTTTGGTGGTTGTAAACACACTTTTTGAAGTCAATTTTAAGTAATACAATTTGATGAACTTACCCTTTCCAACTGTTTATTTCTGCTCTACTAAGCCGGGTGACGTCACGCATTTATATGGTCGAATTGTTGCTAAATTTGGAATTTTTCCCAGCACGCACCTGTTTCCGCACTTGCGCATTACAACTTTCATGCTACTTCCTTTTATCTTCTTTCTGTTTCTTCTCTAACTACTTTTTTCTGTCTTTACTAAACAAACGATACACATTGATCTTATTTGATCAGCATTTGCTGAGATGATGACAATGGTGTTGCAGAGCAGCTTAATGACTGCAGTGATGCTGTTTTTTGCCGAATAAACGTTGGAAATGATGATAAATGAACGGATATATGAGGTGGGCGAAGAGTGAACGTGTTGATGTTGGATCTCTTACAAGTATCTAACATGCATGAGCTCTTTGTAACTTATGAACATGACGTATTTCTGATCCAACGAAAGATATTTGATACAGAGTTATTCTCAATATTTACCCTATGCCGGAAAAAGCAACAATGCAAATATTTTCAATGGGACAGGTGGAAATGCATGGATCGTTGCTAAAATCGTGTTTTTATGCTCCTTCATATATCACATTTTTGCGACATGTGCAGTTGGGTGGGTGTTTATAAAAAAAAATTGCTGATTTACATGACGTATTCATAATATTTAAAATTTTTTAAATTATTTTACTTATTTTATTTTTTTTAATTGAGGCCTTCTAGAATTGTGGCACGCACAATGACTAAGGACAATGACACAGTCTAATAAGCACCAATGGTTGCTTAAAATGTACAATGTAACGTCAGCAATTTTTTAGTTATAAGTTTTATTACTTGAGGATTATTCTTGGAATAGTTTGTCACGCGGCGAGTTTGTAATTTGGTCCATCTTGTACTATCTCGCTCTCAGGCTGACTTTTTTCTAAGGTGCTAGGTCATTGAGTCAGTATCCTTCAGACAAGCATATCGCTCCATATCACGCATTATTTTCGCACTAGGTGAACCAACCAATTCTCTGTTCTTTTATAACAATCCACTGTTGTTAAGTCTGGTGTATGACTGGCTTGGGTTGGTATGAATGAGTAACCTCACTCTTGAGACGGGTACTCTACCACTAAGCTTCCAAGAAAGTAACAACCATCAATAAGTTTGGTAGTCTAATTAACTTGAAAAAAAAACCAGGTTGTCAAAAAGTCACATATATATATTTTAAACTGTATTGCACATTATCAATTTAAGCTATACATTCCAGTATCAAGTTGTTTAATGTGCATGTGTACCTTTGTTGATCATACTGCCTAGTTTCCAACCCCCTTTGGAAAGATCCTAATGTATCGTAGTTCGTAAGTTTGCTGTAGAAAAATCTATATGTATTTTTCTCCGGGAACTACATTCGCAAGCGCCTAAAAACCGACGGCATCTGAATATAAGTTAAAAAATCGTGACTGGGGTATTTAAAACACTTGCGCAACTCTTTTCCAGTTCTGTCTTAATTTACTGAAAGTTCATTTAATCATTCTAGCGATTCAAGCCATTCAAAAAGCTGCGATTGGTCCGTTATTTTTACATCATATTAAATCATAGCCTGAAACCACCATATACATGTAGATTGCATCTATTTATGCCGTAACAAAGGATGTGAAAGTATTTAAAGATCAAATGAAAGGCATTGAATTTCATAAATGACAAATTTGAAGAAAATATCCAAAGAGTCGACGGAATTCAATTATCTGTTGAGGAAATGAACTGAAAATGCGTCACTAAGAGAGGAAATCAATAGTCTAAAAACTGTCACTAATAGAAAGACAACAGTATAGTAAATACGTACTGTTTATCAGTGTACCTATGTTTGTATATACTAGTATTTGCATAATTGCATGTGTATATATATATATATATATATATATATATATATATATATATATATATATATATATATATATATATATATATATATATATATATGTGTGTGTGTGTGTGTGTGTGTGTGTGTGTGTGTGTGTGTGTATATATACAGAAAACATTATGATTTAATTATACAAAAATTAATGCATGTATACATGTACATATTATTATTATTGTAATTGCTGTATGTTTGAGAACACTACAACTACGATTTCTCAATAAATTTATTATTATTATTATTATTATTAGTTTCAATGAAAAACATGTCGATCTACAGGCAAGAAGTATGAGAGACAATGTTATATTCACGGGTTTTCAGGAACTAGAAGACTGATAGAACACAGAGGAAATATTGAAAGATTTTATAGTGAAAGACTTGGGAATAGAAAAACAGAATTTCATAGAGTACACAGGATGGGTAGGAAATTCCAAACCGGACGCCCAAGACCAATAGTGGCGAAATTTGTTAATTTCAAGGGCAGAGAATTGATCAGAAAGTCCGCACTTGAAAACTTCAGACTTTGAACAATCACCAATACGGTGTAAATGAACAATTTCCAAAAGAGATAAATGACAGAAGGAAAGCTTTGTATCCACACTTAAAATCTGCTAAAAGGAACAATAAAAGGGCGAATTTAGTTTATGACAAACTTTACATCGATGGGCGCCTCTTTAATCCGGATACACGAGAAACCAAACAAAATGAAACACCAAGACTTACAGCACAAAACAACGTTGGAACACACTCCAGGAGTGGACAACGTGCAAAGGGGAATAACTCGCGCAGTGATCAAGCCTAGGATTACCACGGAGGAGGGCCTCGGTGGCCGGGTGGTCTAAAGCGCGAACTTACGGATCACAGTGCCTCTCACCGCCTAGGTTCGAATCCCACTCGGTACAGATCCTAGTGTGAGAAAGTTTATCAGTTTGCTTGCCGAAGGTCGGTGGTTTTCTCCGGGCACTCCGGTTTCCTCCACCATCCCAGAACTGACCCCCCTCGAAATAAGCTGAAAGATTCTTGACTGGGGCGTAAAACACTATTACTCCACTCCACTCCACCACGGAGGAAAAACAACTCTTCATACGATGTAAATATACACAATAGTAACGATTCACAAAGTGACTATGACAATGTCTACAATAATCTTAACTTTAAATGTTTGTGGATTAAATCGTCGTCTAAAATACCCGGAATTTGGTGATTTAATACAAAAATATGATATATTATGTTTCGTTGAAACAAAAACAGATGATTGTGATGAATTCAATATTCCTGGATATGAATCTAAATCAAAGAACCGAAGTGTTATTTCTTAAACTCGTTCTGGTGGAATTATTTTAGGATATAAAAGTTACCTGTCGGATTGTATTATTCCTTTGGATACTGATTGTAAATATATTCTGTGGTTAATTAAATCTGATAAACAAAAATTATATGATCAAGAGGAATTTCTTATAATTTATTTACTCATTTTGATTTTAAGCTACAATTGTATTTAACTTCAGATCTCTCTGATAGAAATAAAACTACCTTAACTTATTTAAGATGTAGTAATCATAAACTACCCATTGAAGTTGGACGTTGGAAACATATCCCAAGGAAGAATAGATTATGTGAACTTTGTAGAGTGATAATAATAACTAATAATAACACCTAATGTCAGTTCCCGCTGTAACACCGATTTAGGTGATGAATATCATTATACTTTACGTTGTACTGCTTTGTCCGTAGAAAGAAATATGTATACTAAGTATTCCAAAATGGTATTATGTCAAACCAAATAGTTTAAAATTTTATTCATTATTGAACGATACAAATTAATCTTTACAAAGTAAATTAAGTAAGTTTATGACAAATATTAATGAAAGAATCGGTACCTCCGGTCCAGTCCGGGTTAACATAATGTAGTTGTATACATGTAGTATTTGTTTGATATTATACATATGTTTATATATTCTCAATTTGTATTTTTTGCAATATGAGAAATAAAGAAACTTGAAACTTGAAAAAGCATTATACCTATGAAAAGCATGTTATTATGCTATTGAGATTGTTTTTAATTCCTTGAATAAGACTTCAATCCTATAAGCTTTCCATGAACCCCTGTCTCTTCGAAATGATTTCCTTGAGTTGTGTTTTTGTTCATTACTCTATAATGAACCAGAAAATATAAAGTTAAGGGGTAGGGATCACAAGTATTTAAAAATTATACATGTACACAGCACCAACAAGCCCCGCCCCTACAGCGGGAACTGACATTAGGTGTTATTATTAGTTATTATTATCACTCTATTCAACTAATCATAAGGAACCAGAAAATGCAGAGTTTAGGGGTGGCGATCTCAACCAATTAAAAGTTATACTCGATATAGCCCAATCCAGCGCCACCTCACAGTGGGGAATGACCTTATGTGTCTTTCATTAGTATCAATCTTTTCATTTTATCATAAGGAAACAGAAAATATATATAAAGAGATATTGCTCCCTAGCCTTGTGCTCGGCATTAGAAGCGAAGAGTATTGACTGTTTCGCCTAGTACCAAGATAATGTTCTGGGGGAGTCGTATGCTTTTCGGCAACATACTCGTTCGGTGAGCTAGCACTGTACCAAAATGTCGCCTTAAGTTTATGCTAGTACGTGACGGACAATATTACAAACACACATAAATAAACTTGTTCTTAGATTTAAAACCTTGCTCTCTTTGGGAATAGCTGAAAAATTGCTGATGCTATGTTTGACATTAAAACAACAACATTGATACATGGTTGGCTTGTTTGTAGCATATTGACTCAATTAGCTTGCACCTCAACACATCTTCCTTTAGTATGCACTAGTACTTAGTAAGACAGACAAAATAACACACATTCATTAAGTATTCTTTGAATATTCCGAGGTGATTAATAAAACTACCAAATAACTAAAAAAACCTACTGATGTGATGTTAACAAGATTTTAGTTATTGTGCTTGCCACAACTGCAATTCCAAGTATTTATTTATTTACTTGTTTTTATTTATTTATTTACTTTTTTAAAATATTTATTTTTTTTTATTTTACTTTTTGTCTGTTTTATTATTTATTTATCTCGACTCAAACATTTTTCATTAACTTGTGTGATGGCCGATTTATTCCGTCTCGCAGAAGCATGGTAGCTGATTTGTGCCTCGCGTATATTTACAAATTTAGTCACAAACTTGTTGCCACATATCAAAGTATGGTAGCTGTTTTGTGCTATCTTGTCACAATATGTTGGCTAATTTGAGACATTTCGTCAAAAAATGAGGCTGATTTGCAACTTCTTGTCAAAAATCGGGCTAATTATTTTTATCCCGTCAGAAGTTATGGTACGCTATTTAAACCTGCATCGTCAAATACCGGTATTGTACATAATTTGTGCGATTTTGTGAAAATACGGGGACTGATTAGTACCATTATGTCACCGTATATCTTGAATAATTATGGCGGCCAATTTGTGATACCTCGTTAACAAGCGGTTGTCGTTTCCTATTGTGCGTCTAAATACTGTGACCGCTTTATTTCACCTCGTCAAAATGCTTTGGCTTATTTATGACACCTGATTGCCATCTTGTTTTTTGCATGGCGTTATTTCGTTACTTTGCAAATTCACTTGGTGAAAAACGAGAAATTACGCGCTTCTTATACACACATTTGAAAATAGATTGGTTAGTTCTAGAAAACAAACATTCAAATAATTTTCACATAACAAAACATAAACAAATGCATGTTTGGTAGTTTTTTAAACACCGCCTATTGAAGAAACAGAGGGATAATAAATTCGATTTTTTATCCTTCCTTCCATCCAATTTCTTGTCTGGAGTTATTCTCCAATACTATTTCCTCACCTCAACGAAACTTTGTACAACGTATCAACAGGAATAGGAGATGTACATATTTTCCTTAGAGTTATGGCCCCTTGAAGTTTTATTAGGAAATTCTTGTTCAGAGTATTTCTTTAAAACTATTTATCACAACTCAATAAAACTTGATACAAAGCATCAACAGGGATAGGATATGTGCATATTATAAACACAAGTTTGGATATGGATTTTTATTATTATAATTATTATTTTTATTTTTATTTATTTATTTTTTTATTTTATTTTATTTTTTTGAGTTATGACCCTTTTAAATTTCTTTTACAGAGAGATTCTCAAAAACTGATCCATCAAGGTGTAATGATATTTGTTATAAAGCGTCAAAAGTAAAAGACGATTAATCTGAATAGGTTTGTGAATTTTTCTTACAGTTATGAACCCTTAAATTTTTCAATAGGTAATGCTTGTCCGGAATACTTTTTTAAAACTATTTATCACAACTTAACAAAACTTGATACAAAAATCAACAAGGATTGGAGATGTGCATATCATTATTCAAAGTTAGATTAATCTGTCCGAATGAATTGCTAATCCGTCCGAACGAATTACTTATCCGTCCAAACGATTGAGCTAATTCTTCCGAACGAATTATGAATCCCTCTGAACAAATTACTAATTCGTCCGTACGAATGATTTTGGACGAACTAGCTAAATCGGTCAAACAAATTAGTTAATTCGTTTGGACTAATTAACATTAGCTAATACGTTCGAAGGGATAAGTGACTCGTTCTGACAATAAAGTTATTCGTTCCAACGATTTTTTTATAACCTCTAACATGCCGTGCCTTATAGACTAAGGACCTCCAATTTTTTTTATGAAAACATACAGAAGCGCAGTTGATATGATTTTTGCGTCATTTCGTACCGTTACCGGTAAAAATGTAACTTTTTAACGGTAAGACTTAAGGACCTCAAAATTTGGTATGTAGATATCCTAAGGCGCTCTTTAACGTTTAGAGATGGGATTTCAGCATTATCTCTAACCGTTACCGGTAAAAATGTAACTTTTTAACAGTTAGACTTAGAACCTTCAAATTTGGTAGGTAGATATCCTAGGCGCGCATAAGCGTTTAGCGAAGGGATTTCAGCATTATCTCTAACCGTTACCGGTAAAAATGTAAATTTTTAACGGTTAGACTTAGGACCTCACAATTTGGTATATAGATATCCTAAGGTGCTCTTTAACGTTTAGCGGAGAGATTTTGAATTATCTCTAACCGTTACCGGTGAAAATGTATCTTTTTTAATGGTTAGACTTAGGACCATCCAAATTTGGCAATATACATATCCAAAGGCGAGCTTTTACTTTTATCAAAGAGATTAGTTGCATTATCTCTTACCGTTACCGGTAAATATGTAACTTTTTGACGGTTAGACTGAGGACCTCAAAATTTGGTATATAGATATCCCAAGACGCTCTTTTACGTTTAGCGAAAAGATTTCAGCATTGTGACCTTTAAATTTGGAATATACATTGTACATATCCAGAGGCGCATTTTTACGTTTAATGAAGAGGTGTTTGCATTATCTCTAACCGTTACTGGTAAAAATATAACTTTTTAACGGTTAGACTTAGGACCTCCAAATTTGGTATGTTAATATCCTAAGGTGCTCTTTAACATTTAGAGATGGGATTTCAGCATTATCTCTAACCGTTACCGGTAAAAATGTAACTTTTTAACAGTTAGACTAAGGACCTCAAAATTTGGTATATAGATATCCTAAGGTGCTCTTTAACGTTTAGCGAAGAGATTTTTGCATTATCCCTAACCGTTACCGGTAAAAATGTAACTTTTTAACGGTTAGACTTAGGACCTCAAAATTTTGTTAGAAGATATCCTTAGGCGCTCTTTAACGTTTATCGAAGAGATTTCAGCATTATCTCTTTTAGTTACCGGTTAAAATGAAACTTTTTAACGGTTAGACTTAGGACCTCCAAATTTGGTATATTGATATCCTAAGGCGCTCTTTAACGTTTAATGAAGAGATTTTTGCATTATCTCTTACCGTAACCCGTAAAAATGTAACTTCTTAACGGTTAGACTTAGGACCTTCAAATTTGGTATATAGATATCCTAAGGTGCTCTTTAACATTGAGAGATGGGATTTCAGCATTATCTCTAACTGTTACAGGTAAAAATGTAACTTTTTAACAGTTAGACTGGGGACCTCCAAATTTGGAATATATATATCCTAAGGCGCGCTTTAACGTTTAGCAAAGTGATTTTTGCATTATCTCTAACCGTTACCGGTAAAAATTTACCTTTTTAAGGGTTAGGCCTAAGTCCAGTTAAATTTATTGAAACAAATTTTTTGAGTTTGCCAAAACGAGCCACTGAGCAAGACACTACAAAGTTTACTTGAAAGGACGTGCGAACATTTAGACAGCCAGCAAGGTCTACAAATGAAAGATTTCCTCATGAGCAGATGAAACCTTTTTGCCTCATCGGATTTGGACCTAGAAAGAACATCTGTGGTTAAACATAAAATTGACACTGGGGAGACACTGCCGATTAAACAACCTTGGAGACGGGTACTAGTCCATATGTCTGAGGAGGTCGACAAGCACGTTGAGGATATGTTGGGTATTGGGTATTGGCAAGCAGAGCTTGAGGAGAAAGCCAAATATAAGACAGCATTATCAACTAGGAAAGGTCTTTTTCACTTTAAAGTGATGCCTTTTGGCCTATGTAATGGTCCAAGTCTATTTGAGATGTTGATGGTCAAAGTGCTCATGTCATTACATTGGTAAATCTGCCTTGTAAATCTGGACGATATAATTGTCGCGGGAAAGAACTTTGAAGCGATGTTGAAAATCTCAACATCGTATTTGATAGGTTGGAAAGTGCTGAACTTTGAAGTTGAAAGTCAGAAATGTACTCTGTTCGCCAACAGCGTAACGTACCTGGAACATGTTATTACAAGCGAGAAGAGCGTAACGTACCTGAAACATATTTTTACAAGCGAGAAGAGCGTAACGTACCTGGAACACGTTATTACAAGCGACAAGAGCGTAACGTACCTGGAACACGTTATTACAAGCGACAAGAGCGTAACGTACCTGGAACACGTTATTACATGCGACAAAAGCGTAACGTACCTGGAACATGTTATTACAAGCGAAAGTATTGCAACAGATCATGAAAAGAGAGATGTAGAAAATTGGCCCACACTATGCGATATCATTAAGGTGCAATCATTTCTCGGACTATGCTCTTATAACCGTCGGTTTATTGAAAATTTCTCAGCAATTGCAAAGCCTCTACACCTGTAAACAGAGAAGGGCAACAAATTTGTATAGTCTACAGAATGCCAGTAAACATTTGAAACTATGAAGGCACGGTTTGTCCGGTCACCGAAACTCGCCTTCCCAAACTTCAATGAGCCTTTCATCCTGGATACAGATGTCAGTATCAATGCTATGGGTGCAGTTCTTTTACAACGGCTTAACGGATAAGAGAGGGGCTAAGCCTATGCGAGCCGTACATTGTCGAAAAGCAAGAGAAAATACTGCGTCACAAAGAAAGATATGTTAGCCGTGGTGCATTTTATAAATCAGTTTCACCATTATCTATATGGGAGACCATTCACTGTTAGGACAGACGTAGCTCAATCAGATTGTTGATGAACTTTACAAATCCCGAGGGTCAACTTTCTCGCTGGTGATTTATTTACGCGATTAGAATTGAACATAGACCAATAGACAATAGTGAGAGTGGGCTTGATACTTACTCGATAGCGGAAGTTCAACAGCGACATAAAAACATCTCTCTTGGTTGATCGCATTAATAAAGGCTCAAATTTCACTGAGATTCGCCAGTCAAGTATTTTTTCATCAAAGCACTATGGAATCAGTGTGAATTGCTTACGGTAAAAGATTGCCTTTTTATAGACGAAGGATATATCCGGGTACACAGAGTACTTTACAAGTAAAAGTACCATTCTCAGAAAAAGGACGAATTTTGATGGTTTTACACGACAATCGTTCCAGGCTCACATTTAGGAGTTAAGAAAACTTAAGAATAAAATTTTACATAATTTAGGATGAACTTGTTCAAATGGATTTTTGTCTACGAAGGTGAAAGGGTGAATACGTACGCGTCAAAAGTAGTATCTTAGTATCTCTTGAGGATGTATTTATAGTTTTTCTATAGCATTCCATGAACCAGATTTCTGAGTGTATGTTACACAAGTTTATTAAATGATAATGGACACCAAAGAGTTTTTTATCTGACTTCTTATTTTGGAAATAAATAAATAAATAATTTTTTATTATTTCACATTCCAACTACGGATACTTAAATGACTTTTTGAATACATAACATTATAACTAGGTATGCCCGAGGTATGCTATTCCTTAAAATACGCATAGGTTTAAAATTTACTTTTCAATATATTATTTTTCAAATACAGCTTCTATCAATTTTTACAGTGAAAGGGAGAGAAGCTGTGTTAATGTAGTAATTTCAGTTATCTCCCTTTAACTATATATCCAATATGTGTTTGTTCTTGAATTCGCAACCAACTTTGTTTAATTTTGAAAATACTAACAACAGAAAATTATCATTTGATAACAAATACAAATGTCGTATTTTGCATATTGTTCATTTATTAGCTTATATATTATTATAGATGTGACTAAACCAAAATAATTCGGTCTCAGACCATTCATGTCTGTAGAAATAGAAACGGCTAATAAACGGATTAGTAATTCGTTTCCATGGATTCGAATCCATTATCACTAATTATATTTCATTCACGCGGATTCTCATGATTTTCACGAATAATAAATCGATCCAAGGGATTCTAATCAGTTTTCAAGAATTATGATTTATAAGATTCGTTCCCACAGATTCTTATTCGTTTTCACTAATCATTATTCTTTCTCACGGACTTTGGTACGTTCCCAAGGATAAGTAATTTGTTCCAAAGAATTCTAATTCGTTATCTCGAATTATAAGTTGTTACCACGGATAAGTATTTTGCTTCTAAGGATTATAATTCGTTTCTTCCACGGATTCTAATCAAGGCCCTTTGAAAAGTTTTATGGCCGTTATCACAATATTATTGAGAAGTATGTAGTCACTGTATCCAAACTTATACTGGATATACTTGACTTACCATAGTTCTCTGTTCCTTTTATTCTCAAAATTGACTTGCACATGGCGGGTGTAGCTAGCTAGACAGGAGGTGCTTACCTTTCCGGAGCACCCGGCCTCATTTCCTTGATGGAAGTTCACGTGTAGACTAATTTTGCCAGTTTTCAAAGTTTTTACTTTGTTTTTAGGATTGTGATAAGGGCAAGGACTGGTATGTTTGTTTTATTGTTATCAATAATTATAGGTCGTTCCCACGGATTCTAATTTGTTTTCGAGAATTATAATTCGTTCCCATGGAAATGAATTCCTTCTCATGGATTCTCATTCGTTTTCACAAATTATTATTCGTTTCCACGGAAAGAAATTCGTTCTCATGGATTCTCATTCGTTTCCACGTATTATAATTCGTTCCCAAGGAATTTAGTAGTTTCGACTTTGACGAGTTATAATTCGTTACTCGACGGATTTTAGTAGTTTCGACAGATCATAAAATTCTTTTTTATGAATTCTAAATCAATTCCACGCATAAGTAACCCGTTCCAACAGATGCTAATTCTTATAATTAATTAAAGTTCGTTCCCAAAGATTCTCATTCGTTTTCACGAAATACAATTCGTTGTCACGGATTATTTATTTATTTATTTCTACGGATTATATTCCGCTCCAACGATTCTAATTCGTTGCCAATGATTAGTAATTCGTGGGAAGGAATAATTGACAAAAAAATAAAAATAAATAAATTAAAAATAAAATAAAATAATACAAAAAAATCAGAGGTCCTAAATACACTTCCGTAGTATCCTCCATAGTCTAACAATTTCCTGCGCTTCCGAAAGCGAAGCTGGAAATAATTGTCGTTATGGTTACGTACCCGTGACATGTATTGTTCAATGAGATTATGGGCCTACTTCGATTTGTCAAAGCCGTGTTTCTAGGGTATAACTCTGGTAATGCAATGAGCATGCGCAAAACTCGGTCTAAATCGAACGGAAAGCGAGTTAGTCGTGTTAAATTCAAGATGGAGATCGAGATAGTAAAATATATGTTTGACGATGACGATGAACACGATCTTTTTTTGTTGAAGACATCGGTATTTTTGGCCGTTTACAACAATCTTCATAAGGGACTTGGTTCCTAGAATAAAATATTTTGTTGACCATACGGTCCCTACATATTCAGCTGATGATTTTAGGTAGTGATTTACTCGCCGCACAGATACGGTCTTTTTTGTTCTTGTTCAAAAATATGGTACAACAATGTAGATCAACTTAAAATGTGAATATACTTGTTATAAGGACGAGAATGCTCTGCCGTCAAACAAATTTTAATACTTTGATATTTTCTGTTTCGAAAACGACAGAGCAATCTCGGCCTAAATTGTTATCAAAACAATATCAATCAAAATTTCATACAACAATTCCCACTTAATACCCGCGTCCGCCATGCTGATCTCGGGTTCAACTCCACTAAAATAGCTTAGGGGGTACTATTAATCGGGTTAACACGAGAAACGCCTACCCGTGACTTACCCTACCTGATCGATTTGAATTCGAGTTAACCCCTTAACACGATTAACACAAATTGGACAAATCGAAGTCGGCCATGGTGCTTTAGTTCGTGATATTCACGGTGTAGATGTGCGTGTTGAATCAGTTTCTAGCGAGCTTCCGATTCGTACACACCAACTTTATAAGTTTTTGTTATTTTTTGTATGGTTAATCTTGGAGATGAAGTCCACATCTCGCACCTTGAAAGGCACTGAGTTTTTCTAATAACTATATTATGAGTTTTATTTCTGCAGTTTCCTGGTCCGTGTCTTTTATAAGGTGTATATGTCAAAGGCAAATATATTATATTTTATCATTCAACATTACCATAACAAATCTTATTATTATATTTTATTTATAGTTATTTAACCAATACCAACATACATACATACAAATATATATATATATATATATATATATATATATATATATATATATATATATATATATATATATATATATATATATATATGGTAATCATAAACTTCACTGCTTAACATTATATATACGAATAAACGTTCACTCATTGTACGAATAAACGCTCACTCGATGCATTTTATGCGTTAGTGTTCTACAAGTAAGGTTTAATAGAGTATAGGAAAGACTATACTAAATCATTCCATTTGTATTACCATTTGTTGTTCGGGTAGCCACTTTGTGAAATCTTTCGGAAAGAACCTTAACACAAAAATAAGCCGGAAAATAAACTCTCATTGTTATTTATCACATTTGTGTAAACCGTGCCAAAGTCAAAAAAAAAAGAAAAGAAAAAAAAAGAAAGAAAAAAAGAAATCCTGGCGCATTTGAAATGGCATATAAAGTAAGTCCTAGTGACATATAACTGTTACCTCTGATCTAGCGCTTTAGGTTCTTATTTCTTTACATAAGTCGAATACATACTAATTAATCATTATTTATCGTATATAGCGAGGGCTTGAGACAGTGTTTGCGGAACATCTTTACTTACACGTCGACTACACTCTGTCTTGTATTCAGTTTCACACGTGTTCATCTTAAGGTTAATTTATTGAACAATTGGATAAATCATTATATCATCTTTATTCACAAAATGGCCGAAAAAGAATCTAAAGCTAAAGGAAAGGGAACAAACAAAGATGAAGATGCTAAAGGAGACGCCGACACGCAGTATGTAGATGGCTATAAGGTTCCCGGAAAACACATGTATCATATAGGGGGACCTTAGGTTCATACACATAACCAAATTCAAATTTCTGGTGCTGGTTGCATTGAAAGAATTCGTCAAACCTCCACAATGGAAAACGCTCAAACCAGGGAAAGCTGCGATATCTCTCACAGCCAAACAGTGGCACATAATGACTGGAAAATTTAAAGGCGAAATAGATGATGCTATTGCAAAATTGGATAAGTCAGCTGACGGACCCTCGCCGAAGAAACAGAAAACAGGAAAAGAATCGGCAAAAGCTTCCGTAACAGGTATGTATCATAATGTTTTTAGGAAAATGAAAATGATATTAAGGATTTGTTGGTTTTCTACTTTCACTTTCATTTTGCCGCGCAAATTGTTAACGGTATTTACATGATGCTGCGTAACGGTATTTACATGATGCTGCGTTATATGTCGCTGATAATACTAAGCTATCTTGTATTTCTATTCTTCAAAAAACAAGAAAATTACAAATTTCTATTAAAAATATTTTAAATTTTAAAAATAGAGCGGCTTAAATAATTATAGTTTAGTTCAATACAGTAAGCATGAAAAAAATCATTATAGGGCGCGGTCAATGTATTGAATGTAAATTATCCGTAGATCTATACAAAAACTTTACATTCTGTAGGCCTATGTCACATTTGTTACTTGTTTTGCAAGATGTGACGGATAAAAAACATCATATAATCTTTTGACCTTTAATAGTAATAAAAAAGATGATTGATCGTGTACTTTAGATGTTCTTGAAATGTTTTAGAAAGCAACTTCACTTTCAGTACACACAGAGTAAAATATGAAATCTGCGTGGGCGGTACTACCTTGAACGATAAACTCATTGTTATGTAAAATGCGGGCGTTTCAATTTTAACAGTAATCTACTTTATTCGAATTCTGAGGTTACCAGCGGGATTATTTTAAAAAGTATATATTATATGTGTACGTTGAATTTCGAATAGGCATGTCAAAAATTAGCAAAGGTTTCATGTATGTGTTGAGGAAATTTATATATTGTCAAACATCTTGGAAAACAAGTAACAAATGTGACATAGGCCTACAGAGTGGAAAGTTTTTGTATACGGATAACATTGACCGCGCCCTATAAGATTTTTTTATGCTTACTGTATTGAACTAAACTATACTGATAATTGAGATGACCAAGTACGCATTCTGTATTTTTTTTTTAAATGAAATTTAACCCCTCAATCGCTCCGATAAATATTTTATTAAAAAAAAAATAATTAAAAAATGGACATATTTGGTATTGATGTCATTAAATGTCATGTGAGAACTCTCAAAGTGTTTTATCATATATTAAAGTCGAAAACTTTAAATTAAAAAAGAGGCAAACGCTTAGTAATTTGTTCTTACATAATGAATCATTTCCAGATGAAAAGAAGATGCAGCTTTCTGATAACAGGCGAGTCACTGTCCGAATGGGCGAAATAGATGGTGAAAAGCAAGTGGTGGTTGAAGTCCGAGAGTATACGATGGAAAAAGGAAAAGAAAAGGCGCCAACCGAGAAGGGGATTATTTTATCTGTATCTCAGTGGAATGGACTGAAGAGCCAGATTGCTTCTGTTGATAAAGATTTGGAGGATAACTTTGGAGCTATTCGTAAAGACGAATAGATTTAAGATGTTTTCATTATTTACGCACTTACAACCGCCATATTTACAATCATATTTACAAACTTATCATAGTTAGATATTGTACCATCCTTGTCATTTACCGACATAGAAGAATCTTCAACATTTACATACCGTGAACATTTTCATTGAATGCAAAATTTAAAAACTGGAGCGCAAATGATCAAACGAGCATAATTAAGAGAGAGAGAGAGAGAGAGAGAGAGAGAGAGAGAGAGAGAGCTGAATAGGTTTCAGAAGAAAATTTCATAATTGCAAACCGAATATTTCACAATTGAGATAGACAGAGTGCAGACACTTTCACACATTATAGCACAACTTTTATGTAAATGCAATGAATGTTATTTCAAGTAGAAAAGACCATCAAAAGATATAAACGACAAGGCCACTTTAAATACTAATAGTTTTAGACCCTTTGCTCCAAAATTATATAAGGTACTCAGTGTTTTCTTCACATAACGCAAAAATTGTTCTTGTTTTCTTGGTAAGCACCTTTAAAAGTTCATTTCTCTGAGGCTAGTGGATTTAAAGGCCAATTTTTGTTTTATTACCTTTTGTGGGAAGATGCTTTATGCTTTTTTGTGCCATGTTGATTTCAAGTTTGAAACAATTATGTTATTGTAGTTTCTTAGTTGGTATTCACTTTTGCTTCCTTTTTCTGCAAAGAAACGCCAATATTTTATACCTCCAAATGTCTGATGCGGCTTAGAACCGTGATCAATTAACTCACTTACTCACAAATATTGTCTGTATCATGAGGCAATATTTACATGCATTTTTATCAACCTACAGCAATGTAGAATGCATATTGTTTAGTGTCACACTATTTATATTATTATTAACTATCCAGAGCGTTTTTAAAAAGATTCCGAGAAGATTTAATTTTTTGTCCATATTCTTTTATCTTCAAATAAGACTCAAAACCGGGGCCTTGAGTCTCGGTGTACACTAAAGACATCTTTCTAGGGTTTGAATTAACCTGCTTTTGAGATAATCAATCTTTTGTTATATTCCTAATAAGATGGGTTTTTAACGGACTCGGTGCACACAGATGTGTTTTTAGGGCGTCCTGATCGAGTGTTCTTAAGCGCTGGCTTAGGATTAGTGCTCATTATACCTAAATGCGAATTTCACTCGAACAGAAAGTTTAACAGTTCGTTTGCCAAACATCGTCGGTTTCTCTGGGCACTCTGGTTTCCTCCACCGTCTCACAACTGACCAGAAATACTCTCTACTGAAGCATAGAACAATAATGCTTTCTTTGCTCTTGTCTGACCGCCATTAGAAGTAAGTTGTGCGTTTCTTTTTTTATTTACAGAATATGTACGTGTAATATGTATGTTATGCGAGTTCATGTCGTCAAAGTAACTTTGAAAGCTTGTCGCGATAAATCGCGTCCCTTTCACGTTTTACTAACCTAAGCTTGAGGTCATATTTTGTGTAACATTTTAAAAATAGAAGTGTTTTAGATGAATTATATGTATTTTTATGCATTTCAATGGAACTTTTATTGTTTTTAGAAAATTGAAATATATGATATAAAATTTTTAACTAGATTAAATGTTGTCTCTTTTTTTTCGAACAGAGAGATAAATGGACTTTGTATAATCGGTGATCAGTGTATTCTACGGACCGGGCATTCGAGTTTCCTCTGTCATAATTTAACTGACCAATAAAAGAATCTTGATAGGACATAGATTTACTTGCTCTTATATTCAAAGGACCACTGCGGTAGCTCAGCTGGTAGAGTGCTCGCTCCTTAAGTGGGAGGTCGTGGTTCGAACCCCGGCCGGGTCTGACCCCAGACTTGTAAGTGGGTAATGACTGTTCTTTCGCCAACCACTTCGCATTACAAAAAAGAAAGTCACGGTTCTTTCGGATGGGAACTTAAAATAAACGAGGTCCCGTGCCACGGCGTGGCACAATAAAGAACTCTGCTGTAGAATGCCATCAGTGCAACGCACATGTACAATTTCTGCACTTTCGCCTATAGCTGGCTAAGTCTCGATATAAGTGAACTATTCTTGACTGTGACTTTAAACGCCATTACTCAACTTTTACATTCAAAGGGAGGGAACTCTAGTACTACATTCTATAGCTGGAAAATGCATGTCTGAACGAAACAGATAGATATCTAAATATCTATATATATTTAAATTTATTAAGCCATCGTTAAACAAATTTCAGTACGTCACACTAAAAGGACGATCAATAATGGTGTCAAGTCAGCGTTATGGGGACGGATTTATGTTCATGTGTGAATATGCACGATCTAATAGGGTGAAATGTAAAGCCTGCAGAAATAACATCAACAAAAACCATTTGAAAATAGGAACTAGAGGTCTTGGATATGATCATTGGGATGACTCGCTTTGGTTTCATTATAGGTGTTTTTGGACAAAATGTTTTTACAGGAAGCATGTTGTGAAACTTAACCCAAATGATCCGGACATCGTCGGATATAGCGAATTGAAAGAAAATGATAAAGAACGAGTTAGAAAATCGGTTGCAAAATTACAGGAGCATTTGAAAGCGAAAGAGGAAGTAGCCGGCCAACCGGAAGATGAAGCGTCAAGTTCAAGGTCAGGACCAGAATTGGTAACTATTGACTGGCGAAAGCATCAATCTAAAGCTAAACAAGACGATGCACCTGACAAAGGTGACAATGGTGAGAAATTGCAGTTTAAAGTGGGTACCACGATGTGCATTGAAGTATATAAAGAAAATGGTGTTATGAAAATCGGGTTTAAACGTGTGTCCGACATCGAAAAGGATCAAGAAACCTGCGACAAATCCTTGTATTTATCACATCAAGAATGGCAAAAATTGATGACTGGAGAAACGACCGATAGGATCAATAACGCAATAGTTCAACTTGAGACTGTTGCAAAATCTGACGAAACAGAAGAAGAACCAAAAAGAAAGAAAATGAAGCAAGAACTGAAAGGTATCAATGGTTACTATAGTAACTGATTTGGTAAAATAACTAATCATAAAATTAAGTATACACAGTTTTTAAATGAGTGGGATGGTTACTGTTTGATTCACTGTGTTTGTGATACTGAATTTTGCTTAAATTTCATAGAAAATCCTATTAACTCTATTCAAGTTTTTTTTTCAATAACTTGGGTTTAGTCGTAACTGGAAATTGCTATGCGCTTTGAACAGCGATTACCAAAGAATACTTCTGTAGAAAAAAAAACTTGCTGCTAAGGGGACTTTATATTGTAAATGGGCAATTCTTACACCGAAAGTGATGTTTCTGATGACGCATATAATTACATCGTATGCGCAAAAGCAACAACCATTTGCAACTTGTACTGTGAGCAGAAATAATCCATGGTAATCAAGGATGCGCAGAGAAATTTTCAACTACGATTAAAATCAAGAAAGTGAAAAGTATCAAATTTTAATCAAGGTATTTGGATTTTATAAAAATTCCTAAAAATTCATTGTCACAAACACAGTGACTCAAACAGTAGGATCAAACAGTTGAACCCTATCACCGAACCCGCCATTTTATTTTATAATGTCATATGTTATAGTCTGTCGTCTGTATTGTTTGTTATCTGTCGTGTTTAAAGTTGATCTTGTGTGCTGTTGTGTGTTGGGGTCTTGACTACACGGTACTTGAACCGCGATCACCAACCCGCCATTTTATTTGATAATGTCAAGTGTACGTCCATAGTTCGGGTTTTATAATTGGTCAGTCGTCTGCTTTGTTTTGTTGTGTATCGTTTTATTGTTTTCTGTGGCTGCTGCCAAATAATCGTTATTCATTTTTTATGTCAAAATGACCTCTTTTTGACACGAATTTGCATCGCTTATACTAGAATCGCTAGTTCCGCTTACGAAAAGGTCCCATTGGTGCTTCATGTCTATGTCAAATTGAAGTTTTACTTTACTTTCAGATACTGATGAAAGCAACAGTTTCATGGTTGATTTGTTACCTGATAAAATACAAATCAACGTCACTTTAAAATCACTTGATGACGTAAAACAGGTTTTTGTAACCATAGAAAAACAAAGCGATAAAAATGAAGGCGGAAAAGAAAAATTCCAAATGACGAAACAGGAATGGGAAAGGTTTAGAGAAGATGAAATGTGATGTCAACAAAGACCTTGAGAGACTTGTTACAGGCAAAGATTAATTAAACATTATAACCAATATATATATATATATATATATATATATATATATATATATATATATATATATATATATATATATATATATTAACATTTTTAGAAAATATTATAAAAAACAAATGGTTCAATTATAGGACCAAAATTTTCACTAGTTGAATATGATTATAAGTACATGTATTTGAATCACGTTTCAAAAGTTGTCCGAAATGTCTAAGTCAAAGAAGCCTCTTGAACATATTTTCTCTACAACTGAGATGAGATCGGGTGGTCCTAAAACCAATCGGCTATATTTTATTAATGAACTTTATGATGTCTGTTGAGACTTCTGATTGGATGATCGATTAGGATTTTTTTTCTAATTTAACACGACATGGTTTCTTTTGTATCAAATCTTAAGACAGTTTATATATTTAACCAGAAAAAAACATATTTTTATGAAAATAAAATCATTAGTTAAACATGTGCTTGAATGTCTTGCATTTTTTGTTTTTGTTTCTCTAATTTGCCCATACTTATTACTTGTTTGTTCACTTTCTGTGTGTCTTACCCCTGTGTGGTATATTATTTCAACGGCCGAAGTAATCAATATAACCTGTTTGGTGCTTGAATGTTGCACACTAAACGTTTGGTTATGTTCTGTTAAATGACATCGAGTCTTAAAGCTGCATAAAGATTTCCAAAGAAAAAATTTAAACGGTGCTAATCTAATTAATGATGTTCCTAATGAACAATGTTACATTTGGTTCAACGATAAAAGCTTGAATAAATCGTGACAGAATTTGCCCAGCGAGATGCAGCATTTGGGATCTAATATTAGAACATGGTTACGTCATCAAAACCCGGGTCATTTAAACACAACTTTCAAAACGGTGAAATATACGATAAATTAAACAAACAACTTCGTTGAATTTGTCATTTGTGACTTAGTAAGGGATACATAACACCATTTCAAATACATCTGGATATTAATGAAGGACAATTAATGCAATCTGTCATGTTTCACCTTCGATTCTAGGGTTTTTCCGTACATCCGCGCGCATGCTCCAAGCTCATAATTACCATCGTAAAACACTGACCAACCGGTCAGAGGATTCCGTTTATTTACAGCTAAAAGAAATGAAATTTTAGAAAATGAATTTCACGGATCGTGGTTAAAAGATATCTATTTTTAAAAAATATGCTTTTAGAAAATCAAAAAAAAATTCAGAAAATTGAAAAACTAAATGCAGCTTTAAATCAACATAACATAAATGAATAATAATAATAATAATAATAATAATACATGTAATAATAATGATGATGATGATAATGATGAAAATAATAATAGTAATAATAATAATAAACTGTAATAATAATAATAATAATAACAACAACAGCAATGTAATATAAGTAATAATAATTATTGTTAATAGTAATACATGTAATAATAATAATAATAATAATAATATCATCATTATTATCACAATTGTTACCAACGCGCATTTAAAACTACATTTTGTTGAAGTGCTAGCTCACCGAGTTCGTTTGTCGCGAATAAGCACACCACTCCCAGCCAAATTGTCTTGGCACTAAATAAACACGTTTTATTTTTTATTTTTTAAGAATTATTTTTATTATCAATTTTTTAAAAATTTCATTTCATTTTGTTTTACTTTATTTATTTATTTATCTATCAATCTATTTATTTATTTATTTATTTATTTTGATATCGAAGAGTTTTCTCTCTAAACTTAATCTTTAAAAAATGACATTACGGTTAAAACGTTATAAACTTATACCTGCGATATTTAGGTTTGAAATATAGTAAATACATACATCGATTATCAAAGTTGATCAATAAGTACGCTTTTACAGTGAAATGGACATGAGTTTAAAATAACGGCTATTTCGTAGAACTGTCATTAACTGTCGTTACCGTATTCATAATTTAACTGTCGGATTGATTTTTATTCCAGGTATTTTGTTTAAAAGGAAAGCGTTTAAACTACAACCGTTAAAATGTAAAATTTTACAAGTGTATCCCGAAGAATCAAGATGGCAGACGACGAATTTGATCTTCAAGTTTTACGCTCCTTGGGAGAGGGTGCTTTCGGAAGGGTGTATTTAGTTGCTGAAACAAAAGATGAGTCTAAAAAGGTAGGTGTATTTTCATGTTATTTATTATTATTATTTATTTATTATTTTGTTTTCATCTCAAAAATTGCTTTAAAACCATATATAGAACCAAGTATGGACTAAACTGGGTCCTTGTTTTGAGAAATGTGAATTTATGGTATATTCGATAATTGCCATTAGTTGTTTAATAATAATAATAACTGATTATAGTAATGATAACCAACACTGCTATTTGAATTTAAAATGGTCATATACGTATTGTCTAGAACAATCGATTTTGAGGTCACACAAAATTGAAACGCCATACATCATAGGTATGTGTAAATATAATCTTTATTTAACTGGGATAAATATAACTCTTTTAGCGAGATCACTAATCAGCCGTGACTTGGATTAAAAATTTTAACGAAAAATGCAAGTCACTGAAAGTTTAGTACGTATAAATGGTATAAAAATAGGACATGGAATATGGGACTACTAAATTTTACCCCTGTGTTATTAAATGGCACAGGGGCAACTACTAAAATTATTATTAATACATGTAATAATAATAATAATAGTTTTTGTTTTTGGTTGGTGGTTGTGTTGTTGTTAATATTGTTGTTTGGTATGATGATGATGATAAAGCTTTATAGGTGCTTTGCCATTAACTAGGATTTAACCAGCTTTACTTGAAAGTTAAATACAGTATAGCAAATTCTAATAAAGCGAGGTATTGAGCACAACAAATGTTCTCTCCAAATGCAAATTCCAATGAAAAAAAAAACAACAAAATTGTGTGACTCGCAGTGAGTCAATTACATTTTCATGATTATTACAAGTAACATAATCATACAACTTCACGCTAGAAACGTAAATTTACTAATTATGACCTAATAACAATTTTATGCTCATTGTGTGACTTCAATACTTTTAGTATGCTATGAAAGTAATCTCACTCGCTAAAGCATCAAAAGAAGAAAGAGAAGACGCAGAAAGAGAGGCCAAACTTTTATCTGACCTGAATCACGAAAATATCATTTATTATGTGGAAGCTTTTGAACAAAAAGGGAAGCTTTGTATTCTCACCGAGTATTGTGATGGTGGCGACATGGCAGAAGAACTGGAAAATCAAAATGGCGTACCTTTACCAGAATGCCGCATTGTTGAATGGCTGAAACAGATCTGCTGTGGATTACAGGTACGTCATAAGGCCGAATTGTCTACCTCGGCGATGGTAAGTTACTTTTTCATATCGCTATCATAAGTACATGTAGTAGCAATAATGGTAGCAATATCAAAAGGTAACTTAACTATTGTCGTGCTACTTTTGAATGCATTATTGGGGATTGCTATAAGGTAGCTCGAACCAGGTACATCACATAACTATTTTGAGGTAAATTCTTGTTCTATCGTTCGAGATATTTTCTTTTTCTTTTAAAATTTTATGCAAGTGTAAAATTCTTTTCAATTTTAGATTTAGAGTTGAGTTTAATGGTGTTTAACGTCACGGGTAAGAATATTTAACTTATATCGAAAGGTCGCCAGCTATAGACGAAAGTGCAGAAATTTTGCCTATGTGTTGCACTGATAGCATTATACAGCAGGGTTCTTTATCGTGCTATGCCTACCGTGACACGGGACCTCGTTTATTTTAAGTTTCCATCCGAAAGAACCGTGACTTTCTTTCGTAATGCCGAGGGCTTGGCGAAAGCATAGTCACTACCCACCTTCAAGTCTTGGCCAGACACGGTTGGGGTTCGAACCACGACCTCCCACTTACGGAGCGAGCACTTGAATACCAACTGAGCTACCGCAGTGTTTTGGGAATTAGAGATAACAAGTTTTCCAAACTAATCTACTCCAAGTTATTTGGTTGAAACTGATTATCTAGAATGCAACAAGTAATCGCTCCTAAAATTATTGAACATGCATTTATAAGAACAATTAAGACAAACACCATATCTCCTAATTAACGCCTCTGTAATTCAGTGGTAAAGCGTCCGTCTCGAGAGGGGGGTTCGTGGGTTCGAACCTCTACCGAACCATACTCGAGACGTAAAATTAGGGAAATTGCTACCTCGCCTGGCGCCCGATGCCATTATAATGGACAAAGTATGCTTGCCTGTGCCTACTGTTTTAAAACTTCACTATTTTATTATCTAATTCTGGACCAAGGAGTCTTTAAAAACTTTACTTTTATACGTAGAGTATGATAAAAGGAGTGACATCTGGATTTGTGTTGACTTTTTTTCAGTTTTTACACACTCGTCATGTTTTACACAGAGACCTCAAAACACAGAATATATATCTGACTGGACCTGATAAGAAAGTAAAACTAGGTGACCTAGGGTTGGCTAAGTACGTATAAACTGCCCCCTCTCCCTCTCTCTCTCTCTCTCTCTCTCTCTCTCTCTCTCTCTCTCTCTCTCTCTCTCTCTCTCTCTCTCTCAGATGTTGATTAAATTACATTTAGCGATAGCATAAAAAAATTAAAATAAATAAATAAATAAATAAAAATTAAATAAAAAGGTATGCACCAAAAGCACACACAAGCGCGCGCGTTTCAACAAAGAAACATCCCGACAATGTGCCATCTAACATCAAAAACCGGTTTTATAAGTATAAGTATCTTTCAGCTCAAATCTCTATAATACGATGGCCGATAACGGCCAGACAAAAATGAAGCATTTTATCTATGTTTGTGTACCATGGTACACATTTTTATGGTACACAAACACATAAAAAGAGTCGTGTTTGTGTACCATAAAAAGTGCACGATTCTACACAAGCATAGGTAAAATGCTTCATTTCAGCCTAAAAAGTCGCGGTACGCAAACATACAAAAAGTGTCGTATTTGTGTACCATGAAAAAGTTTACCCTGGTACACAAACATACCAAAATAGAAATGTTTGTGTACTAAAAAAGTGTACCATGGTACAAAAACATAGGTAAAATGCTTTATTTTAGCTTGGTCGCTATCGGCCATCGTAATATAAACATGTAAGGAAGTTCAAACACAAAAACTTGAGACAAACATGTTATCAAAATGAACTACCTGAATAAACTTAGATTGTAAGAGCTCGGAAATATTATACATTCCTCTGTCTGTAACATCCTGCAATAATCAACCGATTACTTGAAATTACATAGGTAGCTGGCTGCGTATATTTAAAATGATATCGGGGTTTTCTAAAAAGAAGAAAGAAAACTTTAACTGAAAGACCAAACATGTGCTTAGCAACAACCAACGAATGTAAGAACGCGACACAAATTACTAACCAATGAAATCACGCGAATCAAAAGTATTTTAGATTTAGATAGTATACGAGTCAAGAAATGTACAATATACAATTCCTATCATTTAAAAAATATTTTATATTTTCGGGACACAGAAAAAAGAATGACTAAATCACAAGTATTTTTGTTGTAATCAATTTTATTTCAGGGTACTAGAACATCCCGGGGCTAAAGCAATCACTTTCTGTGGCAGTCCATACTATATGAGTCCAGAAATGTTCCAGTGTAAACCCTATGATTCAAAGGTAATTAAGCCCTGTGAATTTAAAATAATTTAGATTTTAGGAGTCCAAGATGTTTCAGAATAAAATATGTTATTCGAAGGTAACGAAGCTATTGTATGCCATGTGATATATTTAGTGTAATTCAGCCGTGATGTTCCCAAAAATGATTGTAAATCCTTTGATTCAAAGGCACTGATTTGGCCATTCTATCAGTCGAAGGCAATTTACCTTTCAAACGAGTTTAGGAATTTAACTGTAAATCGTACGATTTAAAAGCACATTGTAATTTGAATTTGAACAAGCTACTTGTACATTTTATTCGATTAAAAAAATGTTCCGATGTAAAATCTCACAATTTATGATTAAAATTCAAAATGACTTGTGTTAGCCATGTCCTCATCGCCAAAGATTGAATTTCCTTCAGACCAGATACTAGTGTGAAAAAGTTTTTTTCAGTTGACAAAGTTCGGCTTCTTTATCCGGGCACTCTTGTTCCCTCTATTATCCCAGAAGTGATTACGTCGATATAAGTGAAAGATGTTTGTTTGTGGCGTCAACACATTACTCTACTCGACTCTTATTGTCTTAATTTATTCATAGTAATTTTGCACATTGGTACTTTCATATTTTAAAGGAACTCTATAATTTATTCTTGCTAGCTTTTGGTATAAACACTAAACACTTGTTTCAGATGCCTTGCAATTAATATTTGCAAGGATTTTTCATTTCGGTCTGTTCGAACATTGAGAACTTTAATTTTTATTATGGAGTACCAAAACATAATTTTTGAAATGTCGTATACCATTTTTGAATTTAATCATAAAATACATTGAAAAATGGTCTATGACAGAGCAATCATTACCAATCCATCAGTAATTATATCGTGTTATACTTTCAGAGTGATATATGGGCGTTAGGTGTTTGTGTCTATGAGATGACAACATTAGAACGACCATTTGATGCTTTGTTAATGCAACAGCTAGTATTCAAAGTCGTTCATGGACAGGTAATCTATCTATCTATCTATCTATCTATCTATCTATCTATCTATCTATCTATCTGTCTGTCTGTCTGTCTGTCTGTTTGTGTGTTTGTGTTTCGTTTCTTTCGTTTCCTTTCTTCTGAAGGAATGTGCCACTTGCCGTCAACAAATGCACGCTTTTGTGATTTAATAATAATAATGATAATAATAATAATAATAATAATAATAATAAATTAATAGCTTTTGAATAACTATTACACATAGATAATTGTATTGGTTATCTTTTTAGCTTCCGGATATGCCGGATGATAAGTATAGCACAGAGCTAATCAAATTGATGACAAATATGTTGGATAAAAATTCGGAGAAAAGAGAATCCGCTGAAAATATTCTGAAAAATTCCATATTTAATACTTCTCTGGAAGGAGCAGGTTCTAAACCTATCCCAAAATCTCGGCCAGCAACAAAGGTAAAAATAATCATTTTACTCCTTTTACTCCAACATTTTATTTGGCGTAGTGCCAATTTACGTCGACTTGGAGAAAACCAAGTGTAAATATATAAAATATTAACCCCCCACGTTAAACAAAGTTTACAGGGAGATATAGCATTTGGTTTGGCCGTCCGCCCGTTCAGACAAGATTTGTACGGAGTCGCGTTAGTACAACAGGCATATATATTTTGAATTCGAGCGCACGATTATGTAAATCTTTTTTTCAAACCTCTTGCCACGGTTTCAAAGACTTACACTGGTGAATGTTCTATGCAATTGAATATAGGTCACCTTGATCTTGACACATATTTCATGCTTTGGTGTAGCGCCTTGAAACTGTGTATATACATACATGAATGAATCTTCTGTAAGGTTGAAATAAGTAGGTTACTTTGTTCCATAGTGACCTAAAATGGCAAGGTTCTTTACTTAAGTTCAATATTAAAACAATTTAAAAAAATAAAGTTTTGTAAGCAATTGCAATGCACAAATGTTTGCTTAGTTTCATTTTTTGCCAGAAATTAGTTTAACTTTTCAGAGCACGTTAAACGATTAATGCAAGGAGGAGTAAAATTACTGTTGTTTATAAGTAGTGGACTAAGGAGGAATTTTACAAGAGGTATACATACATTATTAAGCCAAAGTTACTTATTGATATTTAGATGGTATTAAAAAGATACTTATTATCGTTTAGGCAGATAGCTCGACCTAATGCGATACATATAAACCAATCGTTGTATGATTTCAAATTGAATTTATTGTGTATTCTTGTTGTAGGAAAAATCTCCTGCAAAACCAAAACAAGGACGAAATGTCTTTGAACAATCTAGCGGGGAAACTTTTCTTGAAGTCTTTCAGAAAGCAAGAGGAATAACTGACATTGACAATTCTACTGACTCACAAGAAGTCGGTGAACTTTTAAAGAGTCTAAGCAAGTTGGTCTCTGAGAGGCATAAAAAAGAGGACGAAAAACTTTCACCCATCCTGGCAGCTACTCATATCGAAGTCAATATCAAAGCCGACAAATACAGTGATAAAAACAAAGATATAAATAAAACAATCAAAGGAAAAACTGGTCCGAAAGAGTCATCATCAAAAAATACAACTTTAACACCTCAAAATGTTCACAGAAAACCGTTCAATGACAGTTATTTTATACGGATATATGAACAACAACAAAGAAACCATAACCGAATCCGTAATTTAGTTGTACATGAACTGACAACTATTATACGTAGGGTGAGTATAGTATCATTGTGTGTACATGAACCAAGTAGGTAGTGAGGCCCGGTTGGCCCAGTGGTCTTAAGAGAACGCTTACGAACCAGTGTCTCTAACCGCCTAATAGTTTTTTCAGTTTGATTGGCGAAAATAGGTGGTTTTCTCTTGGTACTCTGTTTTCCTCCACCATTCAAGAAATTCCCACCTCAATATGAGTAAAATAATTTTTAATCCGGTGTTTAACACTTTAACTCCATTCAACTCCCAAGAGTGACTGTTTTTCTTATAAAAAATATATCCTTTCCGGTAAGGCATCCTTTTGTAGCCCCCCCCCCCAACTCAATTAAATTCTGTGTAAAATTTTTAAAAAATTCAGTTTTCATAGAAATGTTTAAAATGGCATGATTTCATTATTTTAGGCCATTTCAGTTTGAATTAAAATCTTATTGGAGGATACAAAAGAAAGTCTTTCCTCCTAGCCTAAATGGGTGACCCCTTATAGCGTATCACGTGAATTGTCCCTTCTTAATTTTTTTGAAGTATATAATTATTTCTGAAAACTTTACGTCAGAAATTTCCGCAGTAATGATATCGTTTTTACGAACAAACGTCATTTTACCGATTCCATTTCCAGTGGAAATAAATGTCTTGTGCAAACGTTTTGTGTTATGGTACAGTAAAGTGAGCCCCATTTTTTATATGTTATCGAGTCTCTATCTTTTTTATGTCTTCACTGTGACAGAATTTGAAAAAAATTGATTTGACGTAAATGTAATTATTTTCACCATTATAATAATTTTCATTTGCATTCATTTCTTTTGAAGAGAAATGCAATATCGTTTATCAGCCACACTTGTATCAGTTCTAATTAATTAAATTAAATTGACGAAAACATTTAAATGTAAAATGATAAAACCTTCTTTTGAATCTTTATATCAAAAACATTTAAAAAGTGTCATTAACTTACACATTCAAACATTGTTATATTATAATAAGATAAAAATGGATTATTTTAGTTATCAGTCATGGTACGCTTTTCATTGGAGCATTTCTCTTGCCGAGCATGAGCTTTTTCAAAAAAACGGTCAACATAATAAGTCTATTCTGTTTTACCAAGTGTAAGTATATACTACTGTTGTCAAGTGCAAAATTTTAAATAGGTCTTTAATGGAAATTAAAAAAAATTGCACATTACCCTATTTTACAACAATTGTATTGTTATTGACCAAATATTTTACATAGCCATGATGTCACTTTCTTTGTGTTGTAGTTTTTAAGAGACAAAGCATTTACAAATTTTAAAATGTATATTGATGTTGTATTTTAACAGGAACCCCCTAGAGGTGCCTCTGGTATTGCCTCGTGTTCATCTAGTAAGTAGCATAATAATTAATTTGCATAATATCCAATTGGGTAACAAGACCTCTTAAATAGTAAACAGTCTGCACATTGGCCACAATTGACCTCGTTGAATACTTCACCTGGACTGAAGATTTTAGCTGATAAAACTTAATAATGTAAAGTAACGAAAGTTTTGTCGGATGGTTTTAGTCTATTATGATCTGCAGAGAGAGAGAGAGAGAGAGAGAGAGAGAGAGAGAGAGAGAGAGAGAGAGAGAGAGAGAGAGAGAGAGAGGTGGTACAATTAGTCTAACCTTTATAGACTTTTTGGCGGTTGTGTGTAACCGCCAGGCATAAAACGTGTAAGGTTCAGTAAAAAATTCGAACAATGATACAACGTGCAGTTAAAAATCATAACAGTTATGAATTATGCTTCGGTGTTGCGGAAAATTTAGTACATGTATATTGATAAAAAATTTATAGTCGTATATTCGTTCATTTTAAGCATTAACAAGTTCCACTAGCCGAGAAGAAGTAGATCCGGAAGTAAACCTTCTTCGCCAGATAGCACAACTGCAACAGTAAGTAAAGAAACAGGAAGCAATGCTTATCTTAATACGGGTCCGCCAATGTACTAGGTAATACCCCATATGGGAAATAGACAACACGGCCTAAGCATTGATTTATAACATATATTGACACGTGTAGGCGGGGTTAAAAAGGTGACAAAAATGGCATTTACTCGAGGCAGTGATAAAATAATTTTTGTTTTCACCACAAAATGTCACAATTTCCGCATAATTGTGTTTATTTTTATTAAACTTAATCAAAGTGTTACGGAAGCCGACAAGTGCCACCTACAAAAAATAAATTATCTCGTAATTACGACTTAGTAGCTCGTAATTACGACTTAGTAACTCGTAATTACAACTTAGTTATGTCGTAATTACGACTTAATATCTCGTAATTACGACTAAGTTATGTCGTAAGTACGACTAAGTTATGTCGTAATTACGACTAAGTTATGTCGTAATTAGACTTACTATCTCGTAATTACGACTAAGTTATGTCGTAAGTACGACTAAGTTATGTCGTAATTACGACTTAGTATCTCGTAATTACGACTTAGTTATGTCGTAATTACGACTTAGTTATGTCGTAATTACGACTTAGTTATATTACATACGAGAGCCTATTGGGCTCAGTTTGGTAGAACAAAAACTGCTTTTCGCGTACTAACGTGAAACATTCGCGTATTAACACGTTACTTTTGCATTATAATGCTTAACTTTTGCGTAATATCACATAAATTGATATAAAAATAATGCTGATGGTAATAACTGGCAGAACATTTAAAGATGACTGATGGTAAAGATCAACATTTCTGGAAATTGATTTTTTTGCTTTGTTTTATAAATACTAATTTATTTATTTATTTATTTATTTATTTATTTATTTATTTAAATTACCGAAATTTTTAGTTCTGCTTTAAGTACTTCACTGTTCATTTTATTCATTTCTTAATTTTATTTTCCTTCCTTGCTTGTTTATTAACTAATAATGAAATAAATTAATAGATTGTTTATTTTACCAATTTTGATTAATTCTGTCCTTGATTTTAAGTTCAGCACCTTGACCACTAGATATCGAGGGGTGAACTGCTCGACCACTTGTTAGCTGCCCGACTCTTCGTTAGCTAGTGCAGCCCTCAAAGTGGGTTTCAAAACTAAGTGGCCAGCTGGCCACCGATTTAAATTTTCTGGTGGCCAGTGGAAAATTCCAAGTGGGCAGGCAATCTTTTCTTCCAATTGATAAAAATTAAGGCAACTTTTAGTTATGGAAAACAAAAATGCACATTTTTAAAATTGACTTACAATCACTTACATTAGTGTTATTAATAACAATAATGATGATGTAAAGTGTCCATTATATTGCCTAAACAGTATTATTTTAATGCAACAGTACCATGAAAATTCTGTAACACAGAAATAATATCTGTTCTCTAGTCACAAAAGTTCAAATTTAAAGTGGACAAGCTGGCCACCATTTACAAATTTTAGGTCGCCAGACACAATTCCAGGTCGATTTGGCCACCATTTTAGTAGACAAAATTGAGGGCTGTAAAAGTGACCGAACTCGGTTGTCGAGCTGTTGACAACTCAAACTGCCGAGGGGCCGAAAAACGGATAGCTTTTCGACCACTTAGTGTCTATATCTCGGCCATCATTTGTATACTTTTATTATGAGATATTGCGAGCACCGAAGGTTTAAACTAAAAGCGGCGAGGGGTCTGAGACCGCTAATTCGAACGCGACTCATATATATATACTGGTACGATTACGTGTTTGTTCGCTTGTCGAAAATCAGTTGTTTTTTCCGGGCACTCTGGTTCTTTCACCACTGTAGAACTTACCGCCTAGATATAAATGAAAGCATCTTAAACCAGGCTTAGAACACTTCATTCCACTCATTTCTTTTGGATCGTTTCATTTTTGTCACATTCTACAATGACCTACGAGATACAAATTGTTTACAAATAAAGTTATTTCATTGGTGACGTCACAAAATAATTAAATCATGTTTACTTGGAAGTAAACTTCAATTTGATCAACAATTTAAATTTGATCACCTATTTGATATAATAATAATAATAATAATAATAATAATGTCAGTTATAATTTAACACCAATTTAATAGAGTACATACTGAAAAGACACATATTGTTTTAAAATTCTGATAACACCAACTGCCTGGTATAACTTTCTTTCATACACTGTATCATCTGGCAAAGCATAACCATTTTGTTCCATAAGCAAAAGGCACAGGTCCCTCACAGTTTCATCATATGATAATAAACTTTTTGGGGTAGTTTCTTAAGTGTATACATATATATCTCTTTGATCTACTTTACAAAGACGGTGCTGTTTATGTAAAGTACCGGTTGTATGTGGTGTCCCATTCCCTCCGCGAATCTTCTTCTCGCCTGAAATGGTGTGTGTGTCCCAGTTTGCAGCTAGATTTTCCAAATCGATCTGTAAAAAATAATATTACAACAGCGTTTCAAAACATCAAAATATCAAAAAATGAGAGAGAGAGAGAGAGAGAGAGAGAGAGAGAGAGAGAGAGAGAGAGAGAGAGAGAGAGAGAGAGAGAGAGAGAGAGTCTTGCGCTGTTTTTAAAGACAAAAATGTGAAATCATTTATTTAGTAAGAAAATAATTCAGTATTGTGTCTTTAATGGTTTTATTATTAGAACTTAATCCATAAAATGTAGAAATATAACAAAGTGGAAATTATGTTTATTCCACCATGCTGTCATATAACGTTTTTTAATGTATGTTATGATTAAATTTAAAAAGTGGTAAATGACACCGTAATGTCAATCGTCTTAGTTTCTTAAACTTTTCGTTAAAATGCACAATTATTGATTAAATGAGAATTCCATAATTCTGTAATTTATTCAGGATAAAAATAACACCATCGGTCAATTAGTTATTCTTCTTCCTCGTTTATTTTAACCTTTTTAATATTTTTATTGTATATTTACTAATCAAAATTTGATGTGCTATCAATAAAAAGCATAAATTTCAGCATAAATATCAACATGTCTAAGAATTTTCCTCAGTAAATCGTTAATTTCCCATTTATGTTCGAAGTTTAAATACCTATAAATGTTGCGCCATTGCTTTATTTACTGTTCTTCGCATTATTACGCGAAAGTAGCGCAATCTCGCAACATAAAATGTTTTTGTTCTACCAAACTTAGCCCAATAGGCTTTCGTGGGCAACATAATTATGTCGTAATTACGACATAACTAAGTCGTAATTACTAGATACTAAGTCGTAATTACGAGATAACTAAGTCGTAATAACGACATAACTAAGTCGTATATACGAGATACTAAGTCGTAATTACAACATAACTAAGTCGTTATTACGAGATACTAAGTCGTAATTACGACATAGTTTATTTTTTGTAGGTGGCACTTGTCAGCTTCCGTAAAATGTTGATAAAACCTTTTTAACAAAGTATAAAAATTCGACCAGTGCAAAATCAAGAAAAAAAGTAAAAAAGTTATTGAATTTTACCACAAGAATATAATTGGTTTCATTAGGTAGATTTAAACCCCCCCCTCCCACACCCCTGAAAAATTCAAAAAAGAGAAAAGGAGCAATTGTGGCCAAAAATCTGCAGAAATATTGAGAATTTATTTTTCAACGGAGGCTCCGACCCCTGGACCCACAAAAGGACCCTGTCTTGGAACCTGCTGAAAGCCGTTAGCAGCCCATGCCCCTCGGCGGCTGGGAGCTTTAGCCTTTGAAGCTCGCAATATCTCATGTTACTAGAAAATTCGCACCCCTTTTTCATAAAATTCTGGATCCGTCCCTTGGATGTTACTTATTTAATTTTTGTCAACCTGACGACAATTGTTAATTAGTCGGAAATCTGTGTTCATCGCATGATTTAAGATATATATAATATCCGGAACAGACACGGAAAATAATAAATCGAAACATCCTTATTATTCTATAATGTTTAAGTGACCCTCGTTTCCTTATTTTGGTATAATATATTAAGTAATCATGTTTGATTTACAATTCAGTCTCGATTAAGTGTTAAACAGGGAAACTGCATTTGGTGGATTTAAAATTATGTGAAAATTTAAATACTACTGTAAATGTGACACACACACACACACACACACACACACACACACACGCGCGCGCGTAATCAAAGAATAAAGTAGATGGTTTCTGATATTATTATTGTCTTGTAAGCATTTTTTTATTTAATGGTTACATATATTTAAAAAAAAAAAAAAAAAAAGCTTTATGTCAATATTTTTAGCTCACCTGAGCACAAAGTGCTCATGTGAGCTATTGGTATCAATAGAGGCAGACCCTCCGTCGTCCGTCCGTCAACAATTGCTTAAAACGACTTCTTCTCAGAAACTTCTGGTCACATTTTGTTTAAACTTAGTCAAAGGCATCTATAGAACATTGCCTATCAGATTTGTGTTTTTGGTTGCCATAGCTACCAAATGTAGGGTCACAATGACCTACATAGTTAAAAACCTACAAAAAATCTTCTTCTTCCAAAACCACTTCACTGAGATAAAATCTGGTGTGATATTTGGCATCTACGGCATCTGATATACCAAGTTTGTGAATTTCAATAATTTTTGTTACGCGTTTTTGCGTTTATGTTTTGTATATTGTAAATTGTACTTTTTTACAAAAATTACAATAATGAATAGATTTAGGTGAACTCTTTTTCCAAACATCATTTTCTTATGTGAAGAAACATATGTTTGACAATTTTCATGAAATTCTGTGAAATACAAGTCGCTTTTTTCAGCCTTTTTCATTTTCAATTCTAGCAACCCAAGGGTCGAGGATTCAAATCCCACTGGGGCCACTTTTTTTTAAATTTTTAATTTTTTTTATTTTCTGAATTTTTTGACTTACAATGGCGCATGGAAAAGATTTTTTGAATTTTTACTTTTTAGTGTAATTATTATTTTTTTTGAAATACATGTGATACTGCAACCCTAAGGGTCGAGGGTTCAAATCCCAGTGGAGCCACTTTATTTTTCTTTCTTTTTTTTCTGAATTTTTATGACTTACAATTGTTCATGGATGAAATTATATGATTTTTTACTTTTTAGGTTGCAATAGCTACATTGACCTAAATATTTGAAAACCTAAAAAAAATTTTCTTCTCCAAAACCACTTCACTGAGATAGTACTTTTTTACCAAAATTACAATATTAATAAATTTAGGTGAATTATTTTTCTAAACATCATTTTCTTATGTGAAGAAACATATGTTTAACAATTTTCATGAAATGCTGTGAAATACAAGTTGCTTTTTTCGACCTTTTTCTTTTTCAATTCTAGCAACCAAAGAATCGAGGGTTCAAATCCCAGTGAGGCCACTTTTTTTTTTTTTAGTTTTTTTTTATTTGTTTTTAATTTCTGAATTTTATGACTTACAATGGTGCATGGAAGAGATATTATGAATTTTTACTTTTTAGTGAATTATTATTTTTGAAATACATGTGATACTGATATGTAGATTTAGCTAAAACCTTGAATTTTTTTTTTGTTTTGTTTAAAAAAATTATTGTTATGTGACATTATTTAAATTAATTGAACAATTTTTTAAAAATAATTTGCAGTTGAATTTTACTAATTTTTTTTAAATATTTGAATTAATGTGTCAAATCTGTAAAGTCTTAAATCCGGATCTAAAAATTGCTCATGTGAGCTTTTGTTATGGATAGGAACTCTGCCATCCATCCATACATCCATCGAAAAGACTTCTTCTCAGACACTACTGGTCACATTTCATTCATATTAGTCAATAGCACCTTTAAACCATTGCCATTCTCATTTGTGTTTCTGGTCACTTTGGCTACCAAAAGTAGGTCACAGTGACCTATATAGCTAAAAACCAAAACAATAAAAATAATGTTATCCTGAAACCACTTCTATTCAAGCAACATGTTATGACTTAACCAGGTATTATCAAGACGTACCAGTTACATTTAAACTCAGGTGAGCAAATTAGGGCCATCTTGGGCCTCTTGTTTTTTTTTAAAATTTTTGTTTTAAAAATGAATCAGCACTATCGCATTACTGAAGTCAAAAACTGTTATCATCTACTATAATTTGCAACATAAAACACCCCAATTTGTCCATTATGTATGATTTTGAAACACAAAGTTTCGAACATCCAAAACAAGACATTACTAGTAAGGTTATCCCACTAGTAAGGTAATTTTGCTTAGTTTGATGGGCTTGCTTTTTTAAGCCAAACCAGGCATCCGTGGACAATGTGGCTTGCATACATATAAAACTGCACACGTTATTCAGTTGATGTCAACATAAGCCAGATTATCGGATGGTACAGTATTCAGCAATACATAGTTTTCATCAAGCATGGTCCATTTTTATGGCTCAAGTGCCATCTTGATTTAGGTGATTTATAATAAAAAGCACGATTCTGTAAAAATTGAAAATGATTTGATTTCCATGTGAAGTTGGACAGATTAAACCAGGATGCATAAGTTTACATATATATATATATATATATATATATCTTCTATGGCATTTTTTTTTATTCAGGAACAATCACATTTTTTCTTTTTTTGTATCCTAGCTTATTCTTGCTATTATTCATGGATTTCAACGACTAACGTACCCAGAAATAATGTACATGTAGTTCACATGGAGATGTCAGCTTCTCCAGTGCTAAAACACTTCGCTTACAAAGTCATTTAAAAACTCTTTTCAAAGTTTTAGACACAAAAATCCAACGGAAGTCGTGAAATTAGACTTTGCAAAACTTGTAACAAATTTAAAAAAAGCACGTTTTGTTTAGTTTTCAGAAGAAAAAACAGTATTCATGAGTAAAAACATAAATGGTCACACTAACAATCTTTTAGATCTGTCGTCTTCCAATGACAAAAATATTATGCATAATACAAACCGCTGTATTCAACCGTCACTGGAACTGAGGAGAGCAGGTTTACTCTTGGCAACAAACTTTCTGCAATATACATGTACTTATAATATTCCAGCAGTTCAATGTGTTTGTATTTCTGTTTGTGTTATATGCTATTTATTTGTATTGCTCCATCCTAAAGTAAAGGTAGGGGTATAAAATGCAATGAACTTTATTATTACAGTTTTTGAGGACTATACAGATCACACCATATTTGCTCATTCAAAATCTAACGATTGGCGTTGTTTTAATTGTTTTATCTCCTCTGGCTATGGCCAGCTGAGCTTATTGCATGGCGAAGCGTCCGTGCGTGTATAGTGAAACCACTTGACTAATGCAAACTACCCTAGGTGGAGTAGATTAAAGTTTGTGTCATTACGTAAGTTGATGACTTGTGGATATGTCCACACTTTTACAGGAATTTCAAAACATTTCCATAACTGGATCAACTTCATTCAAAACCTTGTTTGATATCTAGCAACGCATTTCATCTGCAAGTTGAGCAGTGCAGGCAGTCTTTCTTTGGACCATCTTGTTTTTTTTTTTCAGATACTGCGCTGCTGTTATTGATGACAGATTGTTACATCAAGCATACGATTTATTAAACGCCTATAACGATAATACACAGTTAGAGGTAAGTTGATCAATTTTTTTAGGAATCTTTTCATTCCTCGTCTAGAAATTAAAAAAACTGGGGATTGCACATTCTATGGAATTGTGGGATTATGTCTCTACGACAATAAGATCCATATAAAATAACCGGAAACCATTTAGCCAAAAGGGTTTGTCCTCGGTGGCCGAGAGGTTTAAAGCGCGATGGCTTTCAAATCACATTACCATTCATCCCTTTGGTTCGAATTCCACTCGTTTAGACTCTAGTGAGAAAGTTTGTCAGTTCGCTTGCCGAAAATCAGTGGATTTTGTCTGGCACTCTGGTTTCCTCCACAATATTTGAACAGGCCACCACGATTAAAGTAAAATTATCTTCACCGGAGCGTAAAACACAGTTACCACTGTCAGATTATAGTTTTTACTTTCCGAAAAAAATTGTAATAATATTAAGTTTTTGAATATCTCATTCAGGAAAAATTTATAATATGACACTCTTCTCGATATATTTTATCACTTCACCTTACGTAACGCAAGTATGTATGTTGTCTTTATCTAGTTATATCTGTTGTTTTGGCTATTGCCAGTACATGTTATTCAGCATAATTATACGAATTATCAAAATTTTAGAGAAGGCTTATAGCGAATTTGCCATAAGTTTTAAAACCATACAGTCGCTGTAAATTATCCCCATAAACTAGGGGTGTGTCATGACCTTTGTTCAAGGTTAAAGCACAAATGTCAAGGTCGGGAAGGTTGTGTAATATTTTAAGGTTATGTGGTAGGGTTATTAGCCTCTTTTCTCAATCATCAGTCTTTTTGTTATCTTCTTCTATCATTATTTTACAGGCAAAGCTTATTCAACTACTGACGCCAGAGAAATATGCATTGTGTGGTTCTCAGTTGATGTACTGTAAAAATTTTGAATGTAGCTTAGCAAGGTTACAAGCTGAGAAAAAAGCATCCAAACATTAAATAATAAAAAAACAGAAATAGAATTTTATTTTTGTTACAAACATTCTGCAGATAATAATGACATAACAAACAACATTAATTTCAATAATTGTTTTGTTTATCTAAATTGTGAATAGATTTTAATTGAATTTTTAATTACTTTATTAACAAGATGGATTCAACAGATTGGAATATAATCAGAGATAATTCTACTTTTTCCGTCCACCACAATCGTGATTACAAATATATTATTCTCAGTATTCATGGAAATTCGTGACAAATTATGTCATTTTCAGTGTGTGTGTGTGTGTGTGTGTGTGTGTGTGTGTGTGTGTGTGTGTGTGTGTGTGAGAGAGAGAGAGAGAGAGAGAGAGAGAGAGAGAGAGAGAGATGTGTGTATCCTTGTTTTCAACTTTTGTAAAATTTAATAAAGTATTAAAGTATTGGTTTTTCATTATTGACTTTTTTATGCTTACCACTGAGAACTGGATTAATTCTTAATAAAACTGGTCCCATCTCCTAGGACTGAAGAACAAAAATTTGATTGAAAGTTTAGTTTTCATTGGCAGTGTCGGTATGATGAAAATTATCTAAAGTAAACAGAATCGTCGCAATGACACAGAATATGCATGTGTGCTTTTTTCACCGTGAGTGTGCATTACACAAAAAACATATCGAACTCATATGTAACAGAATCGACAGGGCCTTCCTCGCTATTGACAAGTTATTAAACAAATGAGTTACCCAAACCACTAAATTACTCACATTTCTCTTAGACCTTTACAGCTCAAGACTTATATAATTACATCCGGTAGACTATGGCGGCACTTGACAGGACACAAGTCGGCTTCGGCTACCAAGAATTCTTTTGATATTTGGCAATTGCGAAAATTATCAACTCTAAGGCTATCTCAGTAATTACTATTACTAGTAACTGAGATAAGTGTGCCTTTAACTGAGCTACCCAGACAGGAAACGGTATAAAAAAAATGAATCAAGATACGGGACAAAAAAAATTCGGGTTCATGTATTTGAGTTTAAATCGCAAAGTGTGACATGATATTGGTTTAATCAAACTTAGTGAATGTAGGTATTGCAATTACAGCATTTGATCAAGTGGTTGACTGTAATATACTTTCGGTACTTTGATGAAAAGTTTTATCCTTGTGTTTTATGCCGAATTATTTTTAATACGCAAGGTTGTCTTTCAAAGCATGGACACCGAAAAGGTGTTTGTAAGTTGTCAGTTATGGTTTTTATGAAGGCAGTTTGTCATGATGTCATCAAAACTAATAAAAGTCTGAGTTCATGGTACGTATGATCGGTGTGGTTCGCTGGAAACTGAGGTTGTGCAACTAGAAACGAAGACAAGGTAGATCTACAATACTATCTGTGTTAACAATAAGCGTGCAAGTGATTCTTCTCTGATGATTTCATTTATTTAGCATTAAGAGGCCACTAGAAAGCATTACAGCTTTGTAATAACATGAAAATTGATATAACTAATACTAGCGACAAGAAATGCGTCATATTAATGATAGAAAATTCTAAATTTGGAAATGTATCGATAACTTTGCCTGAAATCCATTTTTAACAAACTTCAAAAAATTCCGAAAAAAAACATTAATGTTATATATTTCGGAATTTTTTGAAGTTTGTTAAAATGGATTTCATGCAAATTTATCGATATGTATGAATTTGTATCAACCTCGCATGTAATAAAAACACAAATAAATAATCTTTAAAACAAAAATACAAAATCCTGACACCAAGCCCATGTGACGCGCACCTGTCTGCATCAACCAGTATTAGTATATCTAGGATACCTTTAACTGTTTAAATATATGCACATATTCATCGTTTAACAAAATCAACAAAGCAATAAAGAAAATTCTCTAAACAAAGTGAAAGTAAAACAATTGGAAACATAACCATAACGACTGCTCCCTGTTCTCGGAATTTCCGATAAAATGTTTTTCAAGGTTCATTAACAGGAAGTAAAATGTCGTCTATATCAGTGTAGAGAATTCGCACAAAAGAGCTTAAACTCCGTAACTCCGTAACTAGATCTATGTTGTGTATATAAGGCTAGGAAGAAAAGTATAGATCTAGATCATTTTAAAATGGCAACGCCACAAACAGACTTTCGAGTTATAAAGACCCTAGGAGAAGGGGCATTCGGAAAGGTGTTTTTGGTCTCCCCGAGGGGGGATACGTCAAAACAGGTAAGATAAAAATGTGTATGTAATACGCAACAGCAGTAATGTATACTTGTCACGTGACAATAAAACACAAATTTAATTCCGTGTTATTAAAATTTGTAGGTAATATATACAAATCATTGACCCAATTTGGTCTATTTTAATACCTGACTTTTTACCTGCAAAGACAAACAATATAAAATAACTTTTATGAATAACTTTATTTTATCATGTCCGACCTACTTCGTATGGGATAAAAAAATGGGTGCCTGTTTTCTGTGTTCTACATAATATGCAACAGATAATGGTTTATTTACAATAAAGACATAGTTGCTATGCAGAGAAAATTTGTATTATCAACATTAAACTGTTATGAACCCCTTCCATTGTCCTCGCCCAAGTATTTGTGCCTAGTCACACCCCTCCCCCGGATCCACTAAGTCTTAAAGTAGCCATTACTGAATGTATTTTCCCGACTTCTAAATATAGAAACATGGTCACTACTTGCATCACAACCATGTTACAATTCCACTTAACATTAAATAGATCTAGTACATGTATATACCGGTAATGCAGGATAGTAGGCTACATGTACTCTATTACTTAGTGTGGACTAGCTCTCAGTCATGTAGATTCTTATCCATATTTCCTCTGTCTTTATCACACTTTACACCTGGGGGTGTAGGGTCAGAACAATTTCTGTATAAAAAAAACTGGCATTTTTCTATACCAACTGGTGTCAGAAGGTGCACCACCTGATTTTGCATCAGACTAAATTCTTAGTTTGAATTTCCTCTGACCCTAACAGACTTTATACCTGACGACTTTGTGTAGGGTCAGAACAATTTCTAAATAAGACATTTGAGATTTTCCAATACCAACTAGTGTTGGAAGGTGTAGAGCCACATTTCGCTTAAGACTAAAACTATTAGTAGAGCTAGAGACAATGTTACTAAGCTCAATGGATAGGTAAAGGATTTTTGTTCCAAAATATTGAAATATTTCAAGATTTCATAACCACTGGTTTGAGATTGAGATAAGTTTTTTGGTGTTGATGTGTGTCAACATCTTTTTCCATTTTCAAAATAGGACATCTTGGCCTTGTGATATTATCACATTCAAATTTTTTGCAAAAATAAATATTTAACTGGCTTATTGATCGAGGTTGGTAATTTTTCTACAGTGCCCCTTCTGACACCAGTAGGTATCGGAGAATCCCGGGGTTTTTTATATGGAAATTGTTCTGACCCTACACACAGCTGTAAGATATTAAGTGTGTTAGGGTCAAAGGAAATTCAGACTAGTAGATTCTTAGGGTGGAAAAGTTTGTTAGTTTGCTTGCCAGAGTTTTTTTTTCTCTGTAATTTTCTTGAACTGACCACCTTAGAATAAGGAAACTACTCTTTAATGGGTTACAGATTTACACCAATTTGTTGTCTGGAAGAAATGTATTTATTGGTTCAGGAATAGTGGAGGAATCTGGAATGCCCAGATTTAACTGCCCACCTTCAGCAAGCAAACTGAAAAACTTTCTCACACTAGGATCTCTCCAAGTGGAATTTGGATCTAGCCGGTGAGAGGTGAGAGGTACTGTTATCCATAAGTGTGCTTTAGACCACTCAGCCACCAAGCCCCCCTCCCCAATTTTTTTAAAGCAACAGTCTTGATACAAGTAAAAAAATCTTGACTGGGACATTAAACATCATTAATCTGATCCAATCCATTCCTTAAAAAAAATTTGCTTATTTGTTATCAATCTAAAAAAGAAGATTACCAACATATCAATCATCTATCACTGAAACATAAACCTCAGTGATTGAGGATTGAAGGGGGGGGGGGGGCTGAATTTGGGGGATCTTACATTTGTGTTTATGTGATATTTCATTAATTAAACTCGTTGAATAATTTTTATGCAACAAGCCTTAGCAATTTGCAAAAAAAATCATTTGAGTTTAATAAATTCATATTACATAAACATGAATGTAAGATTATATTTAATACTAGTATATAATCTAGAAAGAACAATGTTTTCTGAAAAAATTCAACCAGATTATATATCTTAATATGTAATAAGTTTGGATAATAATTTTACCTAAGAAGGGTAAAGTATTGCATTTTAAATTTAAATTGTGGAGATACTGTACAAATTTTTCTTTATGAAGCAGTCTTTGATTTTTGTTTTAAGTACTGCTCAGCCAGTGTACTTGGCAGTCAACTGGGGCAAGTTAAATACATGTATCTGCTATGTTTATTGTATACAAAGTAGGCATTTATGCTGGCATATGACCCCTCCCCAGTTGCACCCTCCCTTTTTGGAAATTCACTTGAATTGAACTGGTTTTAAATAACCCACCCAATACTTTTCATTTCAAAATTCCATTTCATTCTTCTGGTATCTCCTTGGCTTCATTGACCATGCATCACCCATGCCAAATCATTAAGCATAGGCCTCGGCAATATGGACTACCCCTGCCTTGTTTGCTTCTCCTCAGGCACGCATTCCACTAAGGTGTCTTCCCCTGGTACTTTGGGGGCACCTTTTTACTCCCTTAGTCAAACTTTGCCCATCTCTGATTTCATCTTCATAAAATCAAGTGTCAATCTGCACATTGGCAACAAGGCTGCATGTACATTTTAAACTCCTTAATAGTTTAGTACTTCTTATTGAACAGTATAACCTATGTTATCAATGAATACATTGAAACACACATACATACATGTACATACATACATACATACATGTATATACATATATACAATATATATATATATATATATATATATATATATATATATATATATATATATATATATCCAATTCCTTTTATATACAGAACCCTTTAAGAAGACCAGCCAGTTAAACTATTTATGTGTGTGTACTCTGTCTTTTGATTTTTCAGTTTGCTATGAAAGTAATAGACCTAACCAAATCGACACAAGATGAGCGAGACTTAGCAGCGAAAGAAGCCAAATTGTTATCAGATTTTGATCATGAAAATATCATCCGTTATGCAGAATCTTTTGAGAAGAATGGGTCTTTGTGTATTCTTACCGAGTTTTGTGATGGAGGTGATATGTCAGAAGAGTTGCAGAAACAAAATGGTGTACCTCTTCCAGAGCCCCGTATTGTAGAATGGTTGAGACAAGTGGCCAGTGCTCTTCAGGTATGACCTGCTAATTGGTAACAATAGAGGCAGACCCCACTGTCGTCCGTCTGTCCGTCAACAATTGCTTCAAACCACTTCCTCTCAGAAACTTCTGGTCACATTTTGTTTAAACTTGGTCAAAAGCATCTATAGAACATTGCCTTTCAGATTTTTGTTTTTGGTTGCCATAGCTACCAAATGTGGGTCACAATGACCTACATAGTTAAAAACCTAAAAAAATCTTCTCCAAAACCACTTCACTGAGATAAAATCTGATGTGATATTTGGCTTCTAAAGCATCTTATATACCAAGTTTGTGAATTTCAATAATTTTTGTGAAAAATTAGATTGTGCGTTTTTGCGTTGATTTTTTGTATATTGTAAATAGTACTTTTTTACACAAATTACAATAATGAATAAATTAAGGTGAACTCTTTTTCCAAACATCATTTTCTTATGTGAAGAAACATATGTTTGACAATTTTCATGAAATTCTGTAAAATACAGTCGCTTTTTTCAGCCTTTTTCATTTTCAATTCTAGCAACCCAAGGGTCGAGGGTTCAAATCCCAGTGGGGCCACTTTTTTTTTTTTTTTTTTTTTTTTAAATTTTTTTATTTTTTATTTACTGAATTTTTATGACTTACAATGGTGCATAGAAGAAATTTTATGAATTTTTACTTTTTAGTGTAATTATTATTTTTGAAATACATGTAATACTGATATGTATATTTAGCTAAAACCTTGAATTTTTTGTTTTTTTGTTTTTTTTTGTTTACAAAATCATTGTTATGTGACATTTAAATTAATTGAACAATTTTTTAAAAATAATTTGCACTTGAATTTTACTATTTTTTTTTAAAATATTTTAATTAATGTGTCAAATCTGTAAAGTCTTAAATCCGGATCTGAAAATTGCTCATGTGAGCTTATGTTATGGATAGGAACTCTGCCATCCATCCATACATCCATCAAAAGACTTCTTCTCAGACACTACTGGTCACATTTCATTCATATTAGTCAATAGCACCTTTAAACCATTGCCATTCTCATTTGTGTTTCTGGTCGCTTTGGCTACCAAAAGTAGGTCACAGTGACCTATAGAGCTAAAAACCAAAACAATAAAAATAATGTTATCTGAAACCACTTCTATTGAGGCAACATGTTATGACTTAACCAGGTATTATCAAGACATACCAGTTACATTTAAACTCAGGTGAGCAAATTAGGGCCATCTTGGGCCTCTTGTTTTTATTAATGACAATTATTATTGTTTGATTTGTATTTAAAATTATCGTAGGCCTATATTTTGCACCATTAGATTTCAGTTTTGTAATAAGGAATAGTGGGGTAGCACTCAATGTGATTGAAAAATTAAAAACAGTCCAAAAGTTAGATTTGAAAATAATGGATAAGGGTTTGGAAATCAGGTTACTGTAAGGAGTATAAAAATTTGATGTGAGAAATCAGATTTATTTGGATAGCCAAAATGACATCATGCAATAAAGTTTGAATGTTTTATGGCATATTTGAATAGTCAGGTAAATTTTAAATGCCAAATCAGCAACAAGGTAATTTTTTAAATTACATGTAATTTTAAGAATACACATGTAAATGTAAACACAAATTCATGTTGTGCTAGAGTGTATGTGCAAGTTTTTAGATAATGTAGCATGCACTATTAACTCTACCAAGGCCTTTCTTCATTACCTGAGCTTATTCTGTCTTCTTTATGGCAAAATTTCCAAACATTGGATATTACATTATTAGTGAGAAAGTGTGTCAGTTTGCTTTTCGAAGGTTTTCTGATTTCCTTCACCATCCCAGGGCTGACTGCCTAAATATGAATAAAAGAATCTTGACTGGGGTGCTCCACCCCCTTGAAGATTAAGACTGATCTATTGGATGATTGGTATAAGAGATTGCTAATACTGACTATTGAAAAATACTGGTACTTATATTTTTGTAGTTTAGATATTTTGTCTTATGTTTGATTATTATTGACAACCATAGTTTTATTAGATTTGTAGAAAGTACAGGTTTACTGTTCCTGAATTTTATTGCTTCTTGTTTTCAGTATTTACACAAACGTCGTATTTTACACAGAGATATGAAAACACAGAACATTTTCCTTACCGGTGTTGAGAAGATAGCAAAGCTTGGTGACTTAGGTTTAGCTAAGTATGTAGGCTCTCTTCTCTCTCTCTCTCTCTCTCTCTCTCTCTCTCTCTCTCTCTCTCTCTCTCTCTCTCTCTCTCTCTCTCTCTCTCTCTGTCAACTTTTACTTATTATAAGTTAGATAATTATTAAGGACAAAATAGAGATAAGCCATTATGAAGAAATATATGGGACAATTTCCTTATTTGAGGACATGCCGAATGCCCTTATAAAACTGACACTTGCAGTGTAAAAACATTTTTAAATTAACTCCATTGTAGATACACAATTTTTTTTCTCATACTGATAGTAGAGTGGTTAATAATGTCCTCAAATTAAATTGAATAGAATCAACCCCCCCCCCCCCTTCGATCTCCCAAAACATTGCTCTACCCAAACACAAGGATTTTTTGATTAACTCCAATTTTAAATATATGTTTATGTCTAAAGTGCATGCATTGTGTTTCTTTAATAATACTTTTTTTGCATTCATTTATGTTTTCAAAATATTCATTTTTCAGAGTTTTAGAAAGACCAAATGCAAAAGCCGTAACATTTTGTGGTAGTCCCTATTACATGAGCCCAGAAATATTTGCATGCAAGCCTTATGATTCCAAAGTGAGTGTACAGTTATATTTTATCAAATTTCTGAATTTAGAAAGAGAAATCTTAGATGACAAGCTTTACTTTAATGCATCTTTCAGTTATTTGACCTTGACCCAAGGGTGCCTGGCTAATCAGTCGACTTGTTGATAATTTATTTGACCTTGTCCCAAGATCATCCATCTTTGAGTTGACCTTGACTCAAGAGGACTTGGCTAATCAGTCGACTTATTGATAATGTATTTGATCCTTCTCCCAAGATCACCCATCTTTAAATTATTAAAAGTCATCTTTCTTTTACAAAATGTTCCATAAAAAATCTGTTAAGATTGACCCTTCAGTTACATGTACTTACAATTTTGACAATACAAAAATGATGGAAAACCTTTAACTGATAGGTTTGCACCAATGTGAACAATGACACCAATGAAGACCACATGTTTGCTGGGCTAAGTCTTGCAAATTAAAGATAAAATAAAACTAAAATAACTCCACAATAATTTACACTTTGTTTTCTATGAATAACATTTAAGTATTTTAAGGTTTTACCATTGAAAATTGGGGAACTTCTCACCCTGAAATAAGTATGTTTCAAAAGAACGTGTGTAACTGTGTTATAAAGTGATTTGTTTCCATGTCTAAATTGCAAGTATTTTATATGAAGATCATATTCTGTACAACATAAAAGTCTTTTGAAGTAAAATAATAGAACATTTAGATAATAAAATTTGAAAATTTTCTCATTTCTGGCCAAAGATACTAGTAATAAGTTGTACATGTATATACTAGGCACAATTTTGTGAAAATTTACTCAGTGAACTATGTACCCTTTGCCGACCACCGATTGACCTTACCAGTGTTTGTGGAGCCCTGAACATAAGTGACATCTTAAAGCTGCATTAAGTTTTCCTAGGAAAAAATTAAAACATACTGATTTACTTAATAATGTTCCTAATGAGCAATGTTACATTTGGTTCAAGGCTGAAAGCTCGAATAATTATAGAACATATATAGAATATATATAACAGTAATTTCCCAATAAGATGGAGACCTGTGGGATCTAATTTTAGATCATGGTTACATCATAAAAAACCAGGTCATGTAAAAACAGTGAAATATTATAATTAACACAGAATTTCATTAAATTTGTCATTTGTGACTTTGTAAGGAATAAATAACACCATTGTGAATACATTTGGATATTAATGACAGAAAATTAATTAGCGATATGGTATATTCTTTATACAGTGACAACTTTTACTTCAGGATTTACTGTATAACTGTAAAAATATATAATAGTGATCCATTTTGGTTTTGAAATTTCAAGAAATGTTGGTTGCTTGATTGAATGGGGTTTTACATCCCAGTCAAGAATATTTGACTTTTATCAAGACACCACCAGCTATAAGTGAAATCTTTACCTTTGCAGTGTGTTTATGGCAATGTGCAGGGAGGGTTCAGTGTGCTTTGCCTTTGCTTTTGAGGTCTCCACCGAAGGAGCACATGACTTTCTTTTCTAAATCCTGAGTGCTTGGCGAAAGAACAGTCACTACCAATTTTCAAGTCCTGATCAGACCTGGCCAGGGTTCAAACCCCAACCCACAATATACAAAGAAAGCACTCTGCCAACTGAGCTACTGTAGTGGTTTTAAGAAATGTGAGAGTGTATATAGTGAAATCTTTGATATTGATAACCAATATATAAAGACCCCTTGTTCATCAGAATCACTAATTTTAGTTCCTTTTAATTTATATTGTAGCCAAGAATGACATGTATGAAAAGACCACCTGTCTGTCAGGCCAGTTTACTTAAGTACCATGGTTGGACAGGGGTTTAACAGTGTAGATATATTCGAAACAGTAACCATGGTTATATTATTATTCTAAATGTCAGCCATGTTTTATTTTATCAGTCATTTGGACTGTTGGACATTTATTTTCTATTTATAACATCACTTGAGAATAAACTTTTTTCTTTTTCAGAGTGATATTTGGGCCCTAGGAGTTTGTGTCTACGAAATGGCAACATTGGAACGACCATTTGATGCCATGCTAATGCAACAGCTTGTTTTTAAAATTGTTCATGGACAGGTATTCAATATTCAGTATTTATTAATACACCCAAGTGTGTTATCTTATCTTAGTAGTTATCATCGAGAATCCATTTCCATTTTATGGGATTTTTATTTTTTCAATTTTTAAACCCAAAAACATGAAAATAACACCTTCATTCACTTATAACATGTTATTGCACATAAACATACACAGGTGTAATTTTTAATACTTACCAAACCACCATTGTTGATACATACAAATGCACTAGTTTGCACATACATCAACTCCCACATAAAGGTATTAAATTATTGTTTATTTACATATTCACACACACACACACACACACACACACACACACACACACACACACACACACACATTTGTACATGCATGGATGTGCAATGGGTGTTGACCATATGCCGGAAAGCATTTACATATACACATTAATACACACATGTACAAATTAACATGTTTATATTATATTTCATGATGAGTTGCTAGTTGAACATCTCCAACCAAACTGGAGTTGAAGATTTTAATACATATGTTATATGTTTAACTATACTTATGTTTAGAAGTGCTTTTTTTTCTTTTAAATTCTATATGCATTATAATAATAATAATAATAATATATATATATATATATATATATATATATATATATATATATATATATATATATATATATATATATATATATATATTAAGTTACCTCCAATGCCAAAAGACAAATACAGCCCTGCACTAATCATATTGATGGAGAGAATGTTAGAAAAAAATTCAAGCTTAAGACCATCAGCTGATGATATTGTAGCAGAAGAAATCTTTAAAACAACACCAAAACCTGTGACAAGAGTAAGTTAAATCAAATCATATCGACATGTTATTGATAACTTTAATACCATTTTTAATATCAGAAAACAAAAAAAAACAAAAAACAAAAAAAACAAAAACAAAAAAATTGCTTAAGATTTGATATTACTGGTATTCAGAGATCTAACCAGATGTTTTTTTTTTTTTTTTTTTGCTTTTTTTTTTTAAAGCATGTTTCCATAAACATTAATATATTGAAAAAATTTGATTTGTGATAAAAAAAGCATTTTTCCTTTAATCATTTTGAACCCCCTCATAATTTACAGTTTGCCTGCATAAGTCATTCAAGGAAAAGAAAATTCTCCGGTAGTTCAAAATGATCATACTTCTTTTATGAGGAAAAATATGGAAAACATATACGTAAAAAATTTCAGGAAAATAGCCTTTTTTGATGGAAAAACCTAATCGTATTTAATTCCATTGCCAACAGAAATACATTTAATTGTCCCACACAAGTGTTATGAAGTACCATGTTGTGCCTTGGTGAACCACACAAGTGCTGTGAGGTACCACATGGTGCCCTGGTGAATTTCGTTCCCATTTATAAATAAACAAAGGGATAATGAAGTACATGTACATGGATCTAATGGTAAATGTTGTAACCATTATCAATCAGTTTTGTTGAATTATCATTTATTTCTGCTTATTTTACAATGTCACCATCAATTTAACAGTTGGTTTTTAGTTTTGACTGTATTTTTCTGTTTTGTCCTTCTAAGAAAGTTTTCAGTAATTATACAACTGGCTAGATTTTTTTATATTCATTTTAGCCAAGACCTCCTCCACCAGATAAACGGAGATTCAATGCTTTTGAAACGTCAACAGCTGGGAAAAGTTTTAAAGAAATCATTCAACAAGCAAGAGGGATGGATGACAGTGGAGAGTTTGGAAAAGTCAATGACATGGATATGCTTTTACAGACGCTTAGTCAAGTTTATTCCACACGTTTGGACAAACAAGAAGGTCATGGACTGTCGAGTATTTTGGCAGCAACTCATATAGATAATACAATAAAGGCAGACACATATATGAACAAAACTAAAGATTTAGACAAAACAATGAAGGGAATGAAAAGTACTAAATTTTCGAAAGATTTTTTAAAAGATTCTACTTTAACTCCAAAAAAGACAAAGCAAGCAGTTGATTCTTCTGAAGAATCCAGTGATGATTCTTTCACAGAGAAACATGAACAGCAAAAAGCAAATGATAAAAAAGTACTAAATTTGGTTGTACACACTCTAACACACATCTTTCCGAAGGTATGTTTACATGTATACATGTTTATCAATATTCATTCCTGTTATTTGGTCACCATGATAAGCAGTTTGTCATTTTGTTAATCTTTGCACATTTTTCCAAAGGTATGTTTATACATGTGTACAGACTTATCAATATTCATTTATATGTTATCTGGTCACCATAACTAGTTTGTCATAATGTTAATCCTTGCACATCTTTCCAAAGGTATGTTTATTCATGTATACAGGTTTATCAATATTCATTCATATGTTATTTGGTCACCTACTCACCATGGTAACATGATATGAATATCATGCCAATATGATAATCTTTGCACATCTTTCCAAAGGTATGTTTATATATGTATACAGGTTTATCAATATTCATTTATATGTTATTTGGTCACCATGGTAACCAGTTTGTCATTATGTTAATCTTTGCACATCTTCCCAAAGGTATGTTTATACATGTATACAGTTTATCAATATTCATTCATATGTTATTTGGTCACCATGGAAACCAGTTTGCCTTTATGATAATATTAAGTACTTAGGGAGTATAACAATCTTGCATTTCAATAAAATCAATTACTTGTTATTTATTTTGCTTAAATACAATGTAAATCTTGGTCATTACAGCTAAACCTGTAAATAAAGACCACCCATTGGACCTAAGATTTATGGATTTATAAACAGGTGGTTCTAATATATAGGTACTCTTTGTTTAAAATTAAATGCAAATGGACTTTTTAAACAGTGTTCTTAATGTTCACTCCTTTGTGGTCTTTGTCTATGTAAAGAGGTGGTTGCTTTGTGCAGATTTTAATCAATTTTGTTCCATTTTTTTCTTCCATCGAAGGGAACAGGTATGGTAAGGCTTGATTCCCGTGTTGTGAGCAAAAATTAATTTTTTTTTATTCATTTGCCCATCATGCATCACTGATTTAAAGTCAATATAAAAAGAACTGTATTTTTAGCTTGTATCATATATGGTGTAGTGATTTCTTCATTAATTACTGCTTAAATGATGTTGAATGAATGAATGAATGAACAAATGAACAACAGATGTTGCTTTCAGTCTCACCAGCCTTTTTTTTTTTTTTTTTTTTTTTTTTTTGCTTTTCACATTTTTGTCCAGCCTGACATTGCAATAAGGCGAGACTTATGTGTTACTTTTCGGTGTTGTTGTAGGCGGCAATGGCGCTGTGTGTAAAATGTGAAAGTTTATGTTAAAGTAATGTATTTTCTACTCGATCAAAAACTATCCGGACAAGACATTTGAATCTTTGGAATTCTTGTTTCTAATTAAAACCAAGAATTTATCAATAACACAAGTTCATGTGGCATATAAGTTTCTGCCTATTTATCTGACCCCAGTTTCACAATCATTTACTCGTCTGAGTGTACACTTGGCTCAAATTAGGAAAAATTTTAATGTCAGAAACAATTTCACTTATGGTTGACCTAAGGTGAACTCAAACTATTGAGCCACCCTTAATTTTGAAGACTAACCTCTTAACCATTTGGCCATGACTCCCTCACCTGCTATAGGTTTCCTGATGATTTTTTTACAAGTTGATTAAACCCATTTTATAATGGAATGAAACCACCAGTCATTCCTATTTTTTTAATTTTTATTTATTTATTTTTATACAAAATTGGCAATAATTAGAAGAGATTTTATAGTTTCTGAAACCGTTTTGATGTTATAACAAAGTTATGCTTTCAGAGATTTGTTTCTTTTTCTTTCTATTTAAAAAAAGCCTGTTCGGAGGCTATATATTCATCAGGTCATTGCTTGTCTAGACTTTATTGATGTGAAAGAAGTTAGAGTATGCTAATACTACCAACCCCTTCTTTAGGTGAAATGTCAGACCATTTGGAAACATAAATATTTGTTACAATTTTTTGCCTAAGAGGTACACCACAGGTTAGACAATAGTTATGCCCCTTAGACTGTACATAGTGTGTATTATACGATGTATAATATCTATATATGCTACTGTTGCAAGGTTGCTTACCCTAGCATACTAATGGTACACATTAATTTGGCAGCTGGTTGTCCTTGGTGTCATTAAATGTCTTGCTTTCTGTAAATACATACAAACAGCCCTAATAGGCCATGAACCCATGACCTTTGACCTATGACTTGTGAATGTGGTCCTAATACACTTAACATTGACATTTATAGATGTATTGTGGAAATTTTATTTAGGATTTTGATGGCTCTGGCTATTTTCATATACTGATAAAATCACTACAGTGGCACATAGGTGACATGAAATATATATTTCATATTACGTGCGCACATATAACTCTTTACATGCGCATGTATTAGCTATTACGTGCGCACGTATTACCTTTTACGTGCGCACGTAGTAACCAATACGTGGGCACTTATTACCTAAAAGTAATATGTGCGCACGTAATAGGTAAACCAATACTTGCGCACGTATTACCTATTAGTAATACGTGCGCACGTAAAAGTTAATACGTGCGCACGTATTGGTTACTACGTGCGCATGTAATAGGTAATACGTGCCCATGTAATAGCTAATACGTGCGCATGTAATAGGTAATACGTGTGTATGTAAAAGGTAATATGTGCGCACATTATAGGAAAAATATATTTCATGTCACCTCTGTGCCACCATAAATCACAGATATTTTTAGGGAATTAAATTTTACTATTTTTCTGGAATAGTGAAAACCATAAAATTTAATGTCAATGAAGTTTTAAATTACCAAGGCCCTTAATGGGATTTGTTTTTACAAAAGTCATTTCCACTAAATTTTCTCCTAATATGTTAATTGCAAAACCACACATTGTTAAACCAATGTATATTAATGCTTCAGTACTTACACTTTAATCTAATACATCATATTTTTATCATATCTATATAAGCTAAGCCTGTATATATGGTATCATAATTTTTTGTTTTGTTTGTTTAACAGGATTCTGATGAAGGCGATAGCCCCAAGCCAATAAAATTTGGTAAGCAACTACATTTTCATCTTTTTGTCGAGCCTGGCGTCGCCATAAAGCCAGACTTAGGTGTTACTTTTCCAGTGTCGACGGCGTAGGCATTGGATTTCTTGTTTAAAATAATGTATATATTTATTGGTATATTAAGGAGTTGAGTAATGGTGTTTAATGTTCCAGTCAAGAATATTTCACTTATATCGAGATGTCACCAGCTATAGGCAAAAATGCAGAAAATTTTGCCATTGTGTTCACTGTGTTGCACTGGTGGCATTATACAGTAGACTTCTTAATCATGCCACGCCTACTGGGACACGGGACCTTGTTTATTTAAATTCCAATCTGAAAGAACAGTGACTTTCATTTCCTAATGCTGAGTGTTTGGTGAAAGAACAGTCACTATCCACTTTTAAGTCTTTGGTCAGACTTGGTTGGAGTTTAAACCCAGGACCTTCAACTAATGGAGCAAGCACTCTACAACTGAGCTACTGCAGTGGTGGCATATTAAGGTATATTGTAATTGGTTTACAATGATACAAACATATATACTATATAAACATCATGAGTTTATAGTGATCAATAGTCTAAAGTAACAGTTATACATTTTGACAAAAATATATAAATCATGTTAGACAGTTATCATTGTGAATGCCATTGTTTATATACCAGTTACTTCCTATATATCGCTAACCATTGTGTGTGTCCATCTACCCTGGAGTCATTCTGGTTTCTTCATAGCTGCATAAGAAATCTGAAATTGTAAATTATCTTGAAAACTATTAACTTTTTGTATAGGCATGTATATTAAAATATTGTAGATATTGATATAAGGATCATTTTGATATCTGATTCAAACATTAAAATGTCAAGGTCATAGCTACATATGATAGCTTAATTTGTTAATTATTTTGAAAACAATAAACTTTTTAAATAGGCAAGTATATTAGAATATTGTAGGAATTGATAAGACGATCATTTTAAAATATGGTCATAGCTGTCAAGGGTTTTCAAAGTTAAGCATGTGACAACCCGAAGACCGGGGCATCCCCCTGGAAAAAATTGGGAAAAATGGTGTAAAATCATTCATTCACCTGCAATCTGAGACATCTACAACAACAATAATGGAATCTACAAAAAATGCAACAAGAAACCAAAATATTACCTGATCGGTATATAATACCAGATCTACGAGTTTAGTGTCGGCCTCTGAAAATGTTAGCAATCTTACAATAATAGGTCTATGTTGTCAGTTTTTATTTTCTGGATAGTTTGATTATGTGTGTGTTTGTGAAAGTTTAGTGTGTGAGCGTGATTTACATCCAAAATGTGTGTGACACATGTGCAATGCATATGACTTGACAGGTATGTATGGTTCCAAGGTCAAGGACATAGCTGCATAACCATATTGAAATGGTTAATGATTGGGAAATTATTCACTGTACTATAGTTACTACATGCATGTTAGCTTCTTATACATGAACTGTGACTAGATGTTTCTGATTAAGTATTGTGGCAGTTCTAAACTAAAATTTGGAAATTTTCTGTAATTAATACATTGTGTACAGTTTTGGACATATCCCCAGGTGAACTTTAAGGCCCATGAGCCTCTTGTTTATTTCATATCCTATATAAATTGCTTAGATTTACTGTATATCTGAACTATAATGGTGTCTCTTGATTACAAAAAGTAAAATTTATAATCAGAGATCTTAATAAGTGTTACATCATGAAATGTTCTTTGTCGTTCCAGGTTGTTGCGAAGAACTATTTTATGTCCCTTGAACAATGTGGGGAATATTTTGGTTTTGATGTGTTTCTTCTTATTATTAGATAGGATCCTTATTGGCTGAGTGGTCTAAAGCACACACTTATGGATCACAGTGCCTCTCATTTCTTAGGTTTGAATTTTGCTTCGGTAGATTAGTGAGAAGTTTGTCAGTTTGCTTGCCGGAGATCAGAGGTTTTCTCTGGGCACCTTGGTTTCCTCCACTATCCACTCTTCCTCAACTCTTCTTCTTCTTCTTTTTCTAATATTTTTTAAAGTTCAAAAAAAAAAAAAAAAAAAAAAAAAAAAAAAAAAAAAAAAAAAAAAAAGGGGCTTGAAGATCCTATTTTCTTTTAGATCAGGATCTATTTTGGCTCCAATTTGAACTCAAAGCGAGTTTGGATTGGCTGACCTAGTAACAGTTGTTGGTGACTACATTCTTAACCTGTTTTCTTCAATTAGTTTTGGTGACTACATTCTTAAATAAACCTGATTTTCAAACATTTTGATGACTACATTCAGGTACAGGACAGTCAAGATGAACGAGATCCAGCAGCCATGATGTTATACCAGATAGAACAGTTACAACAGTGAGTAGAACAGGATAAACCCATCTCAAATAATCTACACATGTGTATAAAGCACATTAATTCCCTTCTAATTGTGCTAGCTATGTGCATTAAACAAAATTCCCGATTTATATCTAATAATGTCTTAAAGATGAAAACATTTTTACTTAACAAATACGTGTTGATTTTTTCAGAATACTTGCATTCTGTATCTAATTTTTTTCTTTTTACTTAGAATGGATTGGGTGATTATTTAAAATCCTGCTGGATGGACTAGACAATGTGAAATCAAACATAGTCAGACCATGCAGTCTAGTTTGGGCTCTAATACTTATTTTCCTGAATCAGGAATCTGCGTTCTGAACCACTGTGCCACAATCATCCACATGGCATTAAGTTTACTTCAGTGTTGATTGATTGATTTATTGATTGAATTATTTATTTATTTATTGGTTTGTTTGTATTTATTTATTTATTTTGATTTTTAGACATTGTGCCAAAGTACTAGGAATGCAGATGTTTAGACGAGCTTATGATATGTTAGATGTTGTAGATGATGACATGGTTTTAGAGGTCAGTTAATACACAGCTTTAATTTGCATCATTTTTTTTAGAAATAATGATAATTATTTAAAAGTTTTAGGAAAGTACTTTTTATGATTGCTCAAGGCTTGAGGTTCTAGATCTATTTCTTGTTATATGAGGCATATTCAACAAGGTGTGTGTTTTCCAATTGTGCTGGAGAAAACAATTTTATGTGTCTGTTAAATGGAAGTGAGAAATAGCATTGCATTTAGATCATCCTAATCATCCAAATGATGAAGAACAGTCACTACCCACTTTCAAGTCTTGGGTCAGACCCCGTGGGAGTTTGAACACATGACCTCCCACAGAACGGTAGCTCACGTGAAAAGTGCTTGCTTGAATTCTGAAAAAGGAACCTTAAAATTCAGCTCTTAATGAACAATTGCTTTTGCTGTGAAAACCACATTTTAAAACTATTTATAATAAAACATTCAGATACAATGGTTATCAGTTGTATTTTAATCTTTTGAAATATTGTCTTTTGCAGGAAAAACTAATACGACTTATGTCACCAGAGAAATTTGCCGTGTGTGGTGTCCAGCTTTTTTATTGTAAAAATTTTGAATATAACTTAGAGAAATTAACAACACAGGGAACATCTAATGCTTGATCAGGAGTTGAAATAGGTGTGTAAATCTTGAATTGTGTAGTGAGTTTGTGCAATTTGACTTTGAACAAGCAAACGAGCAAATGTTACCTGTCGTTAATATCGATAGATGAATGGTTATATGATGTCATTTATTTAACGAAGTTTTGAATCAAGCTGATTGTTTTGTTTTTACCTGGAAATTAAACATTAATGTCAGTCGCACTACAAGTAATGTAGATAATTATCGTACTTTAATAACCTTTTTATTGCCATTATTTTGGCTTTATAAATCCAATAAATACCAGGTATTATTTATTTTAAAGACTATTAAAATAAAAAATGAACAAAAAGGGAGTTTTGAAGCGTCTTAAAAAATGTATAATGATAAACAATGTGGCCAAATAATGGATGATATAGACATAATAAAAAATAAACTTCTTTATTTCTGATGTCTGACAGAAAACATTTGTGGTATGAACATATAAACATACTTTTACATGAGGCCAGTTCAAAAGCAGTGAGTGATCACTTATGATTCAGCACTATCTAATATAAGACCATTTTATATGAAAAATGGTTTTAATTGATTTGTAAAATTTAATTGAAAAAAGACATAATATTTTATTTTCGTACTTTGATCTTATATTCTTGGTCTTCATCCTCTTGGTTTTTGTGTTGACAAATCAAGTAAGAGCCAAAGTAGTCTTGTTTAAGTACATGCATTATTTAAGTGTTTGCTACTATTGGAAATGTAAAATGTGTTTAGTGATGAATTGGGGGAGGGGGTTTAGTTGGACAGCAAGCTTTGAAAGTTGGCCAGTTCACCTTGGAATGAAAAGTAATTTTTCAACTTTATTAAAAATCAGCATATAATTATTTTTAAAATTCATTAAAAATTTCTGTGAATGAATGTTAAAATTGAATGATTAAATGCTGAAATTTGAAACCAGTAGATTATAAGAACACTTAATACATGTATACTGTGTGGTATTATATGTACTTATCAACAAAATATTAACCTTATCTGATCGGTTGTTTTCCATTGAACAACAGGCTCTTCCATTAACTGATATTTCTCCACTTATAACTATGACCAATCAGATCACTGAATGTAAATTTTTATTTGTCATTTGATTAGTAAAGTGTTCAACAGACTGAAACTTTTAAAAATACCATTGTTTAGGACATGTTAGGGTGGATGTCAAACTTAAAGTTGTCTTTGATCTGATTGATGAAGATTAAAAGCTGGAAAATATCTTTTAATGGAAGAGCATCTTGCTAAATGGAAAACAACAAGTCAAATGCAGCAGTTATATAAAAACACTTTCAACTAGTCTGAAATATGTTGAATTTTTATTTTTTCTCTAAACTTTGTCTTCTTCTGTATTGCAATACACTTGTACGATGTTTTAACTAGTATTTGACCTGGTTAGAATTGAAGAATTTTTATTCAGTTTTACATTTTTGTTAACTCTAAGCATTTAAATGTAAAATCCATGACTTAAAATGCATGTTTTACATTGTAACAGGATTTAAAAAACAAAAACAAAAAAACTAAGACTTGAAATAAATTACTTGTTTTTCGTAACATATTTTTCAAAAGAATTTCTGAGTACATCATAGCCTGTATCAAAAGGATATTGTACAAAGATATTTTCTGACCATTTGTTGATCTTGTCTGAATATGGGAATTAGTGGCCAAGTAGACTGAATCTCTGTAGATTTTCGCCAACATCTCAGAACTGAGTGCATCAATGTTAATGGAAGAATCTTTCCTGGCAGGTAAAACACCATTACTCAGCTCAACTCAAGTCAACTCAACTCAACTCTTTAAGATGATAAATCCCTTATTTATTGGTTGTTCATACTGTTTTCACCTTCTTTTTAGATGTGATATCTAACAATGAGTTTTTTTTTAATCAAAATACTTTTTGATAATTAAAAAAATTGATGGTAGAACTTTAAGTAAAAAGACTGTTCTCTCTGGGGATAGTTACATATACCTCATTTCAAATGTATTCCTTAGATAGGTATTAGAGCTCTTTTTATTAACAAAATATTTTTGTGTATATTACTAGTAGTATTTTTAACAATTATGTGTAGAAGAAATTACAGTTGAACCTGTCAAGGTTTTTTTTATTTTAAATGTTGGGGAACCACATTGGGTCTCAATGACTATCCGTTATAAGAAAAAACGAAATTCAATAAAGTATTCTTAATTAAGGATTAAAGTTGAAGGTTAAAGGGACTATTATTTAGTTTTGTTTATTAGGAAAATATCTGTCATTAGATATATTTAAATAGCAGATTGCCATATACATGTAGATTGAAATCATTTTATACAGGTTCCCTTTTACTTTACTTGTATTATGTTATATATTATATATAATATATATATATATATATATATATATATATAGTAGTATAGTATAGTATATAGTAGTGTGTGTGTATGTATAATAACATTTTAGCTCACCTGGTTGAAAGGCAATTTAAATTTAAACATTTTTTTCTGGTGTCATTTGTTTTGTGCAGATGCAATATTAAATTAATCTTTAAATGACCTTCAAGGATATTTACAGATTAAATTTACATATATATATTTCTACCAGTGACCTGCCAATAGTTTTTTTCTCTTGGGTGAAATTTATATGTGTCAAGATTGTTGAATTATAATTAATGTTCTGTGATATTACTCACTATGTTGTATCAGGAGTCACTGTGTATGTGACAGTCATCGTTGTTGGTTTCTTTTGATTAACGTGCAGGTTCAGAAGCATTGTCTACGCTAGTAGGCTCCCTCCCAGATGGCTGTGTAGCTGCATGCATGGCAGATTTCAGCGAATTATGTAAAAAAATATTTATAGAAAATTCAGTAAAATTGAATAAATTTAGATATTTTTCACTAATTTGAGCCTAGTCATATAAGAAAATCACTGTGTGCAAACTGCAGCTATTACAGAATGTCCCTACACAGAGTAAAGTATTGCTGCTTTGGAGATTTTATGTGTTGAAGAATCAGCCATAATGGCAGAAAATTCAGTAAACTTAAATAAATTTTGATATTATTCACTAACTTGAGCCTAGTCTATAGTTACTGTGTACAAACTGCAGCTACTATAGAATAGCTCTACATTGAGTAAAATAATATTGGCGCTGTTGAGATTTTATGTGTTGGAGAACCAGCCATATGGCAGATCCTTCAGTGCAAACTATGTACTGGTTATGCCTTGCCATGGACACAACTTCTTGTGTAAACATTGCCATTATGTAAAATCCCAATAGCCACAATATTTTCCTTTCTACAGAAAGGATCACAGTCACAAAGTTGTCACAATTTTGTTGATATGTATGATGTCTCTCTACCCTAAAACTATTTAGCATACATTTGACATCCCATAGTTCTGTGTTCCTTTTGAGGATATATTTGACATCCCATAGTTCTGTGTTTCTTTTGAGAATATATTTGACATCCCGTAGTTCTGTGTTCCTTTTGAGGATATATTTGATATCCCATAGTTCTGTGCTTCTTTTGAGAAAATATTTGACATCCCATATTTCTCTGTTCCTTTTGAGAATATAGTTGACATCCCATAGTTCCATGTTTTTTTGAGGATATATTTGGCATCCCATAGTTCCATTTTCCTTTTGAGAATATATTTGACATCCCATAGTTCTGTGCTCCTTTCATTCTCAATTTTGATTCCACACATGGTGGGTGTAGCAAGCGAATTAAGGAGGTGCTTACCTTTTCAGAGCACCCACGCCTAACTTCTCTGGTGGAGGTTCACTTGTTTAACTAAATTTTCGGGTTGTTAAGAATTGTGACTTGAATATGGACTTGATTGTTACTGTTTGATTTATTTGAATATTAATGCACATAACAATTTTGGTTACCACTGGGCTCATAAATTAAATGAACAATATCAAATATTATTTCAGTTCATTGGATTTTCTATAAAATGCCTTTATGACTCTGATAGTGAATGTTTTTATATGAAACCAATGTATATAAGAAATTAATATATTCTTTATATTTATCCAATATATGTTTTTAATAATTATGTATCATATTGGTTCATGTTGAATTAAAGCATTTGAAATAAATTCCTTCAATAAAGGAATGTTTTTTCTTCAAATCCAAAATGTAGTCCTGCAGATGCATTTTTATGAAATAAAATTTTATACAATGCTTTGTAGGTTTTTGTTTTAGCAAGAAAAATAATATATATATATATATATATGTTTAAATATTATGACATGAATGCTAGAATCTGTCAAATTGCACTAAAGACACCTCCTCCATGTGACATAACTACAGTAGCTCAGTTGATAGAGTGCTCACTTCATATGTGGTAGGTTGGGGTTTAAACCATGGCCAGGTCTGACCAAGACTTGGAAATAGGTTGTGACTACAAATGTATTCTTTTACTAAGCACTTGGCATGTAGAAATGAAAGTCATGGGCTCCATCAGAGAAAAACCTTAAAAACCAATGCCCCATGTCATGGCAGGCATGGCATGCTAAAGCACCTTCCCTGCACATTGCCCCGAGCCCACTGCAAAGGTTCAAAATTTCACCACTTCACCTACAGTTGGTGACATCTCTATATAAGTGAAATATTCTTGACTAAGATATTAAACTCCATTAAATCAAATCAAATCAATCCATGTGACATAAAAAAAAAATGGATTGGATTACTAGTGTTTTATTCCCCAGTCAAGATTCTTCTACTTTTTTCAAGGCAGTCAGTTCTTGGATTGGAGAGGAAACTGGGGTACCTGGAGAATAACTACCTAAGGCAAAGGACTTACAATTTTTCTCAACCTAGGATCTGCACAAGTAGGATTCAAAACTAGACATTTAGAGGCACTGTGATCCATAAGCATGCTTTAATTCACTCGGCCCCCGTAAAAAAGAAATACAAGCTCCGAGTGACATAGTGGTATGTGTGTTAGAGACTGAAGCTCTTATATCTATACTTTGTTATCAGTTAAATTATTGAAATTGTACTGCATAAAAGTTCAACTGAATCTGGAGCTTACAGCTTCAAGAGCCTCGAAACCTTGTTCGTCAAAAAATACAATAAGAGCTTGAATATTGACATGGGTATTACCAAGCTGTTTGTGTAGATGATTGAATTATGAACTTACAAACTTTCTTACACTAGGATCTTCTGATTGGGATTCAAACCTAAGCTGTTACGGGCCACTTGTCCACTAAGGCCGCTTTGTATAGATGGGATAAACACTAAAATATAATATGCAGAGAAAGAGTAGGATAATGGTATCTAACACTTAAGTCAAAGAATATTTCACTGCTGCAAAGGAAGTTAGTTAAGAAATGGTAGATCAAACCAAATCCACCAGCAAGTGAAATGACATTTTCTCACATACAGATTTGTCGAGTCTTGGCCGCTCAGTGATCTCATGGGTCCAAAGTATCTGCTTATGAATCACAGTGCTTCTCATCATCTAGGTTCTAATCCCACTCCAACAAATCCTTGAGTGTAAGAAGTTGTTAGTTTGCTTGTCAAAGGTTGGTCGGTTTTTTTTTATGGGCAATGGGCACTCTGGTTTCCACCACCATTCTAAAATTGACTTCATATTAGTGAAAAATCTCAACTGGGGTGCAAAACATCTTTACTCTATTTCAATCACATAAAGAATTGCTGAAGTTTAATTTAAACATGCATGTAGTAATCGAGAGGTTCTTTGTTGCACGAGCCTTCATTTTAAGTTATACTGTCACTAAAATTAAGTTGAAGTTAGGACAGAAGACATAAAAACCTAATAATAATAATTGAAATAGCTGGTGGTTTATTAAGAGGTAACAACAGGTTGATGACATTTGAATGAATAATAAAATAAGCTAATATTTATAATTAATTAAAAACCATGACAAATATACAGTTGTTTGACAAAAAATTCCATGACAACCTAAATTTCAAGACTTAAGAGTTATTCTTCCTAATTAAAATTTAAAAATACCAACCATAAAACAGATTTCGTATTTTGATGGATTAATAAAAAAAAAAAGACCAGAACCTTTATAAATGACAAAATTCTTTCTCAACAATGTAGTTTAGGAAAACAATACTAACAACGGAATCAATATTGAGCAAATAGCAATCCAAAATCAAGACAAGCTGTACATGATACATTGAGTAAATGAATATTTTAACAGAAAGAGAAGTAAAGTACAGTACAAAGTATATGAAAAATAAATACAGGGCTCGAAAAAATCTTCTGATTTTGAATATGAAATCTGCTGGTCCAGTTAAATAGCCAGTGTTTTAGTGCCTTTAAATCTTTCAAGTGGAAATTTTAACACTAAATTTGCAATTTACGCAATTTTTCTGGTCAAGTGACTTTTCTCAAGTTCTGATAACTTGCATTTTGTACATTCAATGCACGAAAAATATGGGACAATTTACTGGCTCAAAGAAAAATCCTTGTGGTCCAAGACTTTCAAACAGTGGATTTTTTCGAGCTTCTGCATGGAGTACTTAATTTTTTTTTTTATTGGTTATTTCATAGGACTTTAGAAAAACGTTGTGTTGATGATATACTAGTATATGTATTGGAGGTTTTCCTGTCATTGTTACATACACATTATTATGGTGAGTGTGTGGTTTACTATGATATGAGGTAACAAATTATCTTGAGTATTTGGCATTTATTTTGACTTCAATAACCAAATCTTTACAGCAAATGGTTAAGAATCAATTTATGGTACACAGCTCTTTATTTTAATTATCTGATGTTATGTTTGCTGTACCAGTGTATTCAGCTTGTATCTGATGTTATGTTTGCTGTACCAGTGTATTCAAGCTTGTATTATTTTGGTTATTTTCATGCCTATATAAGTAATATCAAATTTAATTTAGAGACTTATCAAGAATCTCATGTTGTTCCAAATAAAATTTTTGTTCCCAAATGGTGTTCAATCTATTTAACAAGCACTCACATCTCCAGTGAATAATAAAGTTATTTGAAAAATTTTGAGTGACAAAACAATATATACTTATATGTACTTATATAATATAATATATACTTGTATGAGTGAACTTCTTAAGGGAACGTAATCCTCAAGTCTTTAAAAAATTGTCTTTTCAATGACCAATTGAATTGCCATTGTGCAGAGCCTCTTTTTTATATAGATGGTAATTATTAAGACATCAGTTACTTCCCTTGAACAAGCAGTACATCAGTTACTTCCCTTGAACAAATTTAGTAGTACATCAGTTACTTCCCTTGAACAAATTTGATCGTACATCAGTTACTTTCCTTGAACAAAATACTTCCCATAAAATTTATCAAAACTCATGTGTCAGTAACCCAGTAGGTACTTGTATCAGTCTAAACATTTTACTTTTTTAATGAAACTCTAGATATTATTGACATCATGGTGAATACAAATTGGGTAAAATTTGAGACTGGTGACTTCTGTTATCATAAAGCCAACAGCCCATTTTGACATTTAAAATGCAATATAAACTGTTACAATAACAACAGTGAAACTGATAATTATCACATCTTGATACTGCTTTATGAGAACAACAGCCACCAGAAAAAATATTCTGTAAATAAATTCAGAAATAAATGGGACAAATCTCTTAAAATATGCTAAAAAACAAAGGTAAATGAAACAATATTCCACAACTATGTGTATATTAAAAAGAACTCAAAACTGATCAAGTAAGATTAATCCCCCATGAAATACCAATTCAAAAATGTACATTCCTCTCTATCTATTGACTCAAGTCTTTTTGTTGGTTATTTTTAAGGATGTTATGATACATCTATACATGTTTTGGAATATTATTTTATTTACACTTAATACAACCAGTGTTCTATTCCTATGAAGTAAATAGCACCATATGAAATGTATGACCAAACAGCATTTAAAAATCATTGTTAAAAACAACTAAAGAGAAGAAAAAATATTTTGTAAGTTTTGCAGGTCATGCATAAATAATGAAAAACAATAAAAAAGAAATCACAAAATTCATTCATAAAAATTTTTAAAAACCATAAATTTGGGTAAAATATAAGTTTTAAAATTTTCACAACTTCTTAAGTGGATAAAAATACAAGGGCACATCCTTGCTCTATAAAAATGTTTCATATATTGCTTTTTACCTCCCCTGGAGATGTATGTTATCTCCCCTTTTTTCCACATTCAAATGAGGAACTAAGTTTTTAAAAGACAGCAAGGACAGAAGAAACTTTTGAATTGTCATTCTACTTAGTAATGAAGAGACTAAAATTTCCAATTAAATCCAATTTAAAATTAAAGTAAATGATTGATTTAACTAAAGCCAAAAACATTTAAATTAGAGTGTATTTAAAATTTGAAGCATAATCTTTTCCCCAAAAACATTTAACATAAATGCTAACAACTCCAAATAACCATATTTTACAGATTTCCCCATTTCAGCGGATTTCATAACAATCAACTATTTAAATATAACAGATCTTTTTTTAAAAAAAAAAAAAAAAAAAAATTTGAATTTGGCAACTTGGTGAATACAACAAAATACATGTATTATTATATTACGAATGATACATAGCTGATGACATGTGAGATTATAGTAAATTAGATATGATGTTTTACATGTGACGATGATTAATACATCGTAAAAAATGTATAATGTAGATTAACAAAAAAATTCTCCAAAGAAATATAAACAGCTAAAATATAATCCACTACACTTCGATTTTTTTTATTCATAACACCATAAAAATATGGTTTTTAAATAAAAAGTACACATTGTAAAATAAAGACAATATATAAAATGTTAAAGTAACATTAAGATAATAATTGTATTTCAACCCTTGATTTTCTGTTTGTCATCAGTTTCAAAACCAGCCATTTCAAAGCTTCTGCTTACAAAGATATCACAAGTTTCAAAAAAAGGCCTCTTAAGTTGTAGGTTACAACATTACAAATTTTAAAACCAAGTTTAAGCATAACATAAGTTTTAAAAAAAGCCATGTCAAGTTTTAGCCAACCATAAAATCAGTTTTAAAACCAATTCCAAACTTGTTGTTTAATACTAAGTTTTAGAACCAAAATTTTATAATTTTTTTTCTAATTTTTTAAACTTTCCATGGAATTTTTCTTATTAACATGTGATGATATATCAATGACTCATTAGAAAATCAAGGGTTTTTCATACAGAATACAAGGACAATTCAAAATACAAGAAGGATAAAATAAAATGGCACACTATATGGTAAATATACATATCACATATACACCCTCACATCCCCATGTATCCAAAATGGTATCATCCCACAACAGATACAGAGTACACCTAATTAGCTATACAGGGGTAGATCAGGGTGGGTTAACTAGCTTTTTCAAACAGTCAATGCTATATTTTGCTACAATTCACCAGGGAAATTAGGTAATAATGAATACCATATTACCCATAATGATAATCTCTTCATATACATCAATAATAATAATAATAAACATATTTACAAAATGCTAAGGGAAGACAACTCTTTTCATTTGGCAAAGGGCGGACAATGATCACAACAAAGAAAATGAACTGTATCAATGCCCATTTATACATGCAAACATCTACTACAAATGAACAAACTCTTTACACTTGCTAATTTAAACACATACCGATATCTTAACTTGTGTAACTTAAATAATGTACACTTATAGTATAATATAATATATAAAATAATGACAAAGGGGGATAATCAAGTTTTACAAGTGTAATACTCTTGTGCTTTATCCTGAATAGCTTGTAAATACTGCGTCATTTTACGATTTAGCTCATCAATATCCAGTGATAGTTTTGTCAATCTTTTCTCATTGGAAGAAAATCTTGCTTGCATTTCTGAAATAATAACAATTATAATATTTGGTTAATTTACTTCAAATAAGAATGCCTTTTGATATTTTAATGGCATTTTTTAATTTTTCTTCATTTTTAAACAATCATAGTTGGAAAAGAAAATATCATGAAGAGAAAAATATCTAAAACATCATTCTCATGTCAAAAGGAATCACCTAGTAACAGTTGTATTATAAGGTCCATTAGAACACCACATATCCAATGCATATCAAAGTGTCGTCCAATGTATTTACCATGGACCATCAAAAATATTTTTAACATTTCATGTTAATGCTACTGCTCAAGCCAGGGATATGACATACACCTTTTGTACTTTGTGCCAGCTGACATGTTGTAGAGGTTTAGTCTTATTTGACTTGTACAGAGGGATATGCAAGCCATTTTAATGCTCTAAAAATTTGTAAATACAACAATTTACTACATATAGAGTTTTATTAAATTTCATGTATACCAATTCAATATTTCAAATATTATTACTTTAGCTGAAACATCATCTACTGCCATAATATGACTGACATCAATTTGAACAAACCTTGTAGATTTTTCAATTTTGCAGTGGTTTCCCCAGCTATTCTATCTGCTCTTTCTTTTAGTTTCTTGGCTCTGTTTTCCGCCTCTGATGTTAAATCGTACTTAGAGTTCAGCTGACCAGATGTAGCTGCATACACATTTACTAACTGAGTAGCATTCTGAAATAAAATCAAAAACATTCCTTTCTTATTGTTATCTGACAGTTTAAATATTCACTACACATTTATTTTCACTGTTTATTACATTCACATTTACAAGAAAAAAAAGAAAAAAGAAAAAAAAGTTAACATTGCAATAAATGAAAAGTTCATTTATTTATCTACTTTAAGTGTGTTTTAATTCAGCAACGAGAGGCCCAATAATGCCTGCAATGTTCAACTGACTGTAAAATAAGACATAAAATATTATGAAAACCATGTGTATATCAGTACTCGTAATGTGAATAAGATTCGTGGCTACATATATGTAAACAAGTAAAGAAAGTTACCACAATAATAAAACAGGCAATAAATAGCAGTATGAATATATCTACCCTATCAGCAGCTTCAGCTAGTCTTTCTGCATCCGCGGCTGCGGCCTCAGCTTTCTTTACTTTCAGCTCATTTTCAGTATAATTTTTCTTCAGTGCTTCTATCTTGACTTTTAATATTTCAAGAGCACTAAGTGATTTATTAGACTTGTCTCCAGCTGCTACAGTCTCTGATTCAATCTGAAAATATTAATCATTAATGTTATTTATAACACCAAAACCCAGGGATTGCTCTACTTTTTAACAATTTTTTAAATTAGCAAATTTTTATTACATGTATTTCTGGCTATGAAAAAATGATTGTGACTGATATTTTTGCTTCAAAAGTTTTGTCAAATTCATTATGAGGCAGAAGAAATTTTTTTTTTTTTTTTTTTTACACAAGAATGAAAAAGTGGTATTTTTTTCAAAAATTTATTTAATATAACAAACTGTTAATAATAAACAATTACATTTAGGACAGATATTTTATGTCACTTTCTGTTTCTGAGTATTACTGAAACTGTTTGTTATCAGTTGGCTTCTTAATTTTGAAGTTGGCTAATTTTTGGCTCCTACTTTTCAAGACCTAGGTAGAGCTAACCCTGAAAACCTTCTGTAATATGCAACTGATTACAAATGCCAGAGCTGGATAACTTGAACTTGTTATCTGCATAGCTTCAATAACTTAATGGATATATAATGTATATGTTGAGTATTTAAAAAGATTTAATATCTAGTATTTTTTCTACAGTTCTACCAACTTTTTTCAGTCTGAAGCGAAATGAAGTTGCACCCCTTCCGACATCAGTTGGTACTGGGAAATCTTACGTTTTTAAATAAAAATTGTTCTGACTCTACACACAGCCATCAGGTAAATGTGTTTTAGGGTCAGAGGAAATTCAGACTATCATGTGACCTGCTTTAAATATACACCTATCAGGAAATTTTCATATCACTTAAATTATACAAGAATTGAAATTTTGTTCTTTTTTGTGTTCATTTATTAACTAACCTGTGTAAGGTCTGATTCAGCATCACGTATGTCGTTATCTGCCTGATTAATGGCAGCTTCAGCTTTGTTCTGAGCATCCGTGGCACCAGCAAGGTTTTTAAGAACTTCCTCAGCTTTGTTCAGTATATCATTAGCAGCACTTCTGTAAAATAAGAAACACAAGAATTACCAATTATGAATTATTGTACCTGTATATCTTAATGTCTCCACTTGGTTCTTGGATAGTGGAGGAATCTGAAGTACAAAGAGAAAACCATAATCTTTTGGCAAGCAACTTACAATCTTTCCAAAAAGAGATATTATCTCAGTGGAATTTGTACCTTTATTGGTGCACGGCACTGCAAGCTAAAAGCACATACTTTAGACAACTCAGCCAACAAGGCCCCTTCACCATAATGAAAGTATGTGACAAATAAGTTACATTTATGAAACACCTACACATCTTGGATGGTTGGTTGAAATGGTGATTTATGCCTCAGTCAAGATTAATTCATAAGTACATGTATATAGGTGGTTAGTTTAAGAATGGTGGAAAAAATGGCAGTGAGAAAGAAAACCACTGATCCTCAGAAAGTTAACTGACTGTAGGTAGTGAGGCACTGCGAGTGTGATCTATAAGCCAACACTTTTGGAGTTCAAAACTTCTTAGGGGTAAGCTAAAACTTCACCACACATTTTATAACCATCAATTACCAAATGTATAGATTTTTTTTACATATGCATCTTTTATTAATCAATTTTGATCAACTTAACAGCATCAAACTGTAAGTAAGTTCTAGTTTGTACTTATAAAATCTACTATAAGTTCTTGAAATGTTAGGAGATAAAATATTCATAGATATCTTTAATTGAGAAGTAACAAACTGGAAAATTAAAAAAACTAACTCTGCTGTTTCTGCTCTTTCCTTTAATCTCTGAGCTTTTGCTAGATCAGAACTTGTGGCATTTAGAATTGAGTCAATATTCTGAAGTCCTTGTACTGTTTGATTAATCTGTTGTGCCAAGTCAATAATCTGATCAGGTGTTAGGGATATACTCATTGCCAGAACTTCATCTGCTACCTGTAAAGAAAAAGATATGAAGTAATTAAAAATTTGTTTCTACAAGCAATTCATTTAACTTATTTTCTTTAGAATTCTGAATTTCTTAAAGATGTGCTATTAAAGAAGATGATACAGCAGCATAGTTCATGTAAGGTGTATTGGAGTTTTATGCCCCAGCCCCCAGTCACAAGTATTTCAATCATATCAAGGCCAGTTGTGATATCATGGAAATGATGGAAGAAATTATAAATAACTGGAGAAAGCCACTAAACTAAAACAAGGAAAATGAGATCTTTTACACACCAGGATCTGTCCATAAAAACATGAACTGAAGTCATGAGAGACATACTATTCTGTGGGCTAGTATTTTAGAACACTTGGCCACCTAAAAGGCTAATTACTGTAAACACACAGATTTTAATATTCAATTCAAATTTTAGGTAAATTCTGACAGCTACAACATGTAACACTGTACTGTAGTTCAAGTTTTTATGTTAAATCAACTTCTACACTGAAAATAATAAATTTCCAATAAGGCCATAATAAATTAATACCTAGATTTTCATTCCTGCCCGCCCCCTATTTTAACACCCGCCCCAATTTATTTTATTTTCGGATTTTGAACTCATGTCCGGTTTCGTTCCGGCTTTTATAACAAATCTGCTCGCTCCATGAGCCATAGGGGTTGACTGGTTTCCGATCGAGTTCTGCGTTGTAACAACGAAAGTAGAGGTTTTTTTGTGCTCCATGAGCCGTAGGATTATACTTAGAAGTTGACTGGTGTCCGATCAAGTTGCAGACAGATTTTCAAAAACGAAAGTAGCGTGTTTCGCATATGGGTTGTAGCATGGTATTTATTATAGCCACTGGAAAATCGGGCTTAAAAACAATCAAAAATTGGAATGGCTGTCAAGTTCCAGACACCATGAATGCAATTATATAACGACTTTGTAGGTGGTAAACTTGATCATCAAATGCCCGTTGCTAACCCATTGAATTCAAGAATCACGGTTCGTGTTGGTCGCACAAAACACGAATTGACAGAGTGTAATCCTACCACAAAAGTCGGAGATGTTGTTTCATTTTTGGGATCGTATATTGAATTCAATCAAGATGAGACTGGTACTGTGGTGTCTAAAAGCGCGGCCAAAGTTGATGCTGAGAAATAAAAAAAAAAATTAAATCCGTCCCCCGCCCCCATTTTGAAAAAAAAATGGATGAAAATCTAGGTATTAATTTATTATGGCCTAAGGACTTTTTTTATGTTTTACAGCATATAAGTAGAAATTATTTATCTCTTACCGCTTTTATATCTTCTGGTTTGGCCCCTGTCACTCCAAGGAAGTCACCTATTCTGTTAAGCAGATCTTCTAACTCAGTTCTGGCATTTTCAGTTTCATCCTTGGCTCTTTGTGCTGCATTATAAGCCATTTGTGCATCATCCTTAGCTGATTCTGCTTCACTTTGAGCATTCTGTATCTGTTAAAAAAACAAAAAGTTTAAAATAAGAAACGAGAGCACTGTACACAATAGTCTGCATGTGTGACCCTTAACTAATTATCTCCATGATAAAATGTTAAGCATTGTCAGTTTGCAACACTGTAGGAGGTCAGTGTACTTTAATTCTGGAAATATTTCACTAACACAACCTTATATAAACTGAAACACCAAATTATTTTTTGGTTAGATTTATCCTACAGACATTGAAATATATCTCTTTGAAAACAGTCGTATCAGCAAAATAAAAAAGAATGCAAATACAAAAGTGTGCAGATCAAATTATTATTTTTTTCAGTTTATTATATACAAACAGGAATACTAATATCCAAAACTATAGCAAAACTTTGATTTCATGTCACCAGTTTTTGGCATTATAATGGGGTTTGGCAATAAAATTGAAGGAGACAATATTTCGACAAAAATAAAACAGACTTTTGGACTTCAAAATACTGTGCTTATAAAAATGATGGCATTTCTCTTATATTTCAATAAGTAAAAACACACCAGTTTTATTCTATTAACTTACTTCACCAAGTAAATTATTTGCATCTTTTTCTTTCATTTCCAGAGTTTTTTCTGCTTTCTCGGCAAGGTCAAGGGCATTTTCTGCTTTATACACAGCTCCATCATCACAGCTTATACCACCACATCTACCACAACCAGCACCACCACACTGGTAATCACATGGATCTCCCCGACCATCACATACCTAATAAGTTATAAAACAAGAAATATTTTATCATGTGGCCATGCTTATCATTATTATCATTATAGGACCAAAATAAACTAAAAGTTGCATTTGTAAACAATGAAAAAATTTAGGGGCAAAAATTATGAACAAATATTGAAAATTGTCTGTTATACATGGAAAAGCATCAGTTTCAATTTTATATCTCCCACACCACTTGACAAAATTTTTCATCATGCCTAGTGCTCATCCAGAATTCTCAAAATGTTTGTGCGCTGTCTTGCATCTTTTAGTTTTGTTATGACTTGTTCTTAGTATTCCTAACTATCATCAATTTAAAACTTTCAGCTACAGTCATTTGTGAGTAAATATTTTTTTATCTACAAGATAGAAATTTTAGTGAATGCTATTCAGCTAGAACTATATATTTCATTTCACATGGAAGTAAAAGAGTTCATTCCTAACATGATATTACTTCACAAAAACCAAGGGCTGATAATGTCTACTCATTTACCAGTCTCTAGGTGAGGGTAGAGTAAAAGTGTGTTACACCCCAGGTGTTTCTTTTTCACTTATATTGAGGTAATGAGCTTCTGAAATACTTGAGTATAATGAAGGACAAGGAATAAAACATCAAAAATCCAGGAATTTTATTTGACCTGCCCTCTGAGGAACACTAGTGGATAGAGTTTGTCTAGTAGAAGCTGATCATGGATCTTTGACCACAAGAAAAAATACATACCATTTCATTTAAGTCAGCAATTTGACTTCCTAAGCCGTTGACTTTGTTGTCGATATTATTCAGATTATTTTCATTTTCTTGTATACGGCGGTTGAATTCATCCATGTTTTGAGCCAGCATATCTTCTACTTGTTGTCTAGTTGAAGCAGAATTGTCCAGGGTGCCCTGTGTACCATCCACAATTCTCTGTGCTTGTCTAGATTTCATCTGAGCATCTCTGGTTAAATTGAAAGCACCTGCAAAATGAAAGAATAATGATGAAATATAGTTGCTTAACAGATTGTACATACAGAACCTTGCACCTTTTTTTCTGATGTCATATTTTGAAAACATTTTTATCTTGGTATCAAATCAAATTTTTAACTGAGGCTCACAGACCCTTTGTTTATGTGATACACTTATCTCAAATGAACCCAACATAATGACAAATTAAGCATGCAAGAGTTACATTTGAAACCTGCTACTATTTGTGCTGAGTTTTGTTTCCTTTCATTTGGAAACAGTGCTATTTTTTCTCATCATACACTCCCTACAATAACACCATAAAACCGATTCTTGAAACTCAGCTCTACTTTTAACAGGTTTATATTTCAAATTACAGGTTTGAATAATAAGTAACATGACACAGCCCGAGAGGCTGACCTAAATTTTAAACCCAGAATCTAAATCATTGAAAATGATAGTGGATTTTACTCCACTCTGTTAAAAACAAATAAGATTTATATTCTTTTACTAACCTCCAACATCTCTGGCCTGTATATCAGTAGCATTTTGTCTCAATTCTTCAGCCTTTCTTCTGAGTTCTTCCACACTTTTCTTTAGGGCACGAATATCATTATTTCCTTGTCTTATCCTGTCCATTCTGCCATCCAATTCTTTTTCTGTCCTATCAAGATTTCTGAAATTGTCTGTCAAATTCAACCTGAAAAAAATTAAAAAGTACCATTGACAAAACTCACAATTTTAATGATCTAATGAAGGCAATACTAAATGTCAATAATTATGTCTATTCCATCTTGATTTAAGATTTTCACAATCAGAGGGTTCAAAATATGTTTGCATTGTGTCATGGGATCTTCATAATCAAAGGATGCAAAATATGTTTGCATAATGTAATATGATTTTCATTATAAGAGGTTCAAAACATGTTTGTATTTTGTCTTGTACTGTTTTAACCATAATTATAAAGATATATAATTTCACAGATTTATAGATAGAAATATTATTTGAAACAAGAATTCCACAGAATTAAATGTCTTGCCTGGTTAGTTTTTGACATAAACATAAAGTTGCACATTTTGACATGCCTACATCACCTAAAGTTTCACATTTTGACACGCCTACATGGCCGCAGCCTATGCCGGAAAAGTAACACCTAAGTCTCGCCTTATGGCAATGCCAGGCTCGACAAAAAGTGCAAGTGATAGTGTGTTTACGTCCATGGGTATCTCAGATTTTGGTGTCTTCTTACCTAAGATTTTGTAGCATATTATCAATATCCTGTAGATCTGTAGATGTAATACCAGCTGTAGCTATAATCTCACGGATTTCTCGAATGCTGTCTTCCATCTGTCGGAATTCTTTATCAAATACTTTTTCTGTACCTGATGATTTGATATTTTTAGCTTCTTCTATTAAAGACTCTGTCTGACCTGTTAAAATGAACAATAAGAATACATTTTTTTGTTTCATTGTGCAGATGATACCTACCAAAACAAGGGATTTGTTTTGTGATGTGGTGGAGCTATATGTTCTTGTTTATTATATTTTTTTTATAGATTGGTAATTTGGTGCAAAATACATGTATTAGGTTGAATGAACCATTCTTTATAAATCCCAAAAAAAATTTTAACAAAAGATTTAAAATTATTGGAATTTTGTGTAAAATAAATCACATGTTAAGATGTCAAAAATTTTGGGTTTACAAATAATTGAGCTTAAGTGGTTAATGACCAGTCAAGATTTTTTCACTCATATTGAGATGGTCTGTTCTAGTACTAGTTCTAGTACATGTTGAATACCATGAGAAAACCACTAACTTAGGTGTTAGGTAAACTGACAGAGGCAGAGTGTGATTCAATTCTAGTGAAGTTGCTTTGATTTATAAGATCTATAATTAGGTTCTTTATACTGCTCAGCAGCAAGAGAAATTCTCAGGACAGATCCCAGTGTGAGAAAGTTTGTCAGTTCACTTGCCAAAGGTCGGTGGTTTTCTTTGGGAACTCTGGTTTCCTCCACCATCCCAGAACTGACTGACTCGAAATAAGTGAACGAATTTTGACTGAGGCCTAAAACAACATTACTTCACTCCACTAAGATCACCAAAACAATGAATGAACATAAAACCATTTTTCAAAATTGGTCTGAAATTCTTTATACAGACCAGAATGTATTATTTCAAAAATTTCTATATGAAATTAACAAAATGTTACAAGTTTTACTGAAAAGCTAAAGATCTTATTCACGTTGATGAATTTGTCAAATTTTGAATTTTGATATAAAAAATTACCTCTTAGATCTCTGATAACTCTGTCCCAGTTGTCAAAGCATTCTCCACATGGTACACAGTTAGGAAGTTCTCCGGTGGTTCCTCTATCACAACGGTCACATTTATAACCACTGATACCAGTGAGGCATACACATTGTCCTGTCTGTCTGTCACACTGCATTTGTGATGACCCCTGTCTGTTACAATCACAAGCTGTAAGGAAAAATTAATTTTAATTAACATATATATAAAAGTACACCGTATTTTCTGCTGTATAAATTACCCAAATTCAAATCTATACATTTAGCATTTTAGATCATAATTCATATACCATATAGCAGGTTATTTTTGCAGGGTGCAAATTTGGCAGTAGTTTTAAAATCACTAAAGTAAAAATCATGAAAATAAGTTGACCATGAGCGAGTTGTTTTAGATCACCAAAATAAATATGCTTAAATATTAAACAGACCTTTTGTGTCAAAATTGCCAAAATTTAGCCCAGCTAAAATACTGTATATGTACAAATTTTTTAATTTAAAATACATTTGTAATTTTAAAGATAAATTTCTAACATTTTCATTGTTCAAAATGAGAATAACAAATTATTTTAGTTCATAAAAACCTGATTACTTATGAGTCATGCCTGAATAATTACACAGGCATTTTATTCACACAGGTTTGTTTTCAAAATAATATTACTGATATGTTCAAATAAAATAGTTCAGTTTAAATAAGTTTTCAGTTATAAAGGGCTGATATGCACTGATATTTTTTTTTCTTTTAAAACCTTGTTGTTTTTGGTAAACTTACGATAACACTGATCTGTTGGGTCACCCCAGTAAAAATCTTCACACTGGCTACAATCACGTCCACCGCGGCCAGCTATACACTCACACTGTCCATCAAACTAGAAAAATAAAATAAAATAAAAAATTTCAGAAGAAGATTAGTTATCAGAAATTTGAAGTTTGTTCTGGATTTCAAAGATTTTATTAGCTTTTAGATGCCAAGTTGCTTGGTTGTGATGTTGCTTAATGTTGCATCAGTTTTTCTGCTATTATTGAAGAGATCAAAGTTACTAATCTCTAAGGATGCCTCAATATGCCTTTTAGAGGAATGATAACTAAAACTATAATTTATCAAACATATTTTACCAGTTTTTGTGATAAAACATTTGAAAAATAATTTATAAACAGAAAATGTAAATCATTCTTGATCTTTGTTGATTTAATTTTAACAGTGTTATTTAACTTTAGGTTCACTACTGGTATTTGTTTTCACAATTTTAAATTAGAAAATTTGTTTTCACAATATTAAAAAGAAAAAATTGTTTTCACAATTTTAATCCAGAAAATTTGTTTTCACAATTTCAATGTAGAAAATTTGTTTTCACAAAATTGTGGAATTTGTTTTCACATATATAATTTAGAAAATTCGTTTTCACAATATTTATTCAGAAAATTAGTTTTCACAATGTCAATCCAGAAAATTTGTTTTCAAAAATTTAATCATGAAAATCATGAAGGAGATACTATCATACCTGATTGCATTCCACTGAGAGGGATCCCTCTGGGTCACATCCACAAGATGCACACCCAGTTCCACTGGTAATGTTCCAATATCCAACTTCACATCTTTCACATCTGGTACCAACAACATTAGGCAGACATGGACATTGTCCAGTTTCATGGTCACAAGGTCCAGCTTTGGCATCTGTACCAAGCTGATAGCATATACATTCTAAAATGAAATGATATAATTAAATTATTGAATGGTTATTTCTATATAAAATGATATTTTGTAACATATAAGAAATTTTTTACTGCACAAGGTTATAAAAATAAGTGTATTTTATCTTTTATAATATCACTTGAACTCCAGTGCTGGTGGGGGGGGGGGGGGGGGACATAAAGTCACATGGTAGAGGACATTTTATGTCACATTGAAGACTTCATCTAGACAGCAAGATAAACATCTCCAATCAAACTGGAGATTTTGAATCATACTTTCTTGTGGCTCTATTTGCCAAGCTCATTTTTCAGAACTGATCATTTCCTTTTCATTTATATTTTTGTGGCACTTTTCTGCTAAGCTCATTTTTTAGAACCAATTCTTTCTCTAACATTAAATCCAATCATTTTTTCAAAGGACATTCAATGTATACACAGAAAACACAGTAGTTTGAAAAGGTCTACTAATACTCATAATTTACTTTTGTTCTGTACTCATAAACAAAACTGTCTCCCAAATGAGGATTTTTAAATGTTGAGAGTTGAACTTGTCACTCTGTTGTGCTTATTATTCAACTTAGCCATGATGTCATTACCAACAAACTGGACTATACTGTATGTTCATATGCTGAATGTATAATTCTTAGTATGAAATGTATAGTTATAAATGTATTGGAATATAATTGTATTGCAGGTATAAAATTTTGTATATTGTGTAAATATATGTCTTGTACCACCGCCAGTGGTTTAGAGTGAATAAAGTTTCAAATTGAATTGAATTTAACAGACCACAATGTTTACATGTTTTCTAAAAAAGGCAATTTTAAGATGCAAGTTTTTTTGTTTTTGTTTTTTTTTTGTTTGTTTTTGTTTTAATTACCTGAACAACTCTGTTGTGTTGCATCACCAAAATAGCCAGGTCTACATCTTTCACAGTTAAATCCCTCGGTATTGTAGAGACACCTTAAACACTCTCCAGTTGAGGTATCACAACTTGGAACATCAACATCAATGTTATTGTTACATGTACAAGGCTGACAGGTACCATTTACCTGTAGTGGGTTGCCATAGTAATTATCTGTACATCTGTCACAACTTGGACCTAAAATAATCAATAAATTCAAAATAATTTTTTTCTAAATGAGAAAAAAATAAAGGCTTTCTAAAGGTATATCACTAACAGAATTTTACATGTACCAGGCTGAAAGGTACTGTTAACTTGGAGTGGGTTGTCATAATAATTATCCATACACCCATCACACTTTGGACCATAAAAAAAAAATCAAAAATGATTTTCATTAATGAGAAATAAAAATAAGATTTTCAAACAGTAAATTACCAAAACAAAACTAAAGGTATCATGAAACCCTGTATGTTGATCTTTACCCAATAAGAGCAAATGCAGATTGCTTTTTGTATATTTAATAACCCATGGACATCAAATCTTTTAAAATTCAAATTTGTATAAGAGATAGGAAATGCCAAAAGAAAACTTTAATCTTTTTTGGTCCTGAAACAAACTACTGGTATATAGCTAAGCTTACTTCTTGACAATGAATGAACACAAATTACCTTGGAATCCAGGATAACAGTTACAGATTATCTGTTGTACACGTGGGTCATTGTAACATGAGTCAGCATGCTGGATCTCACTAGTTGGCCCTCCTGGACACATACAGGGTTGGCATGGGATACGGTAGTTTATACGTGGATCTCCATAGTAACCATCAGCACAGCTAAAAAGTTATGAAGAATAAGCATGATTTATAGGGTGCTAAAAGAAATTTTTAACTTAAATAAAATACAAACGTCAGACATGCCACTGGCTTAATCAGCTTCAAAGGAATTTTATACACACTTTTAACAGTTTTACAGGCAAGATGAATTCAAGTTAAGAAATGTTTTTGTACACCAAAAGATTTCTTGACTTGTATTGAAGAGATAAAATTCTTTAAAGGGAGATAAACCAGTTATCTAAAGAAAATCCCATAAACTCTGGTAACTGACGCACTTTTTTCACAATAAAATATGCCTATTTGGGAATTCAGAGCACAGTGCAGTGTTCATTTTAAAGTACTCAGTCACCGAGACCTCTGGCATGAAATACGAATTATAAACAGTTTAAAACTACACTAAAAATCCATCACAAATGAAATACATTAAACCTATCATTTTCAGAAAAAAAATATTAACACTAATAAATGCTTAAGGCAATATAGCTAAAAATGTTTTGCAAAGTAAAAAAAGGTGTAATATGTCTAAAATACCATGAAAAAAAAACTAACATGGCTAAAAGTTTAACCAGTATATAAAAAATGAATATAACCATCATATACCCAGGAAGATATTTCTTATTTCTCTTATATACTATTTTCATAAACGATAGACATAAAAATGCTGTGCTACATTTAGTGTGTAATTAATTCTTAAAAATACATAAAATATTAAGCTAAATAATTAGTATTTGGCAGGTTTATTATAATACAAATAGGGTCCCTATATACTGATTGAATTTGGCAAAAAAAGTCAAATATTTCTATCTAACTAGTAACATTTAATAATTATTATAATGGTACATAAATATAAATCATGGGTATATAAAAAAGTATATTTCATAGGTTTCATTATCTATGTTAAAACTAAGATAAAAATGTTTTATGGTGGACCTAAATATTATTGATAATAATATAGTAAAAGCAATACTATACAATTATAGCATAGTGATGAGGTCGATAAAACACATATCGACTGAAATCACCATGCTACAATTGCTTTATTATTAAATTCAACCATAAATGTGTTGTTTCACCTTCAAAAATAAAGATCAAACATTCTTATATCAACAATAACATGTACGCTTGGATGCTATTTGAAAACAATAAATACAACTTGGAGCGGAAAACGATCACGGAAGAACCCGGCCACATGCTCCAAGTCAATATGATGTTTTTGCACATGCTTCTGTGCAATATGATATTTATTGCAAACCACGTGATGCAATCTAAGCCAATGGGAATGTTTAAATAAAATGATTTAATAATAATATTTATTAAATGTTCTGTTTTGTTTGCTCATATCTGCACCCGCTAGACCCCCTGCCCAACTCCCCCTCCCCCTGGCATATAAAGCAAGAGAAAATAAGTCACTACATATTTCCTACCTAATTCAAGAGTACCAGCCATGACTGAGGCAATATAGGTTTACTGCAAAAGGCAGTAAAAGATGCCTATTTTGAAAAAAAGCAATTATCAGTTTCTAAGGTCTCATTTGAAGGAGCCATTGACATTCATTTTTTATTGCGAAAGGCTTGTAAAAAAAAACAACAAAAAACAAAAAACAAACAAACAAACAACAACAGTCAACATTTATTAATAAGTTTATGTTACTGCATCTTGGAATAAAATCCAGTCCTTTTTTTATGAAGGGATACTCCTTTACAGGACCAATAAAACATTACAACAACCTGCATTTAATTGGCACCTGCTGATGTAGACATATTAGTGATAAAATAACACAAAGAGTAAGAAGAAATAGTGTTTAACGACCCAGTCAGGATTCTTTATTCTATATCAAAGTGGTCAGTTTGAGATAGTAGAGAAAACAGAGTTTCAAGAAGAATGCAAAGATACCAATATAATGGTAAAATAAAAGGAAAATGACAGAATGAAGTGACCAGAACAACAACACAGTCCATCTAAAACTATATATATATAATGTAGCGGTCATACACAGTCCATCCCTAGTTAAGAAATCCGACAAAGTAATAAAAATACAATTAATAAGTACACACAGCAGTAATCTATCACCAAGGATAGTGACAATGAATACCCTGTAACTAGTATACCATTATACACGGCACACATTGTATATATTTCAGATTTATCTTTACTGCAACAAAGACATTGTTTAAATATATAAGATTATACTGCCCTAATTAATTAATGCATTTTAATTAGAGGAGGAAAAGTTAATTCAGGATATAGAGGGATGTTGGGATATTTCACTCTAGAGCTGAAAAATATAATGGGGGTTTAAAATCTATAAAAAGTTGGAAGTATCCAAGCGTTTTTACCCAACACTTACTTTGTGGTATTATTTGTGATATTCCGACTACAAATTCATCTAAACTTGTTAAAAGTCTGGTATAAATACTCAATTTTGTTTTCAAGAAAAATATATCAAAACAAAATTGCTCTTTTCTTAAAAAATTAAATCTTTTCTTAAATAACCAAAAGATTTAATAAATCATCTTCAATGTAATACTTCAAATAGAAACTGGTTTATACTTGTATTACAAAGTTCAGAAGACCTATGTTAATTATCTTTGAAGAGGATATATTCATGCTTTTAATTAAAAGAATTTTCTCATATTCAAAGTAATAGAAAGCTTATTTGCTTGAAAAAATCTTATTTTTTATTTGTTTACTGTAAAAAAAAAAACAACTTTCTTACAAATAAATAAAATTAAAATTTTATGATTTTCTTTATGTAAATGTAACTGCCAGAAAATAAACTCTATGACAGTTTTCTTGCATCATGAAAAAGATGTTGCAAAAATTCCATGGCATAAAATAATTTTTGAAAAACAAAAACAAAGGTACAGTGAAATTTAAAGAAATATACATTATTCAAAAGTAGTACAAACATGAATTAATACGTACAGCTCACAATGGTCTCCACCTGTGAAATCCCGACAGCCAATACAGCGTCCAGTTAAGTCTTCACAAACATCAGCATTTCCATTACATTCACAAGGTCTACATTGAGGGAATCCCCAATTTCCACTTTCACATCGATCACAAGCTCTGCCGGCTACATTGTTTATACACAGACACTGACCAGATCTTGGGTCACAGAAGTTATCTCTTGATCCAAACTCATGACAGTTACAAGCTGAAAGAAAAATAATTTTAAAAAATACACAAATATACAGCAAAATCAATGGGACTCATCAAGAAAAAATAAGCTAGCTAATGCTAGCAAAGATACTAGACACAGCACATATAAGCTACTGAGAAAGCAAATTTTAGTTTATAACAAGGGTACTTATGTTTTCAAAGATGCAAATATGGATCAAAATATAAAGCCTCTATGAATTTATTGATTTTTTTAGTTATAAAATATTCAATCACTTCACTTTCAAATTCATAACATTATGTTCTTTGTTTTACACTTATCTACAGATGTAATTTTTTGTTGGGTCAAAGTTTTCTTTATTCATTTTCCTGTCGTTTTTTTTTTTTTTTTTTTTTTTTAATTCATAATGACAATGTCTCAAGTGTTTAATTTGGTTTGTTCTTAACATTCCACATCTTCTCATGATTTTGATCATACACTAGACAATCATCCATAAAAGAATAAAAATCGTTGGATTAAGTTTTTCCCCCTTATTCCTGCTGTTCAAAGGCCATACTTATTTTATTAATATATTCATTTAAAACAATTTCAATGATGTTCTTCAACATATTTTTAATTTTTTGGAACTTTGATAAAGATTTCCCAAAATTTTCAGAAATCAAGAAAGAACCATTTTGAAAAGTGATCAGTTTTTCCTAACAGAGGTTGAAAAAATGCATTGTATAAGTAATTACGTTTGCAGCCATCAGGACCAAAGTCGTATGTTCCTGGAGCACATCTGTCACAACGACGACCAACTACGTTAGGTTTACATGGACATTGTCCTCCGACTTGTTCACATTCTGAACTAGTAGATCCAGTAGGATCACACTGGCAAGCTGTAAAAAATAAAATACTTATAGACTAAAGTTCTAATAAATTGTTAAGAATATAAGAGACAGTTTTTTTTTCAGAGATTTAAGTGACAAAAAGAAGAGAAAAATCGGCTTTCTTAGAGATATAAGTGGCCAGAAGAAAACACATTTGTATTTTCAATCAGTCTTATTTTGAAATTTAAATCCAAGAGATGCTAAAAAGTAAAGAAGCACTCTTTCAAGAAATTTCTAAATATAAATTATTATCCTTCTACTTATTTATTTACCTCTGCCAGGTTTTGATGTTGCTAATACAGAATACAATGCAAAGAACATAAATAAGTCATTTTTTTCCTGGGAGAGCCAAAATGTTTTAATATAGGGCTGTATCAGGGAAAATCTATAAAAACATAAAATCCTACCTATAGCCCCCGAGTTAATGACAGAAGAAATACTAAATGTTAACTTCCTGCAGAATTCTGGGAGTTCTGGTTGGTATACATTCAGTTGCGCTTCACGACATCTGTATCTTATAAATTCATTTTTCATGTACATGGGGAATCCAATAGGCTGGAAGATTGGAATGCTGTCTGTATTGGGTACTAGAACAATCTGAAAAAGAAAACAGTCACATTTATGATTTACATTAGAATGGGGTCAAATTTCCACTGATCTTAGAACACAAGCATTTTGTTCTTGGATCAGTAATTGGAAGATTGGACAAGTTATAATTTTGTGCTTATTACTACAGTTCTACAAGTAAACTAAGTAGATTGTGTAAAGTCACTGGTTAGGTATGGCTGGTTTGCACAAAATATTTTTTGTATCAAAATATTTGAATTAAAAAAACCTAAAATTTCAAGAAAATATTTATTTATTTAAAAAAAAATTTAGGGAAAAAAAAAAACAAATAGCACAATTATGATAATTTCTAAACTTTTGAACAAACAGATTTTTACAAAATTTGTCAAAAACAATGATTGTAATATCAAAACATGGACAACAACAACAACAACAAAATAAATAAATAAATAAATAAATAAATCAATTAAAAAAAAAATTAAAATAAAATAAAAAAAAAACCCTACAGAATCTATCAATGATGTACATGTGGCATATGATGTGTGGTAAACTCATTAGACAAAACAGATTTTTACAAAAACAATCAATGTAAAATCAGATTTGAAAAGAAAACTGTAAAACTTACCGAATCTATCAATGTTGTGGCTCGAAGTGTTGTAACTTCGTTGCTGTAGCTGTCAAAGTCAAGTCTGATGGTGTATATAACTCCAGGTTCTAAACAAGCTGGGGGAGTTACTACAACATGTCTGCTTCCTATAAAATTAAAATGGTAAAAAGCATCATTAAACATGTAAACAAGGCACACAAATGTAAGGAAAGTTGTTACAGAGCATTATTGAGAGGGTTTGGCTTTATATGTTGTTACTTAACTACTGTACTAAATGAAATCAAGATACGACGAAAATTTTATAATTCATTAATTCAATATGTCTCATATTTGAGTCAAGATAGTATAAATCAAACATTAAATATACATTTTACTACAGAATATTTTCTAACAGATCATCATTACTTTAGCTTACCTAAACATCTTTTCAATTAAAAAAAACTTAACATTTGTCAATCAAATAACTGTTCACCTTGGGCATTTAATCAGGTGAGTTTTAGCACTGGATGCCAAACTGATACTTAACCTTCTCACAACTGAGCCCGGTCAGATTGTAAGAGTTTATCTGGGTCATTTGATTGTAAAAGGTGGAAATTCTGACATGTGATTTTTCTACTTCTAGAAGTTCCCAATCACACTGGGCTCTGGTGTGGCATATTTGTAAACTAAGCTGAAAATAAAAGGGGGAGGGATGCTTTATGTAATCACCACCTGATGATTCTGTGTTTTTTAATCTTAATTATTTTTTACCTGGATTAAAAGAAGTAGTTTTCTGATCTTCACTTGGAATGTGGTTAGCACATGGTCCATTTTGATCTACCTCTCCAGGTCTAACAACGGTGACTCTAACATTTTCCCATCTCTCTGGCATCTAAAATTGACAAAATAAAATACAACTATACTGTACTTACTTTTTATTCAAAATCACACATAGTTTCAGTCTTCTAAAGTGTCCAAAAAATAATCCGAACAAAAACTGTCAAAAGAACAGTATAGCCTGCATGCTTATCTAATCCTTTAGAAAATTGTCCATAAATGAATTTTAAAAAAGATTATTTTAACACTTTCTACTGAAGATCAGATCATTCTGTGGGGATCACATAGTTCTCTTAACTTAGTATTGTTAGTATTGGGAAGTTTGAACCAATCCAGATTGCCTTAGTTATGCATGTTATCAGAAAAACTTCTCTGACCAATTATTCAGACACCTGTCTAAACTGCAGGACAGCAATCAATAACTTACCCTTACAGTGCCATGGTAACCAATAACATCAGCTGTTATATGTTGGGTGTGTAAGTTTGTAACATAAGCATGGTAGACATAGGACATGTTAATCAGCCAATTTAAGGCTAGTTTGTCAAATGATGTTTTACATCACAGACAAGATTATTTAACTTACATCAAGGTCAATGGTTCTGGGACAGTGGAGGAAATCATTGTGCCAGGACAAAAATGTCAACTTTTGGAGAGAAACTGATAGACTTAATCAAACCTGGATTTGCCTGAGTTGGATTCAAACTAAGATAATGAGAAACATTGTGATCCATGAGTCAATGCTTTAGACCCTCAGTCATTGTGATCTGTCTGCTTCAGACCACTGTCACCAAAAACCCCTATTCAACTGAAGGAACAAAATGACAGACTTATTGTAGTCTCCCCAGTCATTGTGATCTGTCTGCTTCAGACCATTCTGTCACCAAGAACACCCTAGTCAACTGAAGGAAGAAAATGACAGACTCAATGACAGAGAGACAGATTCATTGTAGTCTCCCCAGTCATTGTGATCTGTTTGCCTCAGACCATTCTGTCACCAAGAACCCCCTAGTCAACTGAAGGAAGAAAATGACAGACTCAATGACAGAGAGACAGATTCATTGTAGTCTCCCCAGTCATTGTGATCTGTCTGCCTCAGACCATTCTGTCACCAAGAACCCTCTTGTCAACTAAAGGAACAAAATGAGACTCATTGTAGTACCCCCAGTCATTGTGATCTGTCTGCTTCAGACCACTGTCACCAAGAACCCCCTAGTCAACTGAAGAAACAAAATGACAGATTCATTGTAGTCCCCCCTGTCATTGTGATCTGTCTGCTTCAGACCACTGTCACCAAGAACCCCCTATTCAACTGAAGAAACAAAATGACAGATTCATTGTAGTCCCCCGTCATTGTGATCTGTCTGCCTCAGACCATTCTGTCACCAAGAACCCCATAGTCAACTGAAGGAGGAAAATGACAGACTCAATGACAGAGAGACAGATTCATTGTAGTTCACCAAGTCATTGTGATCTGTCTGCTTTAGACCATTCTGTCACCAAGAATCCCTTAGTCAAATGAAGGAATAAAATGACAGACTCGTAGTCTTGCTGGAAACATTTTAAAATTAAGGAAGTTTAAATTTTCATTTTTTTTTAAGTACAGTAGATATATCCGTAAGACCTTCAGAAAATGTCAATACAAGATACAGTGTGTTTTGACTAAATCCTAATCTAATGGTGTAACCTATTTATGTAGAATTGTTTCAGCTAATAAAGAAAGGTTTTATAACAACCTCATGCTTATAAAATTCCCCAAATGATTTTACAATTGAATCCCCATGCTTAAAAAATCATGCTTATAATGAAATCAAAATGGTCTGCAATGGTAATTTTATCTTAATTCCTCACCATTCAAGTATAAATTTAAAAAGAACATTTTATGAACTTGCCAAGTTTGAAAACATTGAAATGCACCATTTACTTTCCAAAAACTTGTAAAGTTTACATGTACATAGCTATTTGATAGATATTAAGAACCTATCATTGATTGGCACATTTCATGTACTTGTGCTGGGCTGCTTTAATACAGATTTCTCATTGGTTCTTCCAATTTTTACTCCATTATGTGGATTTTAAATCTATTGGTAGTTAAAAGTACAAATTATCCTATGTGGGAGGTAAAAATAGTTGATTTTGTACATCAAATTGACTGAAAATGTCCAATTATAGCAATTAAATTTACCAAATGTAATAATGTGAGTACTGGTATTCATGTGAAGAAGGATCATTATTTCATGACGCAAGTATTTAATGACCGTGTTTTGTAATTGTAGTAACTAACGGAAAAGGCTTGATTTGGACTTAGTTTTGTACATCTGGTTTACTGTACTTAGGAAAAAGAACAGACAATTCAAACAGACATTTACCCAAAATTTTAAAACCAATTACATGTACATATTTCCAAACAGAAATTAAAATTGAAAGTTAAAACTTCATAAAAATTTCATGTAAACGAGTGTAATGGAATCTGAAGATCAACTTCTTAAATGAAACTAAAAAAAACAAAAAACATCATGATTCTTGTTCATTAAGGACCATGTCTAAAAACTTTTAAGTTGATGTAAGAACTTGAATTTGAATTTCGACTTCAATACATAAATATTTAAACCACTTTCAATTGTAAATAAATAAATAAATAAATAAATAAATAAATAAATAAATAAATAAATAAATAAATAAAATGATTTGTTTGAATGAGTTGATTTCCAAATCATTTCAATATATTAAAATGTATTTAAATTTACTATCAAGACTGGGCTTAGTTGTTTTAAGTCAGATGTGTTCAACCAGCTGGTAAAATCAAATTTAAAAATTAAGTTTCAGTAAAATATACCCGGTAACTGAAAAGTACTTTTTCAAAACTGAATCAAAATGCAAAAATACTAAATTTTTTTTACAGTTAAATGTATTTCAACCATCTGATTTTATTTATAACTTCGGTCAATGGCAACTTTGGCTATTGGTAACTCAACAGAATTTTTTTTAAATAAACCAACTGGCTGAACTCATCAAGCTTTCAAACAACTAAGTTTTGACATAATTTATAAGAAAAAACTTATAAAAAATAAAATAAAATCAAACAAATATCACATATATCTCTATAATCCAAAATAGCAGAAGGATTTTTTGACTTGCAAAAGTTCTGTGCAAATTTATTAGAAAACTTACCTGTCTAAGAGAATTTTCAGGAGAAAAAAAATCATAACAAAATTAAAAAAAATAAAAATTAAGAGTTAATCTTATAAAACAAATAAAAAATCTGTATATACAATTATGGATATAATTCAGTTTCCAACAAAATCTAATAAGAATTCATATACCAATTTGATTTTTTTTCTTTCAATTTTCTAGATTTCCAAATAAAAAGATTAAAATTGTTTAAACACATATAAAAAGTGCATTTTGGATTATAGAAATCATGAAAAAGTATTTAAATCATCCCTGCATTCCATCAAAAATCCCAATTCCACATCTATATACCTGTAAACAAATGTAATGGGATTTACCTCTTCCACAAGTAATAAAGGATTAAGTTTAAATTATATTACAATGTAACTTCCTAGGAAGGAATACTTACCTATCACATCTAAGTAGCATAAAATAAAACACAATATTTTAATTGTATATCTTTCAAAAAATGAAATTGTAGTTCTCTTATTTCAGCCATAGTACAAATGATATTTAAAAAGTAAAACATAAGATTTTTAATTTAACAAATAAAAAAATTAAATGGATAGCATTCAATATAAGAAACCTCTTTTAGGCTTAGAGTCACGCCATTTTCAGCCTAACTCATTAAAACCCAAAACTAGGAGTTACAATCTCAAAATGTTTATAAAACAATATGAGTAAACTGTAATGTTTAATTCATATCTTCTATAGTTGGTATCTATTTTAGTTAAGTGATAATACATACACTGATTAATGTTAAATCGTTGGATCTTTTAACTGAACGTGTCAATTTACATGTACAAAAACAGGTGCCCTATCATACCACACACAAAAACATGTGCCAATATTGGGGTTAGGTTATAGTGACCTATATTACATTAAAATCTGACATACAATATAACGAATAATTTCCGGTGTAACCTTATTTATCTTCATTAAAGAGTTACTTCATAAAGTTATGAAATTTCAGCGTGATTTACATCAAAGTTAATTTTGTGTTTAAAAAAAATCTCAATGCTAAAGATACCTGTTTATAGCATTTATTCACCTGAAAAAGATTCCATCAAAACAAAATAATAATTTTCATTTATTAATTAATTTTTTTATTGTCGTATGAACTTAGTTTCTGATTAAAGATAACTATTGTTAACACTTCTAATTTAAGTACTCTATGTATCTATCTGTCTGTGAGTAAGCCAAAACAACCATCTACCACTTTGAGTTGAGTTAAGTTGAGTAACAGTGTTTAATGTCCCAGTCAAGAATATTTCACTTATATCGAGATGTCGCCAGCTATAGGCAAAAGTGCAGAAATTTTGCCTGTGCGTTGCGCTAATGGCATTATACATACAGGGTCCTTTATCGTGCCATGTCTGCCATGACATGGGACCTTGTTTATTTTAAGTTCCCATCCGAAAGAACCATGACTTTCATTTTGTAATGCTGAGTGCTTGGCGAAAGAACAGTCACGACCCACTTTTAAGTCTTGGGTCAGACCCGGCCGGGGTTCGAACCCACGACCTTCCACTTATGGAGCATCTACCACTTTGAGGAGGAAAACAATAAATAAACAAAAACCCCGGATGTCAATGTATTTAGACCTAGAAATTCATATGACAATGCTCTAGAAGTTAATATCTGAACTGATTGCTTTTCTCATTAAAAGCTTAAGTTTCCTTAATCAATAACACAGACTTTTAAAAACTCCTGCGTCATTTTCTGTGAATATTATTGATAATTTAGTGTATAAAGATATTTTAGAATATCAATATTTTTTTATGTTTGGTTGTCAAGGACTATAGGTAGTTTTGAAAGTAACACATAATTTAAGATATATAAAGAGTATTTTAATTTCATAGAATAAAATTTTTTAAACCAAAATTTTGAGAGCTGAAAGCCTAAAACTTCCAATAAAAGAAGACTAAGCTTTATCCAGAATAACTACATATAAAAGCATTAAAGCTGTCAAATTAATGACATCATTTTTATATTTAAATATACATGTAATACAATTATTACTCAGGGAAAACACTGTGCAAAATTGTTTTAAATAGCAATTTCAAAACGGAACTAGAATGTAAACTTGCGAGCAATTATATGTCTGTGTATCAGCTCACAAAAGTGGTGCTCCAAATATCAGAGGAAATTCCAAGAAAGAAAGAAAGAACTTTCTAGAGAGAACTCTCTGGAATTCTCTGGTTTTAACCGGATTTCTCAGAAGTCCTTCCGAATTCCGAAAAATGGTGAGGAAGCGACCTCCCCCTGGTCAATCCCTACAAGTTGACAAATTTCAACTTGATAGGATAAGAAATGTAGGAGGAGATACCTTTGAAAAAATCTGTCTTGAGTAACAACAAGATGTCTGCTGACATGCAGACATAATAAAACCAATTTCTTAAGCTGATAAACAAACTTGGTTCACAATTACTACAGATTTGATGGTATCTGGTACTTTTCATGCAAGAACAAACTTAAACTTACTCTTGGATCATATCTTATAACAATGTCATAATACATCGGGAAATCTATATTATCAACGGTGAATTCGATACTGTCTCCCTCCGTAACCTGCATGTATCCAGATCCAGTCCAGCTTTGTGGTCGATCTTTTGGAACCTCACGGATGTATAAACGAGTGTTCTGAAAAATAAATTCATCATGAATTGTGTTAAACAATATATTTTTACATATTTCTACAGATTATTACTTAAACTTAAAAGTACAATATAATGTGGTTAGTTTTTCCAAAGACTGATGCAAAGTATAGACTGATTTTACCAAAATATTGAGCAAAAAAAAATTCTAAAGAGTACCATGATATTGGTCAGTATTAATATTAATGCTTTATTTCATAAGAACATTATATTTTTATGAAAAATTTTAGATTAATATTTGTTAGCAAACAATTTAATGCCACTAAATTAAAACATAACAAAAATCAATAAAGTCCCAAAATGAATCAAAATGTGATTTCTTTTAAAAAAAACACCTTCAATTCAAATATATTGATAAAACATGAAAATAATGAAATTAATATTAGATTATGTGACATTAATAAACTGTGTTGACATGGGAACTTTTAAACCGATCAAAGGGGATTGATAAGCAATTATGAGGTGAAAGTATTGTTGTATCAACTTACTCCAGTTCCTCTGGCAAGTTCTGCTTCATAAAGCAGATAGTCCAACCTAGCAAAGAAGTATTCTGGGCGTGGTTCTGTACACTGTTTTCCGATAATATTGCTCTTACAGCTACACTGTCCAGTTGTCATGTTACAAACATCACTTGTAGCTCCACCCAAGTCACAGTCACATGGTGTACAACCTGTAATTGCATCACTTAATCCATAATATCCCTGATGACATTGATCACACTTCTGTCCGGTAACATAACGCTTACAAAAACACCGTCCATTTTCCTGATCACAACCAATTCCATCTACTGTACCCATGACATTACAGTCACACAACTCACAACCATAGGGGTTATTTTCTTGTAAATTCCAGTAATTTTCCTGACAGGTATCACAGCGTTTTCCCTCCACATATCTTTTACACGTACATCTACCTGCCACCATGCCATATGCTTCATTTGTAAAGCCATCACACTGTCCTTCAAACTCGGAACCATGAGGATCACAGTCACAAGCTAAACAATAATAAATATAGAATATTTTATTAATGTGTTAAAAAATACCTAAAATATAAGGGCTGAAACACAGGACTAGAATTCTGATTTCAAATTTTCAATGCAATGGAAATTGTAATTTCAAAAAGATTAAATAACATTTGTACAGGAAATGATTTTTAATTTTCAGTTGAAAAATAGCATTTGAGATCTAGAAAATTTGCAATGTTAGTTTGAGATCAAATTGTTATTTTTAAAATTCTATGAAAGATTAGTATGATACATGTACTTTGAGCTTTTGTTTTTAATGTACTGTGTTCTTTATTTTTTATGCTTAATGTTGATGTTCTTTTCAAAAATTATTTAAAAAATATTGTTGTAGGAATAAAAGAATAAAAATAATCTTAGCCAGAATGTCTACCCATGGTAATCAGTAGTTCTTATGGAAAATGTAAAATAGTAGACAATATTTATTTAAACATTATTTTTGTTTGTTTCAATGAGGTTTCAGTCTCTGTCAAGAAAATTTCATTATATCAAGATGTCACCAGCTATAAGTAAAGTGGCAGAAATTTGGACATTTGTAGTGCACTAAAGGCATGTGCAGGAAGATTTTTTATGCCATGCCTGCTGTGACACTGGCATCAGTTTTTAAGGCCCCTTCAATGTACCCTATGACTATTATTTCTAAATGCCCAGTGCTTGGCGAAAGAACAGTCACCACCTATGGTATTATCAAGTCTTGGTCAGACCTGACTAAGTGTTTGAACCCCATACTCCCACATACGGAAAAAGAACTCTACCAAGTTACCATAGTAGTCTTATAAATAACAAACACCTACTTACCTTGACAAATATCTGGATCTCTGATGTCACGATTAGGATCTTGATAAAAGAAGGGTAAACATTCCTGACAATTTTTACCCATTGTATTATGCTGACAATTATCACACACTCCACCACTGACTTTACCAGACTGTTCAAACACGGAAGGATCAAAATGACATCTTGTAGCGTGGTTGTTACAGTTACAGACTGAAAAATTAAAATTAGTGATTTTATAGACAATTTGGTCATTCTGAAAATCAAATCAGAATCCTTGGTGGTTAATTGGTCTATAGCACTTGCTGACCTGTCAGTAACAATGCCTCTCACTGTCCAGGTTCAAATCCTTTTTCGGACAGCTCCTAGTATGAGAAAATTTGCAAATTGGGTTATGGAAGTTCATTGACTCCTGCTCTCTCATTTTGGTTTCCATCCATGAACTCACCACCTTGATGTTTTTAGTGTTAGACTCTTTATCAGGGTTTAATAAAATCGATTTTTCCACTTTAATCTCATAATAAATTTTCCATAAAACTTTAGAATCAATATAATGATACCAGAGATGATAAAAGTTTATCCTTAGTCTTTAGGCTTATCAGACCTGTCCATATCCTGGTGCTGGAGTGACTTCCCTTTAATAGCTAACAAGTCAAATGCAAGGTTATCTCCCAGTATTTTTGGCTGGTACTCATTTATTTTTTGCATGGGATGACTAGTTTTAGGACTTTGATTTGTAGTTCTTATTTTGTAGATATGGCTACTATTATGTTTTATACCATGTTTATGGTTGCCATGGAAATTCTTAAGTGTTACAGTGTTTAAATATTAACCTTGAAAACTGCATGCAGTTCAGAGCAATTGTAAAGTAAGCATGTCTAGTAGACTTTATATTTTTCTTACTTTGACATTCATTAGGATGGTTTGGACTGGCAGGTTTCCATGGTAAATCATTGTAAAAATCCATACATTTTTCACAGTTTCTGCCTTGAGTATTATGCGTACATTCACATTGACCATGTACCTGAATAATTAAAAAAACAAAATTTTTACAGAATCAAAATACTGAAATTACCATTTTATTTATAATTCATCTAAAATTCAAAAATACGATAACAACAAACCACAATCATTAATATCTAGAGAGACCATTTTGAAAAAAATCCCCAAAATCAAACTTTAATACTTCAAAGAATATGTGTAGTATTGTGTACACTTATTTTTAGAATGGAATTTTCTGATACTTTCCTATTGATTAATAATCATCATCTATTTAACTGGTGTGTGTGTGTGTGTGTGTGTGTGTGTGTGTGTGTGTGTGTGTGTGTGTGTGATTTAATAATGATTACCGGTACATCAAATTGGCAAGCTGTTACAAATTAGGGGTGATTGAATGAATGGGGTTTTAGGGGTTTTACATCCCAGTTTACATGTTATGGGGGGGGGAGGGTGGTGGTGGCTGAGTTCTCTCAAGAACATGCTTACAGATCGCACTGCCTCTCAAGCAGATCCTAGAGTGAGAAAGCTTTTCATTTTGCTTGCAAAAGTTTAGTACTTTTCTCTGAGCACGCCAGTTTCTTCCACCATTCCAGAACTGACTGTTTCAATCTAAATAAATAATCTTGACTTTGGCATAAAACACCATTAATCCAATCTAATAAATCCATTTTGAAAATAAGAGGACCACACTTTAATTTTCTGAAATGATTCCAAAATTTCTAATGAAGTTATAAATATACCATATCAGGTCTGTTGTTGTATCCTTCTACAGGTACACATCGTGAAGCATGTCCATAGCAACTACAACTTCCTCTCACAGTCATATCATACATTGCATAATAATATTTCTCTTTAATTTGTCCACGGCTATCTAACAATGTATCACCTGAAATAGAGAGAAAATATATATGATCATGTAACTGTACCTGAAACAATGTAGTCTCAAGCACTAAAAGCAAGTAGTCTACAAACTAAGCTACAAAGAAGCTGCAATTCTAAATGTTTCAGTTCTTGTCAGGTTGAATAAAATAAAAGATCAGTGATCAGGCCCACTCAAAGCGATAAAAACTTAACAAGAATTTAGAAATACAACTAGACACACGTAGCAGATTAAAATTTTTTAAATGCTACAAGGTCAAGGATGGAAATTTTGTCCATTTTTCTTTGTATTTAATTTTCTCTTAAGTTTTATTGCTGTATGAGATGTCATTGTATTAGTAGTTTAATAAATATTTAAGTGGGGTCTAACTTTGGGTGGACATCTATACAGACTGTATACTGTATACGTAAAAATATTCGCTGTGTATTAATGTTCACTATTTTCATGGTTGCTCATCAACCGCAAAATAAATCCACCGTGAAATTTTATATCCTTGTCAAATGCTAGTGTTAAGGCACTGCGTGACCGCGAACGTTCATACCAGCAAAAATGCTCTCCATACCAAAATCGCAAAAGTTTATACCAGTGAATATTTCTACGTATACAAATACTGAAAGGTTTTGTAAAATCCTTTTTCATTTCTTATAAAACAATTAAAAATAATTCTCAAAAAATTCCTTGTTAACTACTTTTCTTGAATTTTCCTCTGTTAAATGTAATTTTGTTTGTTTGTTTTTTTTTTTTAATTTTGAAAAGCTCTTTGTAATTTTTCCAAAGATAAATGTAAATTTTTGTAGTTTTTCTAAAAGAATTCTAAAAAAATTATTTAAAATTTCCAAAGAATTCATTCTTAAATATTTTTCTTGAATTTTCTAAAGTAAATCTTTTGGAGTTTCTTTTCTTTTCTTTTTTTTTTTTAACATCATGAAAATATATTAAATTTGTCAGAAATATTAAATATTTATCTACTTACCTAGAGTGTGTAACTCTGTAAAATTTACTCTTAGATTTGTTAATTTTAGAAGATCTTGTACCGCTTCACTATATGGGTCATTAATACGGAAAATGGGAGGTAAAACTCTGAATATAACCTGAAACAATATAAAGAAAAATAAAGAACATTATATATCAACAGTAAAATAAACATGATCAAAACCAGCTATAACAGCCATAAATCATCTGTCTTTCAAGATAAAATTTCTTGGGGTCAATTTCCTTTATATTTCAAATAATAATTACTTCCATAAAATCACCTGTGTATAATGGTCTTGAATGGTCTTAGTATACAGGTTTAATTAATAGGTACAAAGAGTATCTATTATGAGTTTGAGGTCGAGATGGGGAAATTTTGATCAAGTGGTCAGATTTTTCATCTCAAATGAGGCTTTGCCAAGTCTGAGATGAAAAATCTTACCACTCGATCGGAATTATCCATCTTGACCTCAGTCGAGTAAGTGATCAATGTTCTCACATACAATTCACAAAAAAATACCGGAATCCTAACTATTACGATGCAAATTTTGCTAGCGGATGAATACAAGACATAAAACAATAACAAATAACATTTTACTCACAGCAAAATGTGAACCTACGCACATCATATTTCATCATAAAAAATCCTTTTTTTTATATAATTTTTTTCACTAAATTATTACCCTTGCCAAATGAAAAAAATAGTTCCCGTTCAATTGAGATGGTTACCAATGAGCATGCAGGGGGTGATATGGAAAAATATCATACCAGCAATTCAGTGAGATAAATCTATTGCATATGCACGTTCAACTGAGATAGACTACACATGAGCATGTGGAGTGTGATATGGAAAAAATATCATACCAGCAATTCAGTGAGATAAATCTATCTGCATATTGCACATATGCGAGAAAATAGATTATCTTGTTACCCATGGCCATAGCATTAAATGGTGTCTGTGTAATATGTGTTTTTCTGCGTATTTAATACACAATGGCTAATAGATAATAATTACATGTATATGATTACTTGATTGAATGTTACATCATCATTTAGATGAAATCAAATATATGTATATGTAAAATTGTAGAAATTGTATGAGGACCAAGTCTCCCTATAAGATATCAGTTTTAAATTAAATTTGTAATTAAATGCTAAGTGCTAGACATAAAAAAATATAAATTTGTTTTCAAGACCTGTTCAGATTGTATTTAAGGACAGAAACCTGCAGACATGAAAATCAAGAAAAGAAAAATGAATGAGTTATGGATGCTCGAGCACTATATTTAAGAAAAAAAGGAAGAAAAAAAATTACCTCACCTTTGCACAGGTGAGCTAAAAATGGCTTTTAATGTTAACAGATTCCTGTCATTATTCTTAAAAAAATATTATAGGAAGAAATATGAAGTTCATCAGATACCATTTTATCTTTTATTTCAGTATTTCAGATGTCTGTGTAATTTTATCTTTACCAGTGTAGAGTTAAGACCTGTTCTATACCAAGTTATAACCTTACAATCTTAAAAACCATTAACAGTAAGTAATATACCCTCTATAGACCAGAATGACCATTTAAAATCCAATATTAACCTCTTAAAATATTTCTTTTGAAAAATAAAGTAAATTTATGAGTTTAAGTACAAGATGCCAGTCAGTCAAGATGTTATCATAACATTGACGAAGTAGTGGAACTAAGAAAGATGGACTTCATTACTATATGATGTATGGCATGGGTGGGGTACCGAAATTATATATATATATATATATATATATATATATACACACACACACACACATACACTCACAACTGCTGATAATTAGTCTATGTTGTCTGTAAGGAGATTTTAAAACTGCTGACTGGCTGATAATACTTTAACAGAAGTACATACATACTATAGAAGTATGGTTAGTACATGTAGTGAAAAATGTGGGGCATAGTTTAAATTTTGGAAACAGACCCAGGCTGCAAAATATGGACTGTGATTTTTTCCCCCAGTCTTCAAGATTTTAAAGTGTTACCATAGAACCATGTTCCAATAGCCATTGTCATTATGGCTCAAATAATTTAAGCAGATTTTTCATGCCAATCAAGAAGAAAACACTTATATTGAGAGGTCACTAATATTTTGAGCAGTCAAAGAGATTTCTTATGTGCCGTTTTCAATTTTTTCATCTAATATGAATAAATCCACTTGGGTCAAACAATTAAAACATCCTATAGAAGTGATTTTACCACTGATTGTTGAATCAATGAGATAGTTACTGTTAAGGCCAGGGTACAAATAAACTTTAACCACACCAATGAAAACAGGGTTCAAAATGTTGGTCAGTCAAAAAGTCCAAGGAACTGAAACTTTCAATGAGAGTCCGAGGAACTGGAACTTTCAGTGAAACTTGAAATACATTGTATCTTATAAGGTTTCTTAATTGTCTTTTAATATGAACCATTGGTATCCTGAGAAAAAGGCTATTTTACATTTCAGATCAACTATAAACTTGTAATTTTTTTTAAAATATGTCTAGTGTCCATCCTTAGTTTTTAGGAATTTCACATTTCTTCTTTATTTTATGACAAGTTTTTCTAAGCTATTTTTTTAAAACCCTTTTTCATTTCAAGGAATAAAAATACATGTTTCAGGTCCAAGTTGAGTCCCATTAGGTATAAAGTTAGTTATTTCATATCCCAGTTGAGACTCATATCAAGGCATCACAAGCTAAGAGCACAGCTCTATAAATTATTTCAATGAAGAATTAGAGTTCTTTTTAGTGCCACACTTACATGTAATTTGGGGTGTCAGTCTCTATAGTCAATTGTGGACAGATGCAAAATTAACACAAGAAGAATTACCAAGCATAGCATTTGGGAATGACTGTCGGTAGCTAGTTAGTTTTCAAGTAGTTTTCTAGCAACCTACCTCAGGGCTTCCATTTGACCTTTGACTTTCAGAGGTCAAACTGCCAATCTCAAATGTCATAGAATATAACCACAACTGAGGCCCGTTCAAGATACACTATGTACGCTTGCACATTGACTTCAAGCCGTTCAGAAATGACTGTATGTGCAAGTGCAAGCAAGCGACTGCTTTTAATATTTAAGGTTGTTCAGCCTTAGATTCAAGATGGCAGTCCCTCTGACAAAGTTTGTAAGAAATAGCTAAAATAAATTCTGAAACCAGCATGTATTTCAATTTATATTTCAGTGCAATTGTATGGTATCTTTCTAGAAGGTATATGAATGATAGGATTAGTTAAAATTTATGTAGAGTTTCCAAATTTAATTTATATTTTGACATTTTCTCTTCAGTCATGTGTCGGTGTCCAAATCTAAGGGAGATTATTTTAAAACATCTACATGATTATGATGACTTATTTTTAATGTGAGTACTTGTGTCCGTTCAATAGACATAAATTGTATTTGAGAGCACAGTGGAAAGCAACCAGTAACTTGAATACTTCTCTGATTCTTCCTCAAATTCTATCTTAGAGTAAAAACACAATGTTAAAGGTCTAATGAAAGCCCTGCTTTAAAACTAAACATTTTGTTTTAAATAATGCCATTTAAATTAGAGATTTGATTTACAGTCAGTATGTATATACACATACTAGTATACATTATTTGTGTCTGACCTATTTTCATTTTATATATTATAGCAATTTACAGGTATCAGCAAAAATGAAAGGAAAGACAGAACACATCTACCAGTGATATCAAATTTTTAGAATTTGGCAGAATATTGTGTCTTTGTTTAATTAAATTTTCTTTCTTTCTTCAGTATGTATGTACACATATATGTTATTTGTGTCTGACCTATTTTTTTTTATATTATAGCAATTTACAGGTAGCAATATTAATAGTACACATTATTTAAAATTCTTAAGACACACCAGCAATACCTAATTTTTGGTATCAGGCACCTAATTTTTGAAATTTGGTGAAAAAAATAGTATTTTTCTTTAATTAAGTTCTTTCATCTTTTTTCATTATGTAAATACAATATAGCACACATTATTTAAAATTCTTAAGACATATCAGCGACACCTAATTTTTGGTATTTGGAAAAATATTTTATTATTTTGGAAAAATATAGTGTTTTCTTTAATTAAGTGTTTTCTTCTTGATCTTTCTAAATCAATTCTTATAATGTAATCTCTGCAGATTGATTTAAATTCTTTTTCACTGGCCTGTGGCCTGGATGTTGCAGAAATAAAAAATTGATAATTTTGATACACCTTTGCTGTGACAGGTACATAAGATTTCTAGATTGTAATGATACTAAAGACAAAGGTCTAGTGCTTCTGTGTCAATGGAAAGAGATCCAGTGCCTGACTGTATCCATAAAAAGAGATCCAGTGCCTGACTGTATCCATAAAAAGAGATCCAGTGCCTGACTGTATCCATAAAAAGAGATCCAGTGCCTGACTGTATCCATAAAAAGAGATCCAGTGCCTCGGTATCCATAAAAAGAATTCCAGTGCCTCTGTATCAATGGAAAGCGTTCCAGTGCCTCTGTATCAATGGAAAGAGATCCAGTGCCTCCATATCCATGAAAAGGGGTCAAGTATCTCTGTATCCAAAATGCTCAGTATTGATTAAAAAGAACTAGAGGCACTGCTTTAGTGTCATGTGCATGGATATTTAATGGTTAATGTAGAGGTACAGCTTTCTGTTATGTAACTTGGCCCAAGTTTAAGTAAAAAAATACCAAACTTTATTCAGGATTTTTTTAAATGAAATTTTTCAAATATCAAGTTTCACAAACATAGTGATTCTAACAGTAAATAAGCTAAATTTAATGATGCAAATCTGATATAAAATGTAAGTTGAGTCACAAGTATGCTAGATCAAAAAAAAATTATAATTTATGTTCAACCAACAGAAAATAACCTTATTCAAAAATTTAAACAAGCCACTCAACTGTGATTTAGTTTTTTTTTCATAAAGAAGATAATCCTTTCTTAGCCTATAGGTAATGAATTTGCACCTGGTAAAGATTCTAAAAATATATCTTACAAATTAAAATTGAAATATTTGAATGAAACTGAACTAAGCTAGAGCTAAAGTTAATAAATTTTTAAAGTAATAAAGACAAACTGTGGATGTCTTTAAATAAATAAATAAATAAATAAATAAATAAATAAATAAATAAATAAATAAATAAATAAATAAATAATATTGTTAAGTGAAAAAAATATTATATGGCATAGTTATATGTATGACTAAGAAAGTCAATTCTGTAACTGTTCAGAAACTAGAAAATGTCAGGAAAACATAAAATCAAAAATCAACCTCAAGCAAGCAAACTAAACTTTTCCCCCAACTGTTTGAGTTATATTTTTGAACTTAGAAATTGAAAGACACTATTGTCCATTAGCAGGTACATTAGTGTTCTTGGTCACTACAGGAGAGGTAAAAATAACAACCTGACAAGGTAAGCTCTGGCTCCAAATATTTTGTTGCCATCAATTTCGAAAGAAGCCTAATTAGTATGTCAATTCTGATGCCAAAACACTCTTATTTGAATCTATTATTTGGATTAACACAAACTTTTATGTCACCAAAATAATTGCCAGAAATCAAATTTTGTCACCAATTTAAAAAAAAAAAAATCACAATTGGCAACATTGGCCATACCCAGACCAAACCTTGCTTGATAAATTTACACAAACAACCTTTATTATATGTAACTAAAAGTGCTTGATAAGCAAGTGGAAACAGTTTATTGTGTTTGTTATGTGGGTATTGTGAACATTAAAATTGGTTAATAAATATGAACTTCAAATAAAACACTGGTATGCAATGACCAAGAGGAATGGAATGTTTAGTATATATAAATGTATTTAAAGTTTACTTTTTCTCACACAAACTGAGTTTAATACACATGAACATGCATTAAAATACATAAAAGGAACAAAAATGATATAAATTCCTTCTCAGGAACATATTACAATCTTTGATGTGTTGTAGTGTCAAGTACGGACATTTTCTTCATATAAATTTTTGTAAAAGGGGACATTATAGAATGAAATTTAAACCTATGTGAAGAACGGAAATACATTAATAAATACATATTTAGGGGCAATTATGATATGAAATATTTGATTAATAAATATATAAAGCAAGATCTGTTAGATAAACAGATATAGCTGTATTTAATATGATTTAAGCCTCTTGAGGACAGTCTGACCACTTGTATATTACACTCTGTGGCTTTACATGAGAAAAAAAGTTTACTAGTATTATAAATTATCTTACATATATTTTCATGTGAAAAAAAACTTTCATGAAAAAATCATTTAACTTAAGAAAAAAAAACTTTTTTATTGAAGATAACATACAGGATATTTTTGTGATCTGTCTTGTGATGTGTGAGTGAAATTTTTCTTACATGTAGCATACATTCAAATACAAATGTCTTTTTTTAAACAAATGTTTAAAACTGGCAACATTTTGTTTTGTTTTGTTTTGTTTTTTTTTAAATAAAACTTATGTTCCAGAGTGGGGCTGAGTAATGATATTTTATGCCTCAGTCAAGTTTCATCCAGGTGCCAAAGTACTTGTGGGAATATCTTGCAAAAATAAATTTTGTTTTAAAATTTGATTTCATATAAGGTTTAAGCAAAATTAAGCAAAAGCTTAATGTGAAGGGTAAATAGACTTCATCCATGTAAAATGTGCAACAATACCTAAAAATGCTTGGGCTAATTACGATTCCCATTTCCATTTTTGCTGTAAAATATATGTTATTCTAGCAATATGTGGAACAATAATCAAGATACATGTAAACCAAGGTTCTGAACAATCACATGTGGGACACATGTGGTACATAGATGAAGCCCATAAAATGATTAATATTGTTTACAATTTGTAAATAAATGTACCCACCTCTCCTTCTGTTGATGGAATTTTATCAGAATACTTATTTTCACATATAACATCATCCAGTGATTGTGGTGGCCATAACTTGACTCCCGGAAACGAAGTTTGACAATCGTAAGCAAAATATCTATAAACTTTCCATGTTTTACCAAAGTCATATGAACGCTCTATTAACATAGCTCGTGGTCTGAAGGTTTTAAAGGTCATAATTAAATGCGTAAAATGAAATTCAGCTTCTAAATCCAACTGAACATAAACCTGTTCTTTGCCATTCTCTGCCTGCCACCATCTTAACTTTCGTTCTCTGAATGAAGATACTATATTTTCTATACGATGACTGTTTCTGTTCCTCTCGGTCCATCGTTCCCTAGAATCACATTCAAAACACTTTGTTTCTTCTTCTAAATGACTTACTATACAATACACTTCTGGTCTTTGTTTTCCACATGTTGATGAAGCAGTTAAATTGTCTTGTCTACCTATAAGTAAATCTCCAGTAGCCGGGTAACAACTCCGCCTTTCACACTGTGGCTGTCTTGTACCTTGAGAATCACTACCTGATAAATGAAATTTATAAGTTATTTTAAATACAAGTTTTTGTTATTTTATACAGGTACCATAGTTAATTAACTTTAAAAAAGCAAAGTAAGGATATCCAGTCAAAATACAAATACAAGTTGTATAAAATATTAAGAAAGTTTCTATAGTTACTAATTTGTGCAAGTTATATAAGCAGGGTTAGCTCTGGCTCTTCAAAAGTAGGAACCAAAAATGAGTCAACTGTAAAAAATAGAGCCAATTTATATGAAACAGTTCAAGTTAACCTAAGAAACTAAAAGCTCATTATGAAACTTAGGAAAACTGTGGAGCAAAAGTATTAGCCAATACCAATGCATTGAAGCCAGAAATTATAAAAATTAGCAAATGTCAAAGCAACCCCTGTATATGAAATTTTCTATGGTTACTAATTTGTGCAATATCACCTTTGATATTGCAAAGGCATGATTATTGATAAATTAAAATGTAGCTAATTGCTTAGTATATAAAGTAACTCTCGAATCATATCCATCATTTTAACTGCTGTATTTCAGTATTATAGAAGAGGTTTGGTTATAAATGAAAAGAGGGCCTTAAATGAAAAGCAGAAGAAAACCTATTATCGAAATACAAAATAATATGGCAATATGAGGTTTCAAAATGATCTAGGGGCATAAAAACAAAGCTTTAGTTTGTTATGGATTTTTGTTAACACATTATAAATTATTGACTCCCTAACCAGCTTCTTTTAACATCCTAAAACATGATTAGACATCAATACGAAGATTTATAATATTTTTAAATGACATTCACAATTTATTATTAATATCAATATATTCAAAACTTTTAAAAGATTTAATATACAATATATAATATTTATCTATAGACCTAAAAGTAAGACAGAAACCACCTGAGCCAAGTCGACAAAATGCTATTGGACAAGAGCCACCTGAACCCCCATAATAAATAACACTTTATCAACACGGTTCACTACATCTAAGTTATCAATTTGATATGTACAGTAGATAAAACCGTGGATGTTTAAATTTCTGCATAGTCAATTATAACAAGAGCCATGTGTTAAACGAAACTGACATATTCTGACCACAGAAAACAGTTAGCTCATTCTACTGGTGAAATTTAAGACAGTTTACGAGATTTTAAAGTAGCTACCGAATGTTGTAATTAGCTTCACCTTGCCAGTCTTAATTACAGAGATGTTTTCATTAAATCTCTTAACTAAAATCAAGTACAGCAACCAGCTGAAGATGTTTTGTGTTAATTTAATTTCTCTACAACTCAATCAATCATGAAGTAATTGTTTCCTCTTTAAGAATATTCAATAGGCTTGTTCACCCTCTGTTTTGGAACAAGGGTTTACAAAATGTTCGTTGGAGTCTGTGGTTTCTTCAACAGCTCATGAATTTTGCACCAAATAAACATGTACTTAACAAGATGTACTCAACAAAATTCTAACCACTGACATGATATAAAAATAAGTCCAATTTACATATAAGAGAAAATCAAAACTATTAAGTTCACTAAATGGTAAAATATTTTTGTTTTTGATATTTTAGTAGGCTCAGACTTTCAGGCAACTGAAGTAGGCTGAGCTAATGTCTGGGATGAGTGACCTGAATTCACTCTTATCAGTAAAAATCTATGTCGAAATGGTTCTTTTAGAAAATGGGTGGGGTGGGTCATCATCTTTATATAAGTGAAGAGTCTTGTCTGGGACTAAAACATAATTACAGTATTCTATTCTTTCCAGACTAGGGAGATGAAAAGGATTTTAAAAATTAAAAGTAAACAAACCTGAGTTGCTGTATAATGGAACAGATTTTGTAAACCTAAACTAACCCTTTTAAATGAAGCACAAATTATTTTTTAACTTCAAAATACAAGACTACATGTCAATCACCATGATTACTAGTACTTTTAACATTTCAAAAAAGTTTCCAGTTTTTTCGAAAATAATTTACTCCATATAATGCATGAGATTACAAGTTAGTTGTTATGTTGTTTAAAGTCTCATCAACAATTTTCCAGCTATTTACAAGGGTGGTAAATTTATAAATTTCTAAAGATAAGTCCAAGAACAAGTTCATGTGTGCACATGATGTATGACTGTGATTTATGGTCTGCCTGTGTACTAGCATGCACTCAGGATTACTTTTTGTTGAGGTGCTAACTCACCAAGTCAGTATGCCACAGTTAAAGCATACTCATCTCCCAGTCAAGTTATCCTTGAAAAAGGTGAACTAGTTGATACATCGTCATCTTTTTTAATGTCAAGTGCCAGACCAGAAGACAGAATCTCAAATTTTAAAGTTTTATGTATGGCCCAAAATGGGTTTGAACCCCAAATTCCATTTCTCATGGAGTGGGTAATGTTTTTTCAACAGCATGAAGATTTTCATGATGTTTTTTGATGGTGCAAGAAACTGGAGACCCCAGAGAAAACTAAAGACTTTTTGCAAGTAAACCGAAATCTGCAGATAGCATTAAAGAAATTTTGCCCCAAAGTGTCTCAGCATACTGCAGGAAAATTATGCACCAAGTTTGTTACTGCTCATCTTTCCTACAATCTTAACTGAATAAATACCATCTGACACAACTTATTACAAAAATAAAAGGGAACCTTTTATGATTTACTGGAGCAGAAAAATTTGGAAAAATAATAATAATGATTAGACCTCCCCTGAATTTAAAAACAGTATTGTAGTACAGAAAAAAACTATTCAACAAGTTCTCTACCCCCATCATAAAAACCTTAAAACCCCCTATTTAGTATCACAAAATATGTCTCAAGTTGCTTCCTGTGGCTTATATCACAGCTTAATCACACTTCGAGAGATAAAACCAAGTATTTACGTTAAGACTTTAAGTACACCTAATCATTTAAAATGTACCTTTTAACATCAAATAAAAGGCCAATTTCCCCCAGGACATTTTTTGATCTCACAATCTGCTAACCCAAGTTGTGAAAATTGTCATAAAAATGTTGGTTTTTTTTTTTATTCCTCTCTTAGTAAAGTCCATTGACCTTCAAAGTATATGTACCATAACAGCTAGGTTAATTTATATATAATTTATAATAAATTAATCTTTTTAGATCTCAGAAAAAATAAAAATGTTATTAATTGACAAGTGTCATGTTGTATATAAAAGATACAATCTAAACACCTTGACACATATTGTGTTGAAAATAGTCCGAAAATTCACAATTTATATTAAAGTTAATTGAAAAATCAAATATAATTAACAAAGGAAAAAAATATTTTCATAATTAATCTGTGACCAATCAATTTTATTTATTTTTCCTTTATTTAAAACATAATATAAAGAATTTCTCTTGGAATAAGACACTTGTAAAGAAAAAAAAGGAGTTTCGAATAACAATACTTTATTCATGAAATTTTATGGTTTAATATTTCTATAAGGCTTTTTCGAAGTTATGTACATTGTTAAAATCAGCTGTTGGTAATTTTGTTTTTAGAATATGAATTCTGAAATTAATTTTATTTAACATAAACACAATATATGTGTATATAAAACTCAGATAAATCCTGGGGACACGTTTACAAATGTTTATGAAATGATTTTGAATTTGTTTAAAAATAACCTCAGACCGTAGGTACATTGTGTGAATTTATACTGGATACAGTCCAATTAAAACATCTATACCTTTTATAAACTTAGGAATTGAAAATTTTTAAAATGTTAACCCCACAGAGAAACTGTAGAGCAACGATAGCATTTTTAATTAATATTTGATAAGTTCTCTAAATGTGGTTTGCCAGCATACCATGTAAAACCCCCATAAGGTTTGTGCAGAACGTAGTGTACATGTTTTTCCAAGAGATATATATTATATATATTGCATATAACCTGAAAACATCAGTTTTCCAGTACAAAATATCAAATTATGCTTTGACTTTTTGTACAGTATATTGGTTCATACATGTACAAATAAAAGGTGTGTGCATTTATCAAAATGGTATGTTGGCAGATCCCTATTTGGTCCATAGGTAAATTTGTTTTATTTTTTTTTAGGTTTAATGGATATACAAACATTCAAATAAAATTGTGAGCCATAGACTAAATTTTTATTTTTAAAAATTTTGCCAATTGAGGGTGCACAATTTTTTTCCAGCTGACCAAAATCTAAAACAAGGGTGGTGGAATAAAATGGTGAATTATAGGTCTAAATTTGTGTTTAAATCAGCAAAGTGCTCAAATAATTAAGCAATTTATTATGTACATACATATATGCCTAAAAATATACAAGGGAGGTGAGGGGGAGGGGGGGAAGGAGGGAGGGAATCATAATTTGTTTCTGCAATGTTCATGTTCATAAAATGCTTACAAGCATGACTACTGTACAATATTCATGCAAGTCCTAATGTGGCACATAGTTAATGCTAAAATTTACAAGTAAGAAGTGATGATTGATGATCATTAAAATATCACCTCTGTGTCATCAGGGAGATGGTTAAGTGGTTAAGACAGTAGCCTTAAAACTCAAGGGGGTCTGACAGATGTGTACCGAACCCAAGTCAACCATTAAATGAGATAACTTATTTTCTATTCATAGGCCTTTACTGGTTTGCTCAGTAGCAGTATAATGGACTGCATGGTCTGTGATGTTTGTTTGCAACAATGTTGACAAGTACATCAGCACTCCAAAGGTCACCATAAGTGCACACTCTACAATTCAGAAAAGAAACACTTGCAAAACCAGGGCATCACACACACTGCATGAACTCAGAGCAAGATCTTAGGATATCATGTATAGGAGACCAGTTGAATGAAAAGTTTTTCAAGTTCTGTTTTTTGCTTGCAAATGATGTCATCTTTGAGGTTGTCTGGGACAAACAGATGTGTTAGGATTAATCCTCAAACTAATAATAATTAAGGTCTCCTCAAAAATATCTAAACAAGCGGCCCATGGGCCTTAACGCTCACCTGAAGATATGTCCAATATTGTTTGCAAAGTGCAATAGACAATATATTAAGTAAAGAAACTTTAAAAGTTTTCTCAAGTTAAGAACTCCCACAAAACTTAATCAGAAATATATCTACTCACATTTCATTCATAAGTAGCTTATATAATATGCATGAAGTAACTGTAGTGCAATGAATAATTTCCAAATCATTAATCAATTTCAGTATACTTATGCAGCTATGTCCTTGACCTTTGAACATATATGATTGTCATGTCAATACCTATAATATTCTAATATACATGCCGATGCATGAAATTAATAGCTTTCAAGATAATTAATAATCTTAGTATTCCTATGTTGGTATGACCTTGACCTTTGAACATATGACCTTGTACCATATATCATAATGATCATTGTTGCAATACCTACAATATTCTAATATACATGCCTATACAAAAAGTTAATAGTTTTCAAGATAATTAGCAATTTAAGTCTTTTTTAGCAGCTGTGACCTTGACTTTTCAGCATATGACCTTGAACCATATATAATAATGACTGTTGTTGCAATACCTACAATATTCTAATATACATGCCTATACAAAAAGTTAATAGTTTTCAAGATATTATTTTTAGCAATTTCCCCACTTAGTGCCTTACAATTTCCCCATTTTGAGACCCATGGCTACCATTTGTGCAAATCTGAAAAAAATTGATCTGAGGATATTATAAATGAAATAACTAAGGTATATCTCTTGTAGATTCAGAGGAGAAGATTTTCAAAGTTTTTCACTCTTTCCCCCTTATGGGGCCCCAAGGGGACATAACTCCTTCATTTGTGCAAAACTGAAAGGGCTTCACCCAGGCATGATGGTTACCAAGTTTAATTAAATTTGGCCCAGTGGTTTTGGAGGAGAAAATTAAAATGTAAAAAGTTAACGCACGACGCATCATACGGACAACGGACGGTGAACCATCACAATAGCTCATATGAGCTAAAAATTGTTGATGTGACATCAAAAAATCATTCAACCCAGCAACCATTTAATCTGTCTTTTCAGTAACTTTCATAGCTTCTTGTTAAGTCAAAATTTACGTTTTGAAGTTACAATGAACACATGCTTGAAAGGATGACCTCAACCTTAATCCAAATAACCAGACCTGAATATGAACAGATATATATGATTTATGCTTTAATATGGTACATGATGTCTGAGGTGTAAATCGCTAATCCGATTTCTGAGACAAGATCACCTGTGCCAATTATTAACACATACTGCAACAATAAAATTAAAAACAGCTGCCAATATCTGTCATTCATTACAACATCAAACAGATGTAGTAACAGTGTACCAAACTAACAGACCTATAATGTGAACCAGTCTATGAAGTTAATGCATGTACGAGTGTATGTATAAAACTGATGTTAACAAGAAAATCAAGATTCAAGAAATATGATGTATCAGAAATAGTCAACATACAACTTGAATTAGATAATAAATTTACATTTACCGAAAAAATTTCACATTCAGACCATCAATACCACCCTCGATGGGTAAATATTAGTCTTGCCAGGTGAGAAACAAGAGGCCCAATAGGGCCTGTATCGCTCACCTGGCACATCCTTATTTGTTCTTTGCTTTTTCTTTTTAAATATATTCAATCAATAAAATGTAAACAAACTCACTAGCAATATCCTTATTTTCTATTATTTCAAGCGCTATGAATCATAAAATTTCTTTCAATTGGCCATGTACTTTCAGAAGATTTAGGCTGAAATAAATCTTATTTGCATGTTACATAATTATTGCAAAAATGGAAAATTGTACAGAAAAACCCATTACATATGTTTTATCCCCAACATCTAGTTTCTATGTTATAAATTTCAACAAAATCAGTATATACATGTAAATAAACCCATAATGGCCATTTTTCGATTTTTGCTACTTTAAAGTAATGGCAGCCATCTTGGATTTCCGACAGAAATGTTGGATACAATTTTGAATCTATACCACCCAAGGACCTTCCACACTTCCATATCCTTTCAATTGGCCACGTACTTTAAGAGAAGAAGATTTTCAAAGATTATGGCTAAAAATAAACCTTATTTGCATATTACGTAATTATTACACAAACGAAAAATCGTAAGGAAAAACCTGTTATATATGTTTTATCCCCCGACATCTATTTTCTATGTTTCAAATTTCAACAAAATCAGTATAAAAATCAACCCAAAATGGCCATTTTTTTATTTTTGCTATTTATAGTAATGGCAGCCATCTTGGATTTCTGACAGACATGTCGGATACAATTTTGAATCTATACCACCCAAGGACCTTCCGCACTCAATATTGTTTTCAAGATAATAAGCAATTTAAGTTTTTTTTTTGCAGCTGTGACCTTGACCTTTCAACATATAACATTGAGCCATACATAAAAATGATTGTCATGTCAATACCTACAATATTCTAATATACATGCCCATACAAAAAGTTTATAGTTTTCAAGATAATTAGCAATTTAAGTCTTCTTTTGCAGCTGTGACCTTGACCTTTCAACATATGACCTTGTATCATATATCAAAATGATCTTTGTCACAATACCTACAATATTCTAATATACATGCCTATACAAAAAGTTCATAGTTTACAAGATAATTAGCATTTTAAGTCTTTTTTGAAGCTGTGACCTTGACCTTTCAACATATGATCTTGAACCATACATCAAAATGATTGTCATGTCAATACCTACAATATTCTAATATACATGCCCATACAAAAAGTTTATAGTTTTCAAGATAATTAGCAATTTAAGTCTTCTTTTGCAGCTGTGACCTTGACCTTTCAACATATGATCTTGAACCATACATCAAAATAATTGTCATGTCAATACCTACAACATTCTAATATACATGCCTATACAAAAAGTTCATAGTTTTCAAGATAATTAGCAATTTAAATCTTCTTTTGCAGCTGTGACCTTGAGCTTTGAACAATATGACCTTGTATCATATATCAAAATGATCTTTGTCACAATACCTACAATATTCTCATATACATGCCTACACAAAAAGTCAATTGTTTTCAAGATTATAAGCAATTTAAGTCTTTTTTTTTTGCAGCTGTGACCTTGACCTTTCAACATATGATCTTGAACCATACATCAAAATGATTGTCATGTCAATACCTACAATATTCTAATATACATGCCGATACAAAAAGTTTATAGTTTTGAAGATAATGAGCAATTTAAGTCTTCTTTTGCAGCTGTGACCTTGACCTTTCAACATATGACCTTGATCCATACATCAAAATGATCGTCATGTCAATACCTACAATATTCTAATATACATGCCTATACAAAAAGTTCAAAGTTTACAAGATAATTAGCATTTTAAGTATTTTTTGAAGCTGTGACCTTGACCTTTCAACATATCATCTTGAACCATATATCAAAATGATCGTCATGTCGATACCTACAATATTCTAATATACATGCCTATACAAAAAGTACATAGTTTACAAGATAATTAGCAATTTAAGTCTTCTTTTGCAGCTGTGACCTTGACCTTTCAACATATGACCTTGAACCATATATCAAAATGATTGTCATGTCAATACCTACAATATTCTAATATACATGCCTATACAAAAAGTTCAAAGTTTACAAGATAATTAGCATTTTAAGTATTTTTTGAAGCTGTGACCTTGACCTTTCAACATATCATCTTGAACCATATATCAAAATGATCGTCATGTCAATACCTACAATATTCTAATATACATGCCTATACAAAAAGTACATAGTTTACAAGATAATTAGCAATTTAAGTCTTCTTTTGCAGCTGTGACCTTGACCTTTCAACATATGACCTTGAACCATATATCAAAATGATTGTCATGTCAATACCTACAATATTCTAATATACATGCCCATACAAAAAGTCAATAGTTTTCAAGATAATTAGCAATTTAAGTCTTCTTTTGCAGCTGGGACCTTGACCTTTGAACATATGACCTTGTATCATATATCAAAATGATCTTTGTCACAATACCTACAATATTCTAATATACATGCCTATACAAAAAGTCAATTGTTTTCAAGATAATAAGCAATTTAAGTTTTTTTTTTTTGCAGCTGTGACCTTGACCTTTCAACATATGACCTTGAACCATATATCAAAATGATTGTCATGTCAATACCTACAATATTCTAATATACATGCCTATACAAAAAGTCAATTGTTTTCAAGATATAGTGACAAATATATAATTTTAAGCAATTTTCCCACTTAGTACCTTATAATTTCCCCATTTTGAGCCTCATGGCTACCATTTGTGCAAATCTGAATCTAGATGACCTAGGGATGGTATAAATGAAATAACTAAGGTATATCTCTTGTACATTCAGAGGAGAAGATTTTTAAAGTTTTTCACTATTTCCCCCTTATGGAGCCCCAAGGGGACATAACTCCTTCATTTTTGCAAATCTGAAAGGGCTTCACCCAGGCATAATGGTTACCAAGTTTCATCAAATTTGGCCCAGTGGTTTTGGAGAAGAAGATTAAAATGTAAAGTTTACGGACGCACGCACGCACGCACGCACGCACATACACACGCCGCATCATACCATAAGCTCACGCTGGCTAAAGCCAGGTGAGCTAAAAATGATTACTCTTTTACTTGAATACATCATACTAAAAATTCTACAAAGTGATGATTGGTTAGTTATAGTTGGATAAAGTTAAATACTGCATCAGCAACTTTCCAGCTATCCACAGCATCTCACAATTTTGTTGAGTAATTAATCATGTTAATGTTGTATGTGAGAGTTTACAAGTTTTTCCGACCTTCAATAGACTAGTGAAGGCTGTTTGGAACTGATGTTAAAATTAACATGTATTACTGATTATGTCACAGATTTATAGCCACAACATTCAGCTTATTTTAATTTTTTCAGTGAATGCCCATAACACAAAATCTTCATTTTGATTTACATGTACATGTGTTGTACCGTATTTGATCATTGATTGGTAATTTTAACACTGTCCGAGTCTGACTGAGGATACATGTATGACACTGGTAGCCTTATAATAAAACATTTTCAAATATGATACATTTACATACTACATAAGGCCAATTCAACTTAATTGGTAGATTCTCATCCCCACATGCTCCACCAAAAATGTGCCCCCAAGTCATTTTATTTTAGTTTCCCATCCCAGGTATATTCAAAGTCTGTTTCGAAGTTACGTTGAGTCTGTGGCATTTTCAAAAAGGGTTTTAAGCACTCCCCTAAAAACCAGAAGTGTAAGGTTGAAATTGAAAGTAGCTTCATACATGTTATGGATAGAGCATGGTTTTCTAAATTTTGCATCTTGCCACTGGTCCAAAAGAGTTACAGGCATGGTACAGGGCAAATTTAGCAGACACTCAACAGTTAGAGGAGGTGTACAATAATTTAATAAGCAGTGATATAGAAAAAAAGCCCTGTTGCTGATGCAGATTTCATCCATCCAAGATTGCAAATAACTTTAAAAACACATGTATAAAAATAAAAAATAAAACCTTCCCACCCACTCCAAAATGTTTGTCCATCCTGGATGAGAATCTACTATTTAAGTTGAAATGGCCTAATCAGTCATAAAATACATGTATGAGTGAAGTTTTTTTAAAGACCAACCTATGAAAGCATTTTAATTTTTTAAATGTAATCTATGTACCACATGCACAAAAACTGTGGTACTACAGTGTATAAAATGAAAGAAACAGAAGAGAATGTGTAACATTGAAACAGGATAAACCTAAAAATATGTATGTAGTGCAAGCATTTCATCTCGAAGTTGGCACATTTATAGGGACCACGCCTATCACACAAATAGTGTCTGTAATATACCATAGTAATGGTGTTTAGGTTAGCATACAAGGTTTATTATAAATTATATATCAGGGTTACTGACTTGTCTGATGTGTGATCAACCAAGATTCTGTTATACATGTATACATGTACACATGTACAGATCATTATTCAAAATTTGACTGGTCTGCAGGTCAGAGACCACACTTTTCATTTTGTCATGTAACATTTCCTGTCTGACATGTAATACTAGTATTTGGTCAATTCTCTTATCTTTTCTTACAGAAAACATTTTTGAGATTCTCTCTAATCAGAATTTCAGTCTTTATTAATTTGAATCTTTCAACTGATTTCTTCCTTTAACTGATCATTGTAAAACTCGAACATTTGTAGCATTCAAACATAGGCAGTGACAGGCACTAAAGCATATGCTTTAGACCACTCGGCCACCAAGGCACATTATATGACTTGTAATTTTCATGTGAACACCATTTCACACTCTGCGCACCTTAATAAGATTAGGCATTTTTAAGGTCTTCTTCAGAATTTTTTTCCCAACTAAACTAGTTGTGAAAAGAGTGCACTAGTGTGTGTGTATATATATATATATATATATATATATATATATATATATATACATATATATATATAAGATGCATTAAAAGCTATTTTAATTCTTTGTTTTACTTACTATCTTATTTAAGATACCTTTAGATAGCTTATGTTCTAAGGTAAATGTTCAGTTTGACACAATATGATAAATTTACTTTACAAACATTTAGAATTACAAAATAATCCCTATGGTTTTATTAAGTAAAGTTGCATAACAACTATGTTTGAAGTTATAAAAGGAAATTCCTCATTAAAATATTATCATGCTTTTAACACTCAATGGGATATACTCAATTTAAATGCTACTTACATAGTTTTCAAAAGATAATCACTAGGACAGATTTAAAATTTTGTCGTCTTCCTTTGGTTGCTAAATGACTGGAATTGATAATATGATGTTTTTGCTAGAAATACATTACACCAGATGTGTTTCTTTAACTGTATCCAAGTTTTTAAATTCAGTCCTGCAGATTTTTATTCTGATTGAGTTAAATAATGGTGTTTTAATGGTGTGCACAATCAAGGTGCTTTCAGTTAAAACAAGGCAGTGAGGTCCATAATTGTGGTTGAAATCATAGTCCCAGGAGAAAACCGACAACTTATATGCACTTGTACTAGGATTTGCCAGATTGAACAGAGTTTTATGTCCCAGTCAAAAATATTTCACTAATATTGAGACATCAACAGCTGTAGATGAAGTCGCAATAATTTTTTATCTTTACAGTGCAATAAGAGCAATTTGCAAGAGTGTTCTTTAACATGCCACGCCTGCCCTGACATGGGGAATCAGTTTTTAAGGTTTCCTTTGAAGGACCTGTAAGATACATTTATGATTTAGAATTTTGCTGCACAGCTACTGGTAATGCACCAATTCAAGCTTTTACTGTATTCATTTTAGCCAAATGTGAGCTTGTAATAATTATTACTGTATGTACTAGAAATTACAGTGACATTTCAAACTTTTTGTGACATCTTACTTTTCCCTGTTACTGCGAGGATCATAATCATATTCCTTTTTAAGGCCAAACAACAACAAAAACATACAGTTGTGTGTTTCTGGTTTCCTGGCCCACCCTCTTTTCGTGAAGCTGATCCCAGAGTTTTTTTTTCATCCGATTCAAGATTTTACTAAATATACTTTTTTTTTGCTTTCATGTGTAGGTTTATGTTATATCTAGAAAATGCTTTGTAGTTACTTATAAACAAGTGTAAAATAATAATTTAATAAATACATTGTATATGCGTTTCTATTCATTAAAATTTTCAGAGAGAAAAAAGAAAAATCCTACAGTAGTGACCCCTTTTTTTTGGAGAGTGAAAACCGAAACACACATATTTTATTGTTTGACCTTAGCATTTTCCTTTAACAAATATATACATGTATGTGTTAATTCAGCTATTAACCTTATGATTCTATCGGTTTACAGTGTGTTTTAGAACTAGTGTCCTTGTATATGTGTATAATATCGGTTTAAAGTTTGTAATACAAATTACAAATTATGCAATCTTTAAGCTTAATAAAGACAAATTGAATCAAGATCACCAAACCATGCAACATGAAAAATGATATTTATTTTTAAATTCCAAGTTGTTTGAAATTCTAAAACCCTGGAACAAAGTCACTATAGGTCCCCACTGTCATATAATTACACTTTTTCTCATTCAAGGTACACTGACATTATGGCAACTTTTTAAAGGCACCATATTTGGTTTCAGTTTCATTTTGATCAACCAGTGTCCTAAAAAACACCCACATTTTTCAGAGCAAGCTAAAAATCAGGTCCTTGTCTGCAATACCTAACTTAAATTAAATTTAATGAGAATTTATTGGATTAATTATGTAATTATGTTTATCACCACAGTCGAGATTGATTTACTTATATTGAGGTGGACAGTTCTGGAATGGTAGAGAAAACTGTAATGCCCAAAGAAAACAAACCAATATTTAGCAAGCGATCTGACAAACTTTCTAAAATTTCAAACTAGGATTGATTAAATGATTTGTTTGAATGAGGTTTTACGTCCCAGTCAAAAATATTTTACTTATATCAAGATACCACCAGCTATAGGTGACATGGAAGAAATTTTGACCTTTGCAGTTCATTAAGGGCATATGTGCAGGGAGGGTTCTTTAGCTTGCAATGCCTGCTGTGACACAGGGCATGGGTTTTTAAGGTCTTCTCTGAATGATCCCATGACTTTCATTTCTAAAATCTGAGTGCTTTGCTAAAGAACAGTCACTACCTATTTTCAACTCTTGGTCAGACCAGACTGTGGTCTGAACCCTGATCTCACACATGCAAAGCAAGCACTCTACCAACTGAGCTACCATAGTGTTTTTACTCATACTAGGGTATAGACGTGGGATTTTCAACCTAGACAATGAGAGGCACCAACTCTGTCATCTGTAAGTGCTTGATTTAGACCACTTGGCCACTGAGGACCCATAAAGATCGAAGATCTGTCATCTTGGTCCCCTTACGATTGAAGATCAAAGTCTCAAGTTTAAGATCATAGCCTTTATTCACAACCAGAACAACTAAAAAATTAAGACAACTTTAAATTGAGTGAATTAGGATTTATATTAACTTTTGATTACACACCAATAAGGTAGAACTTAGTCACACAAATTGTTTAACAGGTATGTGTTAAGGTATTTAAAACCAACCCGAGTTGAGAAAATGATAACAAATACTAAATAAATACACTACTTATTAAAATCACAGGTGAGTGAAAGATTTACAAAATTACAGCATTTTTATGGTTTTTGATTTTTAATAAAACCTACCTGACATACAAATTACTTAACATATCTAGAGCAAAAAACAATTAAATTTTAATTGTTTAACAAATCTGAAGTAGACAGGTTGACCTATATTGAGAGTTTGTAAATCAGTTTAAGAATGTTTTATCGTCCTAAATCAAATACTGTATCAATCATTAGACTGGCAAAATCCTTGACATAATCTGTATGTCAAATCTTGGCCCCTTTTATTCTTGTGGTATAATATATTTAAACCACTGTCAGAAACTATATATCTGTATATATATGACATGTCTTCTATCCTATCAGTAAAAACAAACAGTGACATAAAAAGTTCCGAGAGTTGGAGAGGAATACCAATGTGTAAAGTGCTGATACATGTGTATTTACAACTGATCGAGAGTCCAAAGCATTGTTCTTTCTTTATGTTACTGGTGTTCTAACCACATATTATCATACTAACTGACACAAGTATTTTTCATCAAAATCTCACCAAGTACATTGGTATAATATAAGCCACATATTTTCTCATACATTGTATCTTACAGGAATAGTTTTTTTTTATACCAGTAGTAGTTATATAATATAAGTAAAAGAAAAAAAAAAACACCACCACATAGAGAGAGAGAGAGAGAGAGAGAGAGAGAGAGAGAGAGAGAGAGAGAGAGAGAGAGAGAGAGAGAGAGATTTGACAAGGTTAGATAACATCCTTTAAGTTTGATACATTGAAGCTTGTCTCAGTGTTCACATACTTGCTCTTTTTCAGAACATCTGATCTATACATTATCAGTTTATCTGGGTACAGAGAGTTATAATTTTAATTTTATTTAAATGAAGAAAATATAGTGAGATTTTACACATACACACACATTTTCAATATTGAATGATGCACAAATATGTGAATTTTAAAATCTGAACAACTGCAGTAGCTGTACAGTTGTATATATAACTCATAGCTTGTTATCCAAACAATTTGGTGGATTGATATTTTACACTGCAGTCATGACTAGATCACTCGTGTTATGCTGTTCTTCCAACAGGGAAAGTCACCAGAAGGTCCAAAAATGAATATCATATTCTGAAAAGAGTTAACCTAGCTAAAGACAGACATACAAAAATAGAGCATAGGATTTGCTTTAGAGGACAGTGTTCAGGATTAAAAAGTTTCTTTTATGACCAAATTCATTAAAATTTAAAGAAAACAAGTTGCATTTAAATATTTAACAGAACAAACATTATTGCATCATTTAACAACATTTCTGTTAAAAGTTTAAAATGTCGTTTTAATTCAATATTTACTTATAATAAGTCAAAATATTTAATAGGTAGCTTTGCATTGTGGGTGATATTTACTTAGTGTTTAAAACTTGTATGTCCACACATTATGAATACCAAAAGCTGGTGTAAATATATTTGAGTTTGGCCTACTTAAGTACATATGTTTAACCAGGTCAAAGACCTGAGGTTTTCTGTTTATTTTGTACCAGGTAAAATCATTAACTACATAAAAAAAATAGGAAAAACAGATGACCAATAAATATGGAGTTAAAACAAACAGTACAGCATGCATGAACATTGTACAAAGTAATTATAGTGGTTTAGGTCCTGTATGAATACTTATTTGAGCAACTCAACTTGTATGTTAATTTTCACTTAGCCTGACTTGCAACTTTAAGAAGCTTGAAAAGATGTTTGAGTAAAAGAATACGGCTCAGTCCTCAAAATCTTCTTAAATTACAGCATATATTATATATAAACTTATCTAGATAGTTGTATTCCTAGTATAATGACAACAAAATGATAATCTAATAACTCCTGCTGTCAATTATTACATAATTGTTACATTACAGTCTCTGTGTATGTCAGCAGTACTTTTCAACAGAACACAGGTGCATGTATTACTGACAAAATTATATACTCTATGTAGGTATTCCAAAATACCAGTAATGAAAATTATAACTCTCTCTCACTCTCTCTCTCAAAACGACCACAAACCACCTCTACTGTAGCTTAACAACCTCTCTCTCTCTCTCTCTCTACTACACACACACACACACACACACACACACACACACACACACACACACACACACACACGCTTTCTCACACACACACACACACTCTCTCTCTCAATCCATACCTATTTTATCTTTCACTTAAAATAAGTTCTGTGCCACATTAACATGAGACCACAGATATACATGTACATGTATATATACACAAATGTTCAAAACATTTAACTTCACAACACCTTTACTCTCTCTCTCTGTCTTTCACTTCTTATCTGTGTACATTTTGTCTTTCTATCTTTCTCTTGGTAGGTACATGTATAATATTATGTAGTACAAGTTTTTTTCACACCATCCTGAGACCATATCAATTCAAAGTACTTAAGATAACCATAACTCTATCTCTTTCCCCTTATTCATCCATATCTCTCTCTCTCTCTCTCTCTCTCTCTCTCTCTCTCTCTCTCTCTAATACATATATACTTCTACAGAGTCACACCATCATCAGACCAGACCTATATATATCATAACACCTTTATAAAACATACGATACTACTACCATTTATATATAATACACTTTAAAATTTCAGGTCTAGTGACTCTGAATTTGATATCAGAAAAATAAATTGACACAGATTTTGTCTGTATATAATATATATATATATAAAGGTCTATGCTGAAGCATCGTAGGAAGATATTTATTAAATGTCAACCAAATGTTTATAATGGTATGTTTACCCATGTTTGTTATTCAAATATAAATGCGTAGGAATAGAAATTGGTATGTCCGTGACAAGACATGTACATATAAAAAAAATTACAGTGTTTAAGACTGGGATTGTTTGTAGCCAAAGTCCTCATTTCAAAATGAGTTGTACCAGTTATTTATTTATTTATATTTATTTTTTTAATTCAACTTTTTAACATTGTTTAACTTTAATAGTAAAAAGTTATTAACTATTTATATTGTAAAGTTATTACAACATACACTTATATATAATTTGATCACAAATAACAAGTTTCAAGGTACTTGTCACATTATACTTAATAATCATTGTGCAAGTTTTGTGTTTACACCCTCATAAAACACAGCCATAAAAGTATTCAAATGCCTTCTTTTGCCATATGTCACAAAATGAGTTAGGAGTTAAATATCAGAAATTCACAATGTTACAAAATTTCCCAAAGATCTGCAAGAACCTTGGTACACTAATCTATACTTTTCATCTCAGTGATTGATAAAGTACTGTGCTGTATACATACATATATATATATATATATATATATATATATATATATATATATATATATATATATATATATATATATTATATCTATAACTATCAAAAAGAACTGTACATGTTGAATACTTTATAAGAGGATCTTCTTCAACAAGAAATCTCCCACAAAGTTTAATTGGTGTCAGTTATCTCTGAAGCTCTTGGTTACTGATAATTTAAAGCATGGTATAGATAGCGTGTTAAATCCCTGTAAAATAATCTACACTGAGTGTTAGAATTTGTCTATTCTAAGACACATGATTGGTCAGAATATTTATACATAATTGTACTGATATTTGTAAAAATAAACAAAATATATAAAAGATTAAGAGAGTTGCAGAGAAGTGGACATGTTCATGCTGACTCATTCAATAGAAAATATTCTCAAATTTCTTACATTTAATAAACTAACATTGGAATAAAAATTGGACTGTACAGTATGAATTAAAAGATCCAAAATCTCAACTCAATAGTTACTAAAATTTAGACTTTATGATAGGAATACAATTAATTCCCAACAGCAATTATCCTTTATTCTATTAAATTAAGACAGTTAAAAAAAGTATAACAACACAAAATGAATTATTCTCTGAATATTCTTATATTTCACCACTACGTGACTAGGTCTTCCCATTCACTCCATGTTATAAAATCTCAGAAAGTTTTGACATCTTCCCTCCTACATTTCAATACATGCCCTACTTAATTTTCTCCAGATTTGTGGAAACAACTGAGTTTTGCACTTTTGCAAAGTCCAGTGATAGATTGACAAATTAGAATGAATAAAACTCAAGGATCTTTCAAGGATAAAAAATAGCAAAAAAAAAGGTTGGTAAATCTGTAACATAAAAAACTCTAAATCAAATAATTGTATCTTACACCATTTATTGTGAGACAAGCAAGAAGGCTTACGTAACCTTGAACTTGTTACTATTGCCTTGAAGTGAGACTAATTATATAACTGGTATTGGAACCATGCAGCAACCCATTCTGAAAAGAAATAATTACAATACATCCAACAAATACTTACCTTTAAAAATTATAAAAATTATAAATAATCCAAATAAATGAAGATCCATTTTTTGAAAGACTTTGCAATTTGAATCCTATAAAATGATGTGATATGTATCCATAAATTAAAAGTCTATGACTGACAGGCTGTTAATGAAGTGTCTATACGGCTTCTCTATAATTAATGAAGCCAAGTTTTTAGAAGACAATCAACCAATTTAATCCAGGTAATATGTTTGGGGGTTGGCATTAGGGTGCTTCAAATTTCACCAATCGCTCTAGTTCTTGACACAATAAAATCTTAATTAGATTCTGAGGCTTCACTCTAATCACAAAGCCAGCCTCTCCTGAAAAAGAAAAAGAAAAATATTGTACCAATACTTGTCAAAATAATAATAATAATAATAAAAATAAAAATAAATAAATGGTACAAATAATTTCATAAATGTGAATTCTACATGGTTTTAAATAAATGAATTTTCTTCCAAGAATTTTGAGAACTTCTTCAATTTATTGCTCATTTTGCAGTTTTTGATAAAACTTCACAAACTATTTAGAACTGAAAACACTTTTTTAACATAAGTTTGGTATGATTTTCTTTTTTTAAAAAAACGAAAAATCAGTAAAAACTGTTTCTTTGACTGTTAACAAATATCATTTAAAATCACAAAACATTTGCGGTTCTTACCTACACACAAGCGGGCACCCCAATCATTTTCTACTGTGGTGTCAAGTTACCCATGGCGGAAACTGGCTAGCGAAATACACCGGAAGTTTACAAAACAAAACCACAAATATTTAGGTTTTGAAAATGAAAAAATATATTAAATTTTAATACCATTTCATTTTTTGATAATCTTGGAGACTTGAAAAATAATTTTTATTTTGAAAATCTTATTCTTGTCGCCCAAACTTTTATTGATTTCAACTTGGGGGAGTAAAAGTATCAGCCAAAACTCTCCAAAAAAATATAAAAAGTTTGTTTTGAATATTTCTGATATCATTTTTTCCTAATAAATATATTTTTATGTGTAATATATGTTTGTATCTTAAAACTGAATTTTGAATGTATTTAAATGTGTATTTAAGAAATTTCTTAAAATATTACTTCGGGTATAAGAGAATTTAAGGTCAAACGAGGTCATAGGTTTCATAACTAGGACGACAAGACGTGCACCAGGAAGCATCATAGGGTAAACAACTTCGTTATTTTATAATCTTTAAGAGGTTGATTTTTATAAAAACCATATACCATATAGGCCTTTAAATTTACCTAACTGAGGTCTAATTTTTTTCAAAGAATATTCACTTCAAAACGTTTTTAAGCAGATTACTATTTCAACAAATGCATATGATGGTCTAGGGGGAGATAACTTGTTAGTGCAGCTTCATTAGTTACTGCACGTAACCGGTATTACGCGTCGAATAATATGAGTTGAGTTAGAGTTGAGTAATGGTGTTTTAACGTCCCAGTCAAGAATATTTCACTTATATCGAGACGTCGCCAGCTATAGGCGAAAGTGCAGAAATTTTGCCTGTGTGCTGATGGCATTATAACGCAGGATTCTTTATCGTGCCACGCCTGTGACACGGGACCTCATTAATTTTAAGTTCCCATCCGAAAGAACTGTAACTTTCATTTCGTAATGCCGAGTGCTTGGCGAAAGAACAGTCACTACTCACTTTCAAGTCTTAGATCAGACCCGGCCGGGGTTCGAACCCACGACCTTCCACTTCGTCGAATAATATGAAAATCAGTTATGAGTGAATTATGTCATTAAGCATGGTGGTATATGCATTTGTGGTAACAAATGATCACAGAATTGCATACCTTATCAGATTGTAAAATAAAAGAGATTACAGTTGGCTGCTACCCTAACAGAAATTAAACTGCATATGAACTTACAGTTCTTAATCTGCATGCTTGATAGGTTGAAATCCTCTAACAAAGGGTAACTTGATATATTAAATAATATTGAAAAAGTGGTTAACACTTAACAATGTAATGATTATATGAGTGTAATAGTCTGGACAGCGCAGTTGGTAGTGCACTTGCTTTTAATGTAGGGGACTTGTGTTCGGCCCCATTCCAAACCCTGCATTATTTCCTCCCTGTTACAGTTTGATGGCCAATGTGGCCATCAGAAGTGGTGGACTGGCAATTACATGCCAAACAAAGTCCATCAGAGGGAATGTAGGGTGAGCTTTCCCATAAGACCACACGGAAACTCAAGAAAAACAGGAGAGGAATGAAGCAGTGTGGGAGGTCCCAGTTTCCAACCCTGCAATTTTTCTTTTCCTGTTACATGAGTAGTCCTGAGTAACCATTTTCATTAGCTGGATAGACAAATCCAAGAATAACTTACTTTCACCCACAAAATGTTTTCAACATTATACTTCCTGATTTTTGAAACAGGCAAAACACATACATGTATTGAATTTGTGATTATAAAAAGCCCACAGTTTCTGTATGTCACTTTGACACCTAAGGAATATTTTATTGATGCTAAAGGGACATCTGAACACACTTTATTTTGGTGTTCATTAGTTTCAAAATTATGCATTTGTAACAGTTGTAACAATTGTTTATAAAATATTGCATAATTTATTGGTTTCAGTGTCAGTATGGTGTACAAGTGCTACCCTAGACATTAATTATGCATATTAAAATTTTGATGAGAATAATGATAAAAATGAATAGTCCAAAAACTCTTTACCTGGATACTTTATCTATTTGAGATACGGCTTCTCTGCCAGGCACCTGACATTAGAAGGACAGAGTATTGACTTGTTCACCTGGTGCCTGGATAATGAACCAATTGGTATTTTCTATTTCAATCATTTTCGAAAAAAAGTTTCAACTGGTAAAGAATTGACTCAGTGTAATTCTTTTGAAGAAACTTTTGTACTGGTTATTTATTTCTCTGTGAAAGCCGTCTTCAATCTAAATTATTTGCATGCAAACATTTTAGCATTATTTAAAGCCACATGATGACAAATCTAAAGTGTTAACAATTAAATTGTCAAACATTAAAAGTAAAAGATGACATCGCCAAGAAATGACTTGTGTTTTGGATATTTTTAAATGATAAATAAAAAAAAAATTGATGACCTTTGTTCATTCTTCAAGTTCTAAAAATCAGAAGTTGAATAAGTTTTAAATTGTTTGTTATAGAAATAAATATCTGGCAATGTGCTGTAGTTGTTCAATTTCAACTTTTTTTTATAATTTTATATAAAAATACAGATGTAATTAAAGTATTTATAAAAATATGTCAGCAATAAAAAATAATGCAATCTTCAAACAAAAATGTGGTGCATCATAATCCTTTTTAGTCTGACTGGTAATCAATTATTAATGACATAATAATACATGTATCATATTACAAACTATAGATCTGTCAATAATACCTGGTTTATCTTTTAAAAATAATAATATTAATGATGATGATGATGATAATAATAATTTTTAATATAATAATACATGTAGTGATAATGAGAAAAAAATTTCATTCGTTGCACTCGCACTGAGTTCCACATACCATACTCTGTAAACTATTTAAAGCAAGATTAATCCCTTGAGTCTTGACACTTTGTACCATATATCATTACAAGGGAGATTTTTTAAGATACATACACATTAAAAATAATCATATACTACAGACATTAATGCAATTTATACCTTGGTATTGGATGTTCAGAGAAAAACTAGAAAAAGTCCAAATATAAGATACAAAATTTCTTTGATTTGGTACATAATAGCTTTAAATAGAATGTTATTACAAGATGTTTTGTCATGTAATCAACTCAGTCATTGTCAAAAAATTCACCCAGTCATTGTCACATAATCCAATCAGTCACTGTCATGAAATTCACTCATTGACTGTCACATAATCCAGTCAGTCACTGTCATGTTATCTACTCAGACACTGTCTGACATGTAATTAACACAGTCACTGCCAAAAAATCCACCCAGTAATTGTCACATAATCCAATCAGTCACTGTCATGTAATCCACTCAGTCACTGTTTGACATGTAATCAACTCAGTCACTGTCAAAAAATCCACCCAGTCATTGTCACATAATCCAAACAGTCACTGTCATGTAATCCACTCAGACACTGTCTGACATGTAATCAACACAGTCACTGCCAAAAAATCCACCCAGTCATTGTCACATAATCCAATCAGTCACTGTCATGTAATCCACTCAGTCACTGTTTGACATGTAATCAACTCAGTCACTGTCAAAAAATCCACCCAGTCATTGTCACATAATACAATCAGTCACTGTCATGAAATTCACTCAGTGACTGTCATGTAATCCACTCAGTCACTGTCTGACATGTAATCAACCCAGTCACTGTCAAAAAATCCACCCGGTCATTGTCATGTAATCCACTCAATCATTGTCATGTAATCCACTCAGTCTTTGTTATGTTATACATTTAGTCCAGTGCTTCAGATTATTTTGCAAAACCAGTGGCCAAACTGGCCCATTCTGTGCAGAAACGAGCGGCCTTTTTTGAAAGTTAGGGGCCAATAATTCTTTCTTTACCAAAAGATACAGGGTTTAAGTTTGATGCCATGTTAGATGTTTTTCCTTTAGTCTATGAATAGACTTGAAATTACAGCATCATTATCCATGGGTAAATATCCCAATATTCATGCGACTATGATCAATTATGCATTTCAAGTTTCAGGTAGGTCCACATTTTGATTTATTTTAATAAAAGAATTAAAAACATAAACTATATTTACCCATTATTGCCTTTTGTTGAGGGCACTATGCTCTCAAAGTGCCCCCTACAAAAGGTAATAATGGGTTAAGTGCATCACATGACCTTGATTTACTTCAAAATCTGTACAAAGCAGGTGGGGTGATTAACCAGGTTGCTGCAGAAGAAAAAATGGCAAAATTGCAGTAGTGCCTGGCACTATGCTCTCATATTTCCTACTGTGTTATCCAATGGAATACCTAGTTTCTATCATGTGATGCACAAATTTCCATTAATACAGAAAGCAATTGGATTAATAAAAAAAAAAATAATAATAATAATAAATTTTATAATAAAACATTGACTAATAGTAATGTTACATTCCCTAGCAGACAGCTTGCAGATGTCTAAAGCTGAGCAACCATGTGACAGCTCTAACAAATGTATCAATAAATAAACAATGGCTTTACTGGGTGTTTTAATTCTTTTTTCTTTGTCTTGACTTAATATTTACAGGTTTCTTCATCAACTTAGGTCGTTTTTGGCAAAAACAAGAGGATGCTCCTTTGCATCCTTGTTGACATTTTCGTTTTCGTTTTACGACTACCCTAAAATCAGAGGTATTCCAAGTTACAATAATTTTTACAGACACTTTCTGTTTCTGTCCTCTAATTATTTCTTATGATGATCGAAAGAAAGTGTGCTTTAGATCTAATACCATTCATATTTTAGTGCGCCCCTCTCAGTGCACTTTGTACAATTTTCATGCGTCATTTTTAAAAATTATGCGGGATGAACGCGGGTGCAATGACAATCTGAAGCACTGTTAGTCATTGTTATGTAATCAAGCTACTCAGTCACTATCAAGTAATCCACTCAGTCACTCACATAATCCACCCAGTCACTGTCCTGTAATCCACTCAGTCACTGTTGTAATCCACTCAGTCACTGTCATATAATCCACTCAGTCACTCACATAATCCACCCAGTCACTGTCCTGTAATCCACCCAGTCACTGTTGTAATCCACTCAGTCACTGTCATATAATCCACTCAGTCACTGTTGTAATCCACTCAGTCACTGTCATATAATCCACTCAGTCACTGTTGTAATCCACTCAGTCATTGTCATATAATCTAGCTACTCTGTCACTGTTGTAATACACTCAGTCACTGTCATGTAATCTACATCCTGACAGTCACTGTCATGTTATTAACTCAGTAACATGACAGTGACTGAGTGGATTACTCTGTCACTGTCCTAATCTACTCAATTTTTGTCATGTAATCTACTCAGTCATTATTGTGTAATCCACTCAGTCACTATCATGTAATTCACTCACTGTCATAAAGTCCACTTAGTCATTGTCACATAATCCAATCAGTCACTGTCATGAAATTCACTCAGTGACTCATGTAATCTCCTCAGTCACTGTCATGTAATCTACACAGTTGCTGCCATGTAATCATCTCAGTCAATGTAATGTAATCTACACATTTGCTCTCATGTAATCCACCCAGTCACTGTATTGTAATCTACACAGTTGCTCTCATGTAATCCACCAAGTCATTGTAATGTAATCCACCCAGTCATTGTAATGTAATCCACCCAGTCATTGTAATGTAATCCACCCAGTCATTGTAATGTAATCTACACAGTTGCTGCCATGTAATCTTGATCACTGACACACATAGTCTACTCCCTTGCTGTCATTTATTCACTCAACTATTTATCATATCCACAAATCATTGTCATGTAATCCACTTTGTCACTGATATATTATTCATTTAGTCTATCCCTTAATCCATAATTCTGTCACATGACCCACTCAGTCTCACATAATCCACCAATTCTATCACATAATCTACTCAGTCTGTCACACAATCCACTCAGTCTGTCACATAATCCACTCATTGTAATTCTTTGGCATGACTTGGACTTTAATGCCATCATTTGACTGTTTTCTAATTGTGGTTATCCAATTTCACATCACAAAATGGAAGTTTTCATAGGAATATACAATAAAAAGAATCATAAACTGTGTTGCTCATATGATACTGAACTTATTAAACTCATTTATTTATTTATTTATTTATTTAGTTATTTATTTATTTATTCATTTATTTATTCTTTTATTTTTTTAATGGGGTTTTTCATCACAGTCAAGAACATTTCACTTATATTGAGACATCACCTAATATAGGTGAAGTGGCAGAAATTTTGACCTTTGCAGTGTACTTAGGGCAATGTGCAGGGAGTGTTGTTCAACGTGCCATGCCTGCCATGACATGGGGCATGGGTTTTTAAGGTCTTATTTTAAGGACCCCTCTCATTTTACATGTTTATGAAAGTCATACAAGGCTTGTTGTATAAAAATTTATTCAACCCGTTTTACAAATTACCATACAACTGTTACATACTGGTAAATTCTCATATCCTTTATATGTAGATTGTTATGTAAGATGAATGTAGATTTATAAAACAATAAATAGATCAGATACATTGCATATTTATCAGGTTTATATATATAACAGTTTTGTGACAGCTGATAATTGTTGATAAATTGAATAGAAATAAAACTGTTAATTTATGCTTATTAAATGATATTATATTTCACGTATTAAGTTCTAGTCTGTCAGATGTTTAATACAAATCTTTTATACATGCATGTGTTTTATTTTTGGCATGTCTTTGTTTCATGTATTAATAATGTCAGTACAATCTATAAATTGTGGATGAAGTAAGGGAGGTAACTCTCAAAGTCCAAATTATTTCTGTACTTTGAAGACCTTGAAAAGATTTCATAGCACTGAGTATAGAAGGACTTGTGTAATAACTTCATTGTGAATGTTAGCACCAACACTTAGTTACAGTTACAGATTATTAATAGAAAACTGTTAATTTAGACTTTTAATGGACTATCCAGGTATAACTGAGGCATTCCATTAGGAGTATTCTGCCAGCTGTTTTCTCTCTAAATTTTATTACCAGTAATTGATGTAATTTATTGATATTTCATGTGGGATTACATGTTTTTAATCTCCATTTACAATCAGTTTCAAGTTTACTAAGACATTGCATTTAGTTTATATGGAAAATTCTGGGTTTTTTTTCACTTCCCTATACAGATTACAATACAAAATAATGAATTCTTTCCAGCCTGTCTGTTTATAAAACAAAGAATATAAAATTTTTTTGTTAGTTTCACAATTTCATTTTCTTCTGTTAGACTATGTTTTTGCTGATTAAGAAATATTTGTCTATATTTTTGCTCATGAAGAAATGTGTACAAATTTGGCACTGGTAGTTAAAATTTTGTCTAGATTCAACCATAAGCTTGTCTTATCAACAGTGATTGATAAAGATGGTTGAGTGTTTATTGACAATTGTTTAATTTTTTTGGTCAATTTGAGGGCAACAAGGGTAATGAAGTCAAGAATAACTTATTTGATAGAAAAAAAGTTGCCCATAATGCCCGGGTTCACATTTTTTTTTTTGTTTTTTCCTTGCCTTCTGTTAACATGGTTATACCAGACTGTCAGTGCATGTGCATATATTATCCTTACTTTACTTTTTCAGTCCAGTCCTGTACTGAGATTATTTAGATCATCCTGGCAAAAATTTAAAAACAAAAAACAAAACAAACAAAAAACACAAACACACCAAAAAAACAAACAAACAAATAAAAAACAAAAAACAAACATAAAAACAAGCAACAACAACAACAAAAAAAAAAAAAAAACCAAAAAAAACCCCAAAAACAAAACAAAACAAAAAAAACAAGAGTCATATGTACTGGACCTTTGATTTTTTTTTGTAGTCCATAAGAACTTCACTTTCATGCAAATGATACATGTCACATGTACTATTTACTGTAGCACTTCGATAACTCAAATTTCCATATCTCAAATACCACAGATAACTCGGAAGTCTTTATTTTGTCCTCACCGGTTTTGGTTTGCAGTTTAAAAATCTATTAAAAATTAACTTAAAAACTCAACTTTTTTTTAAAAATGTGTGATTAATGGCTGTTAAATAAAAGGAACAGAGAAATCACATGTACAGAAATTATTGATAATTAGGCTATTGTTATATTCAAGAAATGAACCAAGTAATTATAGTTATCTACCATATCAATTAATATTAATTAAGAAATTAATATTTAGTACCATCAAGAACAATTAGGCTAATCCCCTTCAATAATAACAGAAGCAGAGTAATATGCCGCTGTCGATAACATTTCAACTTTTGACTTAATTTCTTGAAGCTTAATTTTAATGTCTAATCATGTGGTACCCACGACAGCATTAAAGACTTATTGCAGTGCTTTTTAAATTTTATTAACTATCTGAGAATGTAATTATTAAGTATTGTTGATATATATGTACATATATCTGATTTCCGATTCCGTTGTTCTTATACATCAAGATTTCAAAATAAAAGAACACGTTTAGCATGCTTTTGCCGTCAATATCAGTTCTTAAATTAATTGATTATTCATTTTTGTTTTGAAAGTATCTATAAGAATTAAGTTTTTTCTCTATTACATTCAAGTACCAGTAACTGTTTACAACTTCAAAGATATATTGAGGTGACATCATCCTTCATTCTTCAACTTTGATAACTCGAACACCACGATAACTCAAAGTCACCACCGAAGTTCAGTGCACTTCGAGTTATTGAAGTTCTACTGTATTTCTAATTAGGTAATAAAAACCATTTTCAATGAATTTATATAAAGTTTGAGAAATTCATTAAAAGTTCAGACAAACAAGATTGAATAAAAGAATTCAGACTGTATTTTTAGAAGCCAGATCTTTTTACAGGGCCACTGAGGTAAGGGGCCCATTCAGATTTAAAATGTTACTGGTATTTAAAAAACAACTAAGGTTGGATATAACATACTCTCTAGTTGTGTTACATTATGGATACGATTGCCTAGTTTATAACTTGTGAAATCCTATTTTCTGACTTTGTCTGTGTTTGTTGTTTAATGAGGTGAAAAAGTAGAATGTGAAAATAATACTAGTAAATATTAGTACTAGTAACACTAATAAATTACTTATATAAGTATGTACCTGTAAGTCATCAATTATAGAGTATTAATTAATTTTACACTTTTTACTTCAAAAATATCCCATAGATATATTCTCAGTTAAATACTTGAGGGTTTTATCATATTTACAAAGAAGTATTTGTAATCACTGGTCTGTGAAAGTAATCAGTATAAGTTATATAGATGACTTACATATGTATTACGAAACATCCTGGTTAATGTGTTTTGTGTTTTTTAACTAAACGGTCTTTTAACAGTAGGATCTACCCCAAGTGGGATTCAAACCTAGGAAGTAAGAGGCACTGTGGTATGTAAATGCATGCTTAGGTAGACCACTCAGTCACCGATGGCCCAAACACCTCAAAAATCAAAAGTCATTTGTGTGGCTTGAAAAGAACCCTCATTGTTTATTGTTAAAAGAACATCACCAAGATCCAAATTTCACCTTTAACTGGTAACATCACAATGTGATAAGGTTATCTGATTTTGGAGATACAACCCCCTTCCACTAACGGGTCCTTTGGATGAAACCCTAAAAGCCAATACCCTGTGTCATGGCAGATGTAGCACATTAAAGAACACTCACTGCACATTGTCCTAAATTGCCCTAAGTACACTGCAAAGGTCAAAATTTCTACCACTTCACCTGTAGCTGGTGATGTCTTGATATAAGTGAAATATCATTGACTGGCACATAAATACCCATTAAATCAATCAAACCCTTCCACTAACCAAATTAAAGTTTAATTATCATTTTTGCTTTACCATGCTCAGAATCCTAATTATTAAACTTGGTTGATTATTAAATGGCTCCCTTTATCAGATTCCATTTTCTCTGCATTTTTTTTTTTACAGAAAAGAAGATTAGAATAAAGCATCTGTAGTTATATTAAGAAGTTTATTTACCAGTTAAAGGTCAGTCAATATGTATTTATAATCGTCTATAATTACATGTCATCATCGTCTTAAAGATGATCAAAACATGATAAGGTAAATTTATGACAGTCATGACTCACCATATATAGTAATGTAAAGTGGCCTGATTATATGTTTACATAGGGTGTTGTAAGTACTTTCATCTGGTTTGGTATACTGATTTTAACTTTGAAAAAGTTATGGCTGTTCGCTGGTAGGTTAAAATTTTTTTTAGAATTTTTAACTACATGTGTAAATGTTTGAATTTATGTTAGCTTTTGTTTTATTTGTACAATGTATTGTTTATTATCTGGGAAATAATTTTTCCATATGGTAGTTTTAACTTCCTTGATAGGGTTAAGATGGTGTGTGTGTGTGTGTGTGTGTGTGTGTGTGTGTGTGTGTGTGTGTGTGTGTGTGTGTGTGTGTGTGTGTGTGTGTGTTTGTGTGTGTGTGTGTGTGTGTGTGTGTGTGATGAGACTGCCTCATGCATGAGTAGATCATATCTGAAATATCTGAAATATTTTTTATATTAAAAAAAAAAAACAAGTCTGGGCACTAATTGTGCACTAATACTAACTTGACTTGTTACTTGTATTTAAGAGAAATTACAGTTGTGTATTGAAGAAAATATTTGTACCCGTTATGAGAGAGAGAAAAAAGATGAGATTTTTTTTTTCTTTTAAATCCATTGCAGGATTTAGCCAGACATTTAAATTTCTTTCTAGAACTAATGCACGAAGAACTTTTTACCATTTGAGATAAGAAGATATTGTCTTAAGAAAGTTCCCACTGTCAATTGACATTTAATCACAGCTAAGGCCAAAGAAAAGACAAATTTGTTTATGTTTCTGTCTAGTTCTCTCTTACTTTTCTTTTCATTTTGCTTTAATGTATTTTGTTTGTAATGCAAATTATGGGCAAATGCTGTAAAAGCTTAGAACATAAAAGACAAGTGAGCAGTGAGCAACAAAGGTCCTTTTTTGACTTTTTTTTTAGTTAGAAGTTTACAAATCATAATCTTTCCACAATTACAATTTTGAGAAATTGGAGAAAAAAATGTGGGTAAAAAACATTGCCATAATGATGTGCAAAGGTCTTCCAAGCTTATAAGATCATCAGACTGGTGTTACATAAAGCAACTGAGAATCATCTTTGCATGGGACACCAGACCATTGCATCATTACCTATTCAGTTGGCAACCAGGTAAATTGGAACATTGTTAAATTAAATGTATTCAAGGATAAAACATGTAGCTTTTTGGGGGTGGGAACCCAAAATCTTGAACCATGCATGTGTCTGGGACCATGTGGGTGGGACCATGAGTCTGGGACTATGTGTCTTGGACCATGTATCTGGGACCATGGGACCATGTAGGTGGAACCATGTGTTTTGGACGATGTGTCTGGGACCATGTGTCTGGAACCCTGTTGGTGGAACCATGTGTATACAAATGGTGTATTATTTGCTTCATAAATCTCAAATTTTCAGCAGTGGTTTAATGAAGATGTATAAATATACAGGTACACATTCATTTAATTTTCAGGTTATGGTTAGTGGGAATTTAAAAGAAAAAAACTTGTTTTAAAACAGGTTTTTTGTAATATTATCCTGTAAAACATGCTCCACAAGTTAATGAACTGGAAAAAGATCTAAATTTAAATAGATGAATTTGTTAAGAGTTCATAATCAGTCTAGTTTTGTTCTTTTGGTTGGGGAGGAAATCAATAACATGTTAGCAATTAGGTATGCATGTACTTTATTATTTAAAGTTAAAAGGTCATTTTTTTAACTGATACTATCACTATTTCACTATTTTTAAAAATAATTTTTTTTTTATTATTTGAATATGCTCAAATTGGTAATTACAAAATGTATTAAAATTTTGTACATTTCATTTATATTGATATAAAAATATTTATTTATTTATTTATTTATTTATTTATTTATGTTTTTAAGTATACTGATAATACATGTAAAAATATGTGTACTGTTTATGCAGTTGATAGTTTTTAATGACTTAGAAAACCTGTCATTAGTACCTGTAATCATTGTTTATTCATCATACTTAAATATGAACCAAAACTTTTTACTCTCATCAATATGATGCAGTTTTCTGCATTTTAGTATTTAAATGGTATTTTAAACGTAATTGAAAATAATCTCTGTTTTATGTATCCTTAAAAAGAGTATATATATGTAAATATGAAATATATCATCATGAAATATATTGAAATATTTTTCAAATAATTCTAATCAAAGTAATTTAATAATTTGTCAAAAATTAAAAAAAAAAACTATGTTAAGCCCATTAATTGATATTATAAGTTACATTGCCTTTTGCTGCCTATGTTTGAAATATCTCCTGGGCAAATCCTAGTGTGAGAAAGTTTGCCAGTTTCTTTACTGAAGATTGGTGGTTTTCAGTGGGTACTAAGGTTTCTTCCACCAACCTAGAACTAACCATCTTGATATATTTGAAAAATCCTGACTAAGTTCTAGAACACTAAAGCTGCACTCCTACAAACTTAAAAATTTCAGATGAGCTTTTTTTAGTTCTGTGGGCCTGTTATACACTGGAAGTTTTGTAAGTTTGAATTTATTGCTTTACTTGAAAAATAAATGTACCAGTATGTAATTACATGTACTATCATAAGAACAAAAAAAATAAAATAGAATAAAATAAATAAATAAAATAATAATAAAATAAAAAAATAAAAATTAAAAAAAAAATGTTCTTGTTTAAATGTTTTGAACTAAATATTTGATTATGCTTATTTTGAAAAACTCTAATTGGCTTTGAAATTTTCCTATAAATTACACTGATATGAAACTGAAATTTTATTTTATTACAATTTATATTATTTTTGTGAATTTTTTTTAGTGTATCATATATAAATTGATAATTACAGAATTTTGGCACACATGCAGTAATGCACCTGGTTTTTTGGCTGGTTAATTTGTCATGCGTAAAATGATTGTACCAATATCTGTTTAGATAATTAGGACATCAGTCTAAAGATGTTTGTAGAATTAGTTCATTATCCATCCAAAAATGAAACTGGATAATATCTTCAATTCAGTTAAACTTCATTTAATGAGTTTTTTATATACCGTAAGTATTATAAATATTTTTAGTAGCATTTCAACACTCTTAATTTTGATTATTATTGATTCATCTGAGGTTTGGAGAGTAAAAATATTGCTTTATGGAAGGCAACAGGTTCAATTTTATTTACTAACTTTGAACTGGAAAGTGAGAATTTTATCAATTAAGTCTAGAATCACAAACAGGCCTATTGCACTAAACTCCTCATACAACATTTTATCTAAATTTATAAAACATTTTAGGGTCTGATGATTTATTTTAATGCTATGATTTTTCAGGAAGTTATGCCCCATTGATACTCAATTGTAACTGCTAAGCTACTGCTGTTGTCATCTAGTTACTTGTTATGAAAGACACATAAGTCAAATTAGACATGATTAGTTTTTGATTTTTATATAACTTGTACTGAGTCAGGTTAACTATCCTGGTAGTATTTCACAAACCTTGCCTTTATTTGTCATGCAGTAAGTACTATGCAGTAAACATTATATATATATATATAAATGACTACAATTTATATTATTAAGACATATATAAAATTAAAATGTTATAACTCTTTGAACAGTACAACACTTGGCTGTAGATATGGTCTTTTTTTTATTGTTTTTTTTTTTGACAAACTTAGTTAAAGATATTTATTAATTAGTCTAAGCTATTGATGAAAGTGGAAGCTTATTTTTCTTATTCATTATGGCAAAGGGACAATTTTATTTGAACTTTTGGAGTTTTTAGCATGCTGTGACATTGACCTTTAACCTTGAACTCCATTTCTTGTGAATACCATACAAAAAGTTACAAACATCCATAACAAGTTGACAAATTTCATTTAAATCCTTCTCATTATTCCAAAGTTATGGAATGGAAAGAAAAATGTAAACGTGCCGACAGATAGACAGATAGTGCCATATCATAATACATCTGTATACACATGTGTATAAAATATATGCATGGTGCTGAGCCAAGGAAGCAAAAATTATTGGAAGTCATTATAGGTAAATCCAGTTACATTTTAATTAAAATGCAGATGACCCTAACAGGATGTCAGCATCTGCGAATGTATATGTGTTGAGTTGAGAGATAAATTTCCAAATCATTTGTATTATAAATTTAGACCAACAACAATTCTAATCATGATATCCTTGTTTGATGTCATTGACAGACATTTATGTCATTGATGGACATTTACGTCATTGATACATATTTACGTCATTGACAGACATTTACATACTTGTGACTTTTTTCAGTGTCCGACACATTAATATAATTTTTAAAACATTTAGGGGAAAATTAATGACAGGTTAGGGTCAACAAAACAGAGACTAAGGAAGTTCTAGACAATTAAAATTCATGATAAATGTGTCTTCACTTTTCTGTGATAGTGGCAAACTAACTTGGCGAGCTAGCACTTTAACCAGTTAGTTGCCCTGAATGCATCTAGTTGACACAAACTATAATACATACTTGCATATCTCACAAACTTGTTCTGAAAGTAATCTATAGATATAAGTAGTCATATTCTTGTCGGGAAATGATAAAAAATGCTGATCTGATGTTAAACAACATAACAACATCATTTTCGTGATGTCAGATAGTGATATACAGATTCGCTATTCTTTAGACCATTGACAAAAATCATCCTTGTATCTGACCTTTGATGAAGATTTTAAAAATTAAATTGAAATGGCCTTTTGATGTCCCATATTGTTACTTCAGTACAAATTTGACAAAACTAAAATGCTAAAGGTTATTTTCTCACAGGTATTTTTTTTTAGCAAAATTTTCAATTTAATGATTTTCAAAACAACATAATTTGTAATTCATGTTAAAAAATCATCTATGTTTAACAAAATGTCCTTATATCAGTATATAATGATTGATTGGTTATTTCCTCTTTGCTTACATAGAAGTTTTATACCTGGAGGCTCGTTGGTAAATTACATATATTTCGTGACAGACCAATAGAGAGTTAGATGTTATATAGATCATGTTTATATAGATATATAGGTATTTATATGTTATTACAAAATAACCTCATCATAAACAGCCAGGTGTTCCAGGTATTAAGATGTTCAGGTAATTTAAAAAAAATTTTTATTTTACATTTATCATTTAATTAAGTTATTTATTTATTTATTTATTTATTTTATTTATTTAATGATCTTGTTTATTTTATTTGTTTATATTATGTTGTAATGTAAAATCCAATAAGTTTTAATTAACTTGTGGAATAAATGAACATCATATATTTATTTATAAAAATGTCTAGGTTAATACCATAAATTATTGTCTTATTGATTTTCCTGTCTGAGAAAAATGAAAGTATATTATTAACTTCCAAAATAAATAGTATCATCGGAGAAAACTGCAGGTATTTAACACTTAATATGATATCACCATATGAAAAAAACTACAGGTATTTTTATAAACTCCACAAGTTAAATGTCACCATCTGGGAAAAGTGCAAGTATACATACAGAAAAGCTTATGGTTATTAGTAAGGATCTTGTCATCCAGGATGTAAAATTAATGAATTATAAGAAAAACAAGGAAAACGTCAATGTACTCATAATGATAAATTGAAATTTTGATGTTAGGAGAATTCAAGATAATTATAGGGTTTTTGTTTTTGTTTTGTTTTTTTTTTTTTTCCTTTTTTAACATCACTAGCTAGAATTTATTTGTATTTTTTTTAATGGAATTTTGTTAATGTTTATAATATTCACTAAAACACCACATAATATTTGCTTGAATACCTCATAATATTCTCTAAAACACCACATAATATTCTCTAAAACACCACATAATATTCTCTAAAACACCACATAATATTCTCTAAAACACCACATAATATTTGCTTAAACACCAAGTAATATTCTCTTAAACACCAGATAATCTTTAAAACACTACATCATATTTTTAAAAACACCATGAATTGTTCTTTAAAACTCGACATTATATTTTGACAGGTCAGTAACTATGATATCAATGACATTGTTACAAGCTGATGTCATTTATCTTAGTCACACAATCATGACTTTTACCAGAACATTGTAGATCTGATAATGTGCCATAGATATGTAATGAATGTTTTAAGTTTCAAAATGTCAAAAATAATATTTATTATCATGTACCAATGATCATGAATTATACCAGACCTGTCAATATTATTTCATGTAGTAGATATGTTATAACTAAAAAATTATACATATATTTATCATGAACATAATGATCATAGTGACTTTCACTGGGACCTTTTCAGTACGATTTCATGTAGTAGATATGTTAGTAATTCTAAGCTTCAACAACAACAACAACAACAAGTACAAAACTGCAACAAAAATTCAACTAAAAAAAATTATTTTCATATACTGGTGATGTTGTCTTTTACCAGATCCTTGTCAATATAATTCAATGCAGAAGATATTTCATGAATGTTTTGAATGATAAAATTAAAAATGGTATATGGCTGATTTATTAGGAGTTTTAAGTCCCCCCAAAAATATAGATACATATACAGTGTAAGTATTTATATTAGCATGTATTATATTTGGCACTCCCGAGGGTCTCAAACATTTAGCGTGTATTAATATTAGTGTTGTCATTGTTTTCCCTTTAGACAAGCGAGCTAAAATTAATGTTGAGGTGTATTAATATTGACGGAAATTAATTTAACACCAAAAGCACCAATATTAATACACAGCCAAAATAAATACTTATACAGTATATAAAATATATAGAAAATATACTAACCAAAAATTTCTAACACAGTCAATAAATAATATTTTATTTAAAGTCTGACTGTGTATATATATATATACAGGTTTGTATTTATATATATATTTATTTTATATCAGTAATGAAATAATGGAAAATATTTAACTGATAAAACACATATTTTCACAGTAGTGAAATACATACATTTTCACCGGTGAAAATATATGTAATTCACTCCGAATTCCTTCATGTGCAATTTGGAGGGTTTTTTTAAATTAGAGTTACGGGTGTCCTGAACTTGTTTCTCATCACACTTCCGTGCCGCAGGTTTTTCCGAATTGCGTCAACCATTAGACAAGCGAATAACAGCGTACCTTGTCAATGTTGTTTATTATCGTCAACAATGGTCACATCTGTACGTCGACGGCACAATCCATTGTTTTAATTAACCAAACATGTCAGATATAAAAACAATTCAAACAGTGATATAAAATAAATAGAACATTTAACAGTGAAGTATGAATATGAATTTTATTTTGTCTTGTGAAGTGAGAAAATCAATATTTTCACTCGACGGCTGTGCCGTCTCGTGTAAATATTCTTTTTCTCACTTCACTTGACGAAATAAATTTCATATTCATACTTCACTGTTAAATATCCTATATATATATATATATATATATATATATATATATATATATATATATATATATATAATCATGACTTTTACCAGGTATCTTGATAATATGATTGTTCGTGATAAACAAGTTTCAAACTGCAGAAAAACAAAAAAAATTTTATTATGAAGAAGTGACATATATTTTATACTTAACCTTTCTTAATTAAACTTGGAACAAACGACCAAAATAGTTTTTTGTAATTGATATGTTTAAACTCATTGAAACTTAACAATATTTTAAGTAGAGTCAGTGTGTATTGGCATGTAAGATGCACTTTATATACTGATATATATATATCACTAAATATATAAAAGAAATACTTGCTGATTATGCTCCATTTCTTTGAGGGAATGGAACGAAGATTTTGATAATGTTTACTAGGTAATTAAGATTTTTTGTCGAGCCTGGCATTGCCATAAGGCCAGACTTAGGTGTTACTTTTCCGGTGTTGTCGGTGGTGGCGGCGGCATGTCAAAATGTGAAAGTTTATGTTAAAGTAATGTATTTTCTACTCGAACAAAAACTAACGGGCGAGACATTTTAGTCCATGGAATTCTTGTTTAAAAACAGTTTACCATTGTATTTAATGCCAAAGATGTTTTTTTAATTAATTTTAGTAAAAAATGTATATAAATAATAATGCTTAATAAGTAAATATAACATGTGAAAAAAGCATAATAAATTAAAGTTTTTTACCTCTAATTATGATGAGTCTCATTTTCTTTGGAAATTTTACTAGCATTGAATCATTAATTTTCCTTTGGTTAAAATTTTTTACAGATGTTGGCAGATGTATTATATTTTTTGTCTGTCCACCTTAGTGGTCAACACATAGGTTATTGTAGGATTACTTATTTATAGATGTTTAGATAAGATATGGGTCAAGTTTGAATTTTTTTGGTTAAGCAGTTTTGAAGTTGGTACTACAATCAGTGCTCAACAAATCTTTTGTTCTTTGATGTCATATTGCTGAAGTTCCAGAGTTAAGGACCTCCTCGTCTGAGTGGTCTAAAGAGTGCATTTACGCATCACAGTGCCTCTTACTGCCTAGGTTCAATTCCAACAATTGGTACAAATTCTAGTTTAAGAAACTTTATCAGTTTGCTTGCCAAGAGTAGGTGATTTTCTCGGGGAACTATGATTTCCTCTACCATTCCAAAACAGACAGCTTTTTATGAGTAAAGAATCTTGACTGGAACATAAAACACCATTACTCATTCCAGAGTTGAATTGTCAGACAAAACTTTTAACCTGTCGCCTTTATTTACCAAGAAAAACATTATCTAAAATACAATATTTACTGTTTTACTGTTTTTCAGGAACAATGGCTTACATTGGTATTTTTTTACAAGTTGTGTGACTTAATCATTAGTCTCAGTAATTTTTGATAAAGTTGATCTGATTCTAGAAAGTAACAAATATTTCTGACATTTTTCAGGTCTACAATGAAGGCTGCTTTGAGTTGCCCATTTTTGGGCAGGATACCAATGAATCAGGTGAAGAAAGCAGCTCCGCAGATAATGACATATGTTGATCGTTGTCCAATAATGAACCATGCAATGAGGTACATGTCGGTCATGGCAAGTCCAGAAGCTGCAGAAAAAGGTAAGTAAACTGTAAAATTGGTTTCTTCATTATTAATACAAAGGAAAACAACCATGAAAACTCTGATGTTTGTCTATTGTGTAAAAAAAAAAACAAAAACAAAAACAAAAACAAAAAAGCAAAAGAATGTAAGTCAACAAAAATGTGACTCGCTCACCTGTTTGAAAAGCCTTAACCTAAAAATGAGCATTATTTCTTTCTTGCTGAAGGTGGGTGATTTACTTTCTAAACTTCTGTCTATTCTTGTAAATTACCTTATTTCACTCTTACATTGTTGAGGTCAAATGTCTTTTTTTTTTCTTGATGGACTAGATGTACAGATGAGCTACACTATTTTGACAGCATACAAGTTGTCGAAGAAGTAAAACAAATTAAAAAAAGTTTTTGTTAATGGTAGTTGTCCTTTATGAAAATGTTCAAATTCTGCAAAAATCAAGAGTGGAATGAGGGTGTTTTATAACCCTAGACAGGATTTTTTCGCTTGTGTCAAGGTGGTCAGTTCTTGGTTGGTGGAGGAAACTGGAGTACCTGGAGAGAACCAGCAATCTTTTGTAAGTGAACTGACTATCTTTCTCACTCTAGAATCTGCCTGAGTAGGATTCAAACCAAGGCAGTGAGAAGTGTAATGACCTGTAAGCACAGTCTTCAGACCGCTAAGCCCCACTTTGAATTAAGAGCAGATGAAGTTAAAATATATGTCTTTTATATGAAGATGATCTTCAAAGAATTTTTTCCTATGTTATCACCTTCTCTGCAGTGTAAATGTGGAGTAAAAACAAGTTGCAAGATATGTTTTAAACATACTTAATTTTAAAGTGTGAAATTCATTTACAATGACTTTGTGTGTGAGGTACCTTATAGGAATGGGACAGTGCCTGTAGCACTGGATATTGTCTTAGCAATTTCTCTCTAGTAATACTTTCACACATACTTGTACTTTGATATATCACAAGATATTAAAAAAATTGCCATGTTTATTATTATTATTATTATAATTATTATTATTATTGTTATTGTTATTAATTTTGCAGAAGAAGTGGTACAGAAATGTCCATTTTTATCCAATCAGAACAGCTGTGAGTTGGCAAGCTCTGAGATACAGGAAGATCTTATTCATTTGCAGCAGAAGGGTAATTGTTTTATTTTTTCATTCTTAGTTTCCTAAAAGTATGGATTACTCTACAACTGAGTTAGCTGACCACTTAACAAGTAATGATCTGTCTGATATGAATACCAAAAAATTTCAAAAAAATTATTTATGATTAATTGAATAATGATATTGTGATATCAGTAAATAAAAAAGTAAATAAATAAATAAATAAAAAGTAAGAAAGAAGAAGTCCCTTTTAGTTTACAGGACAAAAAAATCTATGTGATGTTAGAAATTTGAACTTCATACACATGCTTCTCTATTTGCAAAATGAAGAAAAGGGATTTTAAAAACACTCAACTTATTTGGTTTATACAGAGGTGATTCCAATGGCAGGTTTTACCATATTTGTACAAAAAGGTGACTTAAAATGTGTTTTTGATACCTAATGTTTGTATCACATTTTACTGGTATTTTTTTCAGCACAAGCATTTAGCAGTGTCAGTAGTGAAGGGGAACTCAAGAAATGCCCAATACAGCACACCATGCCGGCCATAACTAAGGACAAGGGAGAGAACTCTGAGGACCAAACTGGTGACAAAGTAATGATGACAAACAATGCTAATATTGATAGTACCAAGGTTTCTTTTCCATCAGGGTTAAAGGTCGACCAGGCTATGAAGCACATCAAAGAGATAACAAGTAGAGGAGGAGGAGGTGGTAGTGGGGGTGCAGGAGGTTTGTTCTAATTTATTTTGTTTATTTAATTTCCATTACCAAGTCAACAAGAATTCCTTTGTGGAACTAGTAGCTTTTCAAGGACTGTTAAACTTCTAACTACCTTTTTGAAATCTTGCATAATTTGCAGTATGCCCTACAGTTAGGCTTTTTCCATGACATAAGAAAGAAAGAAACATATAATATATTATGACTATTTGTATTTTGAGGCCTTATTAGTGAAAAAAAATGTATACTAATTTTCTACTTTTCTGGGATTTATACCTTTTTTTTGAGTTTGAATTGAGTGAATTGGAATAATGTTTTATGCCTTTTTAAAAAATATTTCATTTATATGGAGGCATTCAATCTTGGAATGGTTGAGGAAAGTAGAATGTCTTGAGAAAAGTAGGTGTTCAAATAACTATATCTTATTTGAATCTGCCTGAGTGGGATTCGCAGTGAAAGGTCATGTGCTCCAAAACCCAGTGATTCATACTTCTTGTCCACAAAGATCCTTCTTATGAATTGAGCACTCCACTAAGTGGACAAGACCTATATAATATTATACTAAAATTAGCTCTTGATTTATTTATTTATCTTTAAAACAGGTCCATCATCAACTGGATTTGATTATGAAAAATTCTTTGCTGGGGAAATTGATAAAAAGAAAAAAGACCACAGTTATCGGGTGTTTAAGAAAGTTTTACGTAAAGCATCCCAGTTTCCGTTTGCTGAGGAGTTTTCTGGGAGTAAGAAAGATATTACTGTATGGTGTAGTAATGATTACCTGGGAATGAGCTGGCATCCTAAAGTTACTCAAGCTGTCAGGTAAATAAGAACAAAATAAAAGACTAAATAAAATTTTAAAAAGTGTTTAAAAAATCAAAATGAGACAGAAATGTGAACAGGAGTAAATGAAAACCTGGGATCCTAATTAACATTTGTTAACCAAAAAAAATCTTTGAACCTGATAAAAATTGTAAATTAGGAGTAAAAAATCTGTGAACTTGAGGATCTTATAGATATTCAAAGTCACATGTCAGTAAAAAATAAAAAGAACATTAATGTTGTTTAAGTTGGAATAGCACAAACCACTAGAACAGTCACTAGCAAATAATTGTCAAGGCTGGAAATGGGGAAAAAATATCCCTAGGTTCATTCCCCCCCTGAAAAGACAGAAATTCTTTTTGTTGCCTTTTACACACTCCTATTTTTTGTTTTGAAAGTTTGTCATAACTGTCAACAAAGATTTTTACTAATCAGGGCCTTCAATGGAATATATTTTTCTAATAAAAATTTTTGATTTTTTTTCCTTTGAATTATTTTAATAACTGAGTTTTAACCAAATAATTATTAATGATTTCATCCTGATTTTTTAATAGTGTGTCATTTCTTTATTTCAGAGTTGCCTTAGATAATCATGGAGCAGGTGCCGGGGGAACCAGAAATATATCAGGGAACTCTCCTCTTCACGAAGCTCTGGAAAGTGAACTTGCTGATCTACACCAGAAAGAGGCTGCATTGATATTCACTTCCTGTTATGTAGCCAATGATACAACACTTTACACTCTAGGCAAGGCGTTACCAGGTAATTGTCGTTTGATTAGGGTTTTACTTCCAAGTCAAGAATATTTCACTTGTATCAGGACATCACCAGCCTGAAATGTTTTCCCTTTGTATTGCACTTGGGCAATGAGCAGGGAAGTTTTCTTAATGTGTAATGCCTAAAGAGACATGGGCAATGATTTTTAATGTCTCCTCTGAAGTACCTTTTGAAATTCATTTATAAGTGCCAAATACTTGGCAAAAAACTGTCACTATAAAAAAATGTGAAAAACAAAAAACTGTCACTATGAAAAAATGTGAAAAACAATAATGAAACCCTGCTTGGCAACGCACCACTACAATAGCTCAATTGGTTGAGTGTTTGCTTTGTATGTAAGAGGTCAGGGTTCAAATCCCAGCCTGGTATGACCAAGACCTAATCATGAATATACAGATCTATTTCTTTAACTTTGCAGGTGTTCACATCTTCTCAGACTCAGGAAACCATGCCTCCATGATTCAAGGAATACGAACGTCTGGAGCTCATAAGCACATCTTTAGACACAATGATCCTGAACATTTAGAAGAATTGTTGAAAAAAGTGGATGTAGATGTCCCCAAGATAGTAGCATTTGAAACTGTGCACTCCATGGATGGTAATTAGATTTTGATTAATTGATTTGAAAAATTTTTTAAATCTTATCCAAATTCAGCAATACACATGGGGATACAGTCAAACCTGTGGTAGCGGTCACTTGTGTAGAGCGGTCACCTGTCAGTAACGGTCAGTCTGAAACGGTCCCTAACGTTTTTACTATATAATGAACCTCTGTAAAGCGGTCACCTGTCTGACGCGGTCAGCGGTCACCCTAACGGCCGCCAAATCGGAAAAATTACCTATGTACAACGGTCACTAATCCCATTCTCGGGAACATTCTTTGGGGGGAAACAGCCATAAAATCCATTGAAAAAATGGTAAAACTCAAGACATAATAATAAAAACTAATAAAAATAATTTTATCAATCTATGTGTTCTATGGAAAACTTGTAAATCGGGAAATAAAGATGTCTTACATAGAAGTCGGGACAGTAGTCATTTTTGCCGATTTCTTCTCAAATTTATAAAATTAACACTTGACAATAATTAATCCATTAATTAGAAGCTTATAATAATATCCTCTGAAAGAGTGTTCATCAATTATCCACAATAAAGCCCTATATTAACGGTAACCTGTTACAGGTAAAGATTTAAACACTGTCAAAAAGTCGGCTATTCAAGGTGAAGTATTGATTTTTTTTATCACCTCTCAGTGGGGCTCACAAAGGGGTTAGGTTACCTGGACATGTATTACCGGTAAAAACAATTTTTTATATTTTATTAGTCCTCTTGTTTCTTAAATACAAGTATTTTTCTTGTCAGTCAAAATTATTTTTGAAGTGAAAGTTGTCCAGATTTTTTTTTTTTTATAAACAAAAAATTCCCCTTATTGGCAACCCTGTTGCCGGGACAACTTCTAGAAATGGGAAATGCAGATTATTAGCCTAGGGGTTTAGGTAGTGTAAGAATGGTACAAATGCCAATGCAGGGCTTTTTGAAGCTCACCTGATAAACTGGTTTTTTGAGAAATATTTTGAAAAAGATATATGGATGCATAGAAAATTATATATTCAATAAATGACACAAAGCCAATAATTTTTCTTGCATTTTAAGAGTCCCTAAAATATTAAAATAAAAATAATTTTTCATTTTAATAATATACATTTATACTAGTGTTTTGTGCATTCATTTTATAATTTTAAATTCGAGAAGTTATATGTCGAATGCAAATCAAGGGACATAACTGGTCTTTAGAATATCAACCCTGTCTGCAAAGGTCACCTGTCAACAAAGGCCACTTTTAGCCAGTCCCTCAAGTGGCCTTTGTAGACAGGTTTTACTGTATAACCTTTATAAATTGTTCACCCACTCAGACATTTTCAAAAAAAGAAAAAATAAATAAAAAATAAAAGATAAAATGGTTGTAAATGTCCCAAAGGTAGTAGAATTTAAAACTATGCACTTCATGAATGGTGATTAAATTTTGCTTGACATATTGACTCTTTTCATGTCAATCAAATGTGATTTACATAGAGATTTGGTGCTTTTAAATGGTTCATCCAGAAATTTAAAATACATGTATATACATTTACACAGTAGTTCGTCATTAACTTGAAGATCAAGTTATTGGAATCTAACTGTTTACTAGTATTTGACTAAACCCAAAACAAAAGTTATACAAATTTTCTATCATTTCAGTGTAATTAGAAATTGATGTGATTCTTTACAAGTAAAACGACTGAAATTTAAATCATTGATGGGAATAATTTTAATTGTGTCAGCTTCTACTTTAATGGAAGACTATCTTCTTGTTTTTTTCTGCATTAATTGTACATTCTTCATTTTGTACAACCAATCTACAGTTTCTTATTTGCTCACTCTTTTCAAGTTGATTTATTTTCCATTTTCACTTCTTGCTTTCCACATGATGTGTGATAGGCTTTCCATTAGACAGATAATAAGAATGGTGCCTTAAAACCATGCTTGCAGTTACTAGAGCATGTTCACCAGTCTTAAAATTGCCCATGGTTAATAAAAATAAAATAATTTTTCATATTACAGGTGCTGTGTGTCCATTAAATGAATTGTGTGATATAGCACACAAGTATGGAGCCTTGACCTTTGTGGACGAGGTTCATGCTGTAGGTCTCTATGGTAAACGTGGTGCCGGAGTCGGGGAGAGAGATGGATGCATGGATAAAATGGATATGATAACTGGAACACTAGGTATTATACAAATTGTAATATTAATAATTAGATTAAAAATTGTTATGAGTTTCAGTGCCTACCAAGATTTTTAAAAAATGCTCGATGAAGTAATGTGATTTTATAATGATCCTGATCCACCTGTCTACTCCAAAAACAATAGGGCTCAAAAACAGGCCTTCACAATTATCAGTTATTGGTGAAAAACACTGATTCAAACTTCAAATGCCAGTTGTTCCATAAAATCAAGAGTGAGTAAACAAAAATCAACAACAACAACAACAACAACCCAGATTAAAATTAATAATAAATTTTTGCCACTGCTTCTATATAATATACAGTATAATTGATATATAATTATATAAATGTAATTATAATAAATATATAATTAACAACTGTGTGTATTTGTAGGTAAAGCGTTTGGTAACATCGGAGGATATATAGCTAGTTCAGCTAAGACTATAGATATGATACGTAGTTATGCTTCTGGGTTTATTTTTACAACATCACTACCACCAACTGTTCTCTCTGGTGCAATAGCATCCATTAGGGTAGGTCATAATAATTTTTTTTATTTTAAAGAAAGTTGTGTATGACAATTTTGTCTAGAAAGTACAAATGAAAAAACATCTGTAAACACATTTTCATAGAAACTAGTATATATTGTCATACTTTGTTACCAGTAATTAAATTATACAACATATTAACTTATTAAAAAAAACAGGACAACAACCACGAGTAGTGCAGTGTGGTGTTAACAAGTGGACACCAAGCAGTATTCAATAAAATTCAAATACTATCATAAGAATTGTAAGAAAAAAATTAGATCTCAACACTAGTTAACAATATATTTCTTATCTCTATTGCCATCTAGTTTGGCCAGAATATTTCTGGTACCTTCACATTATGACTTTTAACATTCTGCATTCTGATATCAAAACAGCTTCAGTAAAGATAAAAATTTTGTCTTCATTAAAGAGAAATAAATTAATTGATTTTCTAAAGTATTTATTTACATTTTATCAATCAGTTTTTATATGCCTTAATGCATTTTATAAGAGTTTTATGTTTTCATGTTACAAGCACAAATATACATTTAATTGGTATAATTAAGGTCAAGTGCAAATATTAGAATTTTTTGTCTAATGGTTTAAAATTATCTAATTAAGGGGGTTGCCATGTCAATTAACCAATACCCCGAAACATGTGTACAGAACAATATTGACTATGTTTGCTTTAAAATAAATATATAAAATTTAAAAAATAACAGAAAATTATTATTTTTGATAGGACAGCATCAGCTGTTGTGATTCTTATTTTCCGATTGTTACAAATATCTGACACAAGCATTACGGGTATCACATGGTAAACTGGCAAACCACCATTTCCTCCTGTATATTTCTGCACACAGGTGTCTTGTAATGTTCTTGTTCTTATAAGACAAATTTGTTCTCATTTGTAGATTTTGAAGAGTGAGGAAGGTCGACAGCTACGCTATAGACACCAGGAAGCAGTCAAATATTTACGGGATAAACTCCTTGATGCTGGTGTACCTGCCTTGCATTGTCCGAGTCACATCATACCAATTCATGTATGTATCTTTTCTTTACTATACATACACTAAGCAAAGTTTTACAATTTCCAGGTCATAATTATAATTTTAAGGAAAATAGATATTTGGAAGGGAAAAAAAAGATAATTAAAAAATTAATAAAAAATACTTTATGTTATTGCCTGAATAGGCTCGTTCAAGCAGTCATTGGGTATTCAATGTCATTTTCATCAAATTTCTTGATTATCAAGTCTTTTACTTATTTGTTTATTATTTTATTTATTTTTTTTATTTATTTATTTTTTTTTTAAATTTTAAAAAATTTGCATTTTTGTATTATTATTATTATTATTTTTTGTTTTGTTTTTGACAAATGGGGAATGAGAAATGATTTTTTTGACCCAAAATAGCATTATTTTAATCCCAGTATTAAATATGGCTGGAATTCATGTACTATTTTTTATATTTCAGGTTGGAGATCCAGCATTAAGCACCAAGCTGTCAAATGATTTGATGAGTAAACACAACATATATGTACAAGCCATCAATTACCCAACTGTGGCTAAAGGTTCGGAGCGGCTCAGGGTAGCTCCAACACCACATCATACCAAAGCAATGATGGATGATTTTGTGGAGGCCATTGTTGAAGTTTTCGAGTCTAATGGAATAGAACTCCATCAACGTGTTTGTCCAAAAGAATGTGAATTTTGTATGAAACCTCTCAAGTTGGAGGAATTGTCAGCTAGGGAGTCGATCTGTGCTCGCTCCAACTGTACTTATGCTTCACTTCAAAGAACACTTGCTACAGCCTAATATAAAAGATCTGAATAATTCAAAAGCTCTTTCCCCTCTAAATATTAGCTGAATTTTTAATTTATTTATTTTGAATGATCAGATATTGAAAAAAAAAAATCAATTTAATTTGTTTTAGATTTATTGTATGATCAATTTTTGGGACATACTATAAGAATGAAAAAGGATGTTGAAATTAAAATTCATTGCATTAAATATAGATATCTGGCTTAAAATATTGAAGTTTGGGGATAGTAATTTTTTGAAGATTATGTTTCATTTTGCTAAATGAATTTAGAATCTTGTTAATGTTTTGTCAGAAAGGTATTTTTATTATTAAAATTGTTATTTTTCTGTTACACAATGTTTGATTTTCCAATTAATTTTTGGTCCCTTCTGGAAAATTTTTGAAAATGGCTTTTTTATTTTTTGAATAAATCTTTGTTTAACACAAAAGTTTAAAATACTTCCCAGAATAATTTAGAATAATCTGCTTGCAATATTTTTCATTTTTGTTGCATTTACATGTATACCTGTATTTAATCGTTAATTTAATTTTTTTTTTAACTTTAATTAATGTCTACTTCTACTACTTATAATATTTTTTTCTCAAATTTTTATTAATATATTGCTTAATATATATGGTGGTTGGTTTATAGTTTATATTTCCTTTCAAATATTTCATTTTATATCCCCTCCCTCTTGAAAAAAATTGCTGATTAAGTTATTTACACTTATATATGATAACACATATACTAAATAAGCATGAAATCCTAGATTTTCTTCTACAAGATTGTAATCAATAACTTGCTTTGTAATATGCTTTGGGAAAGATGCATAATTAAAAGAGACAATGTGAAACATAGATTGGTATATTTTTTTAGATACTGATGTAAAATATAAATATATAAAACTTTAGGTCTGATATATATACATATATATATATTTCGTTAATTTTCATTTTTAGAGATATGTATTTGCAGATACAATATAGATAATTTTTATTCATATAAGTAATTATTAATTGTTATATTCATATATATTTTATATAAAGTTTTAAATTTTAACAATAGAACACCTTTATTGAAAAGCATGGAGATAAATGGAGATAAAGGGCTGAGGTGGTCAGCCTCAGGGTTCATGGTCCAAGAAATCTTGGTTTAGTTCTTATCATGGTCTGCCCCTTATATCCTTAAGCAAAACATTTAGTTTGACATTAATTTCCCCACAAACTGTTAAAGTAATTAGACTGAAAATCTAAACTTTTAACTAATGGGCTTTAAATCTACTACTTCAGGGAAGCACCAATGGGATTAAAGTCTGCTACTTGTGATATGCACTTGCCTAAGAGCTAATAAATTCGAAACAGATTTGAACTTTTTTGACTAACAAACAGTAAAGCCTGTATATGAAAACCATCCACAAGTGGTCTTCATACAGAGGTTCTTGTTGGTTGAACTATGAAGCAAAGGGACCATCAAACACTTGTCCTAATGAACAGGTGGTCTTTATGTACAGGTGGTTGCCATAGCAGTTTTACTGTATATGTTAAGTTTCATTAATTTTATAAATATTCCCCTGTTATAATGAGCATAGGTGTAGTGGTGCTTGCAGATAGAATAAGCTTCAAATTTGTAATGCTGTTACATTGTTTTTGTTTTTTTGTTAGAAAATAAATAAATGATTTGACAATAAAAATTGATAACAACTAAGTTGACCCCCATTTCAATACTTAATGAATAAGGTTTGCCATTTTTTAAATTTTTAGAGGTAATTTTGGTGTTAAAAATTGTTAAAGGAAATTCTGTTGTTTAGAAAGGATTTTTAAAAAACCTCACATTTATTTTGTTGTTAAAGAAAGAATAATTGGAAGATAATTTTGAAAATGATTTCAGTATTTCTTAATTTATATACTTGATGAAAATTTTTAAATGGTAAATGTTAAATTTATAAAAATATAAAGAAAATACGTAGACTGTTTAACTGAAAATTTACCACTTTTTATTAGAAATAGTTGTGTTGAAAAAGGATTAAAATGAAGAATGTTTAAAGAAAATTCTCATTAATGGGATAAAAACAGTGTGGTATTTAAAAAATTGAAAATACTTGTATTAAATTTTTAAGATTTAGGCATTGTTTTGGCAAGGAATTTTGCATGACAGAGAAGGTCTTTTTTACACATAATTGATTATGGCTGAGGTCTTTTTAATTTCCAAATTACAAGTACTACACAAAATTTTAACTTTTTAAGTAATTGAATGTTTGTTAACAAGCATAATCAATTCTGAGTATTTTTCTATCATTTTGGAACAAGTGTAATTAATTCTGAGTATTTTTCTATCATTTTGGAACCAGCATAATCAATTCTGAGTATTATTCTATCATTTTGGAACAAGCGTAATCAATTCTGAGTATTTTTCTATCATTGTGGAACAAGCTTAATCAATTCTGAGTATTTTTCTATCATTTTGGAACAAGTGTAATCAATTCTGAGTATTTTTCTATCATTGTGGAACAAGCATAATCAATTCTGAGTATTTTTTCTTTCATTTTGGAACAAGCGAAATCAATTCTGAGTATTTTTTCTATCATTTTGGAAAAATGATAAAAATAAAGTTTCACTCCTTTTTAAGAAACATGTTTTCTCCAGGCAAGACATATACATATTTACAATTCTGGTTTAGGTTTGTCATCTTTTTATTTTATTATTCTAAAAAAATTAAATATTGAAACATTGAGGTGCTTTCTTTCTTTCGTTTTTTTTCTCTGTCATGCTCACCTTGGTCATTGTATTTATTAATAAATGTTTTTTATGCCAGATATCTATTGTAAATCTCTTTCCTACACAGAATATTGCAATACCTGTTAATCTTCTGATGTTTTTTATTATGCAAATTTGACATTTTTATAATAAAAATTTGGATTTTTATATACTAGTACCCGGTATATAAAATCACTTAAAAGTGTCATTTACAAAAAATTCAAAATTTTGTTTAGCTATATTGGTTATTAATATTACCAGTATACATACATACATACATACATACATATATATATATATATATATATATATATATATATATATATATATATATATATATATATATAGATTCAGATGGTGAGGTTTGGATAAATTTGGTTAAAATGGCTGTAGCAAGTGCTTAATGATGCTCATTATCTAAAACATATTTCTTTTCTATCCTAAAAGTCATTGTTGTGAATTACAATTAATTGACAAAAGATGTTAACTTGTAAGGCAGCAGTGTACCATCCAGAAACTGTCAAGTCAAGTTTTATAAATTAGTTTTTTATTACATCTAGTACTTACATAAGAAGAAACAGAAGAAATGGAATTCAGAAATTATTTTTAATCAGTGAGATGAAATGAACAGCAACTGATTGGCATTGTGCGGTTTTAATGTGTGCAATTTGTATTTGTTAATGGTCAAACATAATTATCAATTTTAGCAGTTTGTCATTTTTTGATTCAACTGTAACTAACATTCATGATTATGGAAGAATTTTTTTATGTGAACTTATCTTGTTTAGAAAAAAAGACCATTATTTTTACTATAACTATAAAAACTGATAGCAAGTGTTAAATGAAGTTATGCAATATATGTAAATTGCCTGGCATACATCATATGTGGTATCCTATCATAAAGGGGCTCATATGGGGCAACTTGTATGGGAATAAAAATTAATCTTTTTTTCTGTCAGGTAACTCTTTAATGTCATTTGAACTTTATAAGGTACATGTCCATTAGAAATGAAAATTCTGTTAAAGCACCAGCCATTACGGATGCGGGTAATCTTAATCTCATTAAAGGTACTGCCATGACAAATAATTTTAATCCTCTTGAAGTTTATGCCATGACAGATAATTTGGAATTTTTTTTAAGTTAATGGTTTAACAGAGACCACACTCCTTATGATTTCAGGGATATGAATAAAAAAAAAAACACTGCCTACACAATTCACTATTCAACTTGAATAGGAATTCCATATTTTTCAGATCATTTTTTGTCAACATATTTTTCATAACATCCATGAATACTGTTTAACTAAACATATTTAGGGAAAATGGTAATTTTTGATTGGTATTAATTTAGATTTTCTATGAAAATAAATTACTTTTATATTAGAAAGAAAAATAAGAAAAAAACTGAAAATTTCTTTCCGAAATCATTTCTGGTGATAAATTACATTTCATTCTTTTACAAGATATCATGACAAGAGAAGGTAAATAGGATCTCAAATATTGAACAGGACACAAATTTTACAGAAAATCAAATTTTCATATATTCTTTAAAATACTTAATACTTGTTTTATTTTTATTATTAAACAACAATACTGGTCAGATACATGCAAAATTTTATAAAGATGTATTTATAAATAAAATGACCAAAGTGATTTATTGATTATTTTTGTTTTTCATTCACTTATCTATGAAAACAACAGGATTTTTTGGCAAATTTTGATGGAGATAACACACACACACACACACATGCACACAGGCACATACACATGCATGTACAAATTTGCACACACACATGCACAGACACACACATGCAGGGAAATACACACACATGCAGGGAAATACACACACATGCAGGCATACACACATGCACATACACTCACATGCACACACACGTATGCACAAACATGCACACACACGTATACACACACACAGGCACATACACATACAGGCACACACATACACAGGCACACACACATACAGGCACACACACACACACACACACACACACACACACACACACACACACACACACAAACAAAAACCAGATATTTGTTTCTGTGTTTGGTTCAAAAAACTTTATTTTGAATATAATACACAAACACTACCATAATACCGTACAGAGCCCATTCAGATTTAAGAGTATTATAATTAGTGACCTCTTCATGTTTATATCTTGGGACTTGTACTTTAGTTCTGTCTCATTGTTTCTGTTTGTCCTTGGGTGTTTTGACCTTTCAGATAGTCATTTTTAGCTCATCAGATCCAAATGTTAGAAAGTTTGTCAGTTTGCTTGGCAAAGTCAGTGGTTACTTATGGCATTCCGGTTTCCTCTATCATTTAGGTGCAAAATGTTGACTGAGAGTAAAACATCATCACTTTTCACCTCTCATTGTGGTAAGCACCTTGCTTTCCAGATAGTCAATCTTCAATTTATTTTGGCGTTTCCTTCGCCAGGTGCGCAATTATCTTTTGATGTTATGACACCCTATTAAAGTATACTTCTTCTTTTTTAGAATGCTCTAAATTTACAGATGACATTATTGTTATTATTATTATTATTATTATTATTATTATTATTATTATTGTTATTATCATTAAGTAAAGAACTTATTTATTTATTTATTTATTTAGGTATCCTTGGATGTTTTGACTTCAGTTCTTTGTGTCTTTTAATGTTCATAATCTCTAGTTAGACCTTATCTTTTTAATTTTGTGTTTCCTGACTTTTTAGACAATACCTTTAATTTTGGCGCGTCCTTGAATGGATGTTATGGCTCTCAAGATCTACGTTTTGAAGTACGAAATTAAAGTTGTTTTACCTAAAATCATGCACAAGCTCAATGACAACTTAACTATAAATTTATATAAAGCATTGATAAGGATTATGTTGAGCAAAAAAAAAAAAAAAATCGTGATTAACTTTTGTTATGTGCCATTTCTAATTATAGTAAAATCATTCTATGCCATTAATAGATGTAGGACAACTAAAATTATCTAAAAATGAAGACAAAGATATGTGGCAGACCGGGCTTCGTACGTGGCCTGGTAGCAGTTCTACTAATAAAGACTTAAACCCAGTCAAGATTCTTATATTATTTTCGATACATCTAGACGGTCAGGTTATAGTTGGCGGAGGAAACCGGAGTGCCCGTAAAAAATAACTACTTTTGGCAAAATGACAAACTTTTCCAAGCTAGGATTTGCTACGAACTAGCACGTTATGTCGCCGAGTGCGCGCAAAGCAGACCATTATTCACACTCGCATACTCACGAACTTGATTTTCTAGAGTAACCGTGCGAGATAAATGAAGTTGCTCTCTTTTCGAGTTGCTGACGTGACGTTAAATAACATTACAATCATCCAACCAACCAGAATGGCATATGTGGTTTCCAGGGACAACACATGTTAATATGTATAAAACAGCAAATAAAATGGTTTGATTAGTTTAAGTATTGTTTATTGTTTATAAAATGATAAAATCTTTAAATTAGGGAAATTGTACACACCTTGTTAGGCTGTGATAAAACTAAATGTGTTACGTCATCAATTCGATACTCTAACATCATGATATAAATAAATAAAAATAATTTTATACTTTTGTAAAACCACTACGTTCAGCAATTTTTTTCCGACAGGGAGAAAAGTCTAGCATTTACAAAATGCTTGCTGCAAGGTGGTGAGTAGTACGATTTATGTTTTTTTTAAGTTTTATCTAAATACGAAATTTTCAGGTAAAGTTATGTCTTTTTTTATTATTTATTTATTTTTTTTATTTATTATTAATATTATTATTATTATCAATAATAATTTTTAGTTTAAACCGAATTTCATAAATTTTTCAGCCAGAACTGTCGAGTAGTAAGAAATTTTGTGTAAAAATGATAAAATAATAATAATGACTTTGAAATTAATTTCTAATTTCAAGAAAGCATCTTGAACGGAACGTTTGGAACGTGACAGAAAGCATTTATATTTAAAATAAAGTAAAAAACAACAACAACAACAATAATAATAATAACAACAACAACAATAATAATAATAAAAATAAAAATAATAATAATTGTAATAATATATCATTTCATTTTGTCGAATTCATTACAGGTTTCCCATTTATTTAGAACAATGATTATTCAATTTTTACTATCATCGATTTAATGTCGAACACGTAACCTTAACTAATATGTATATATTGCTTGCCCTGTAGGACGTTGAAAAAAATATATTTAAAAGAAATTCAAACTAAAAAAGTTATTCTATTCTACCATGCCAATGTAGAGACCTTCAAACAGTATCACAAAAAACGTGCACAACATAAAATATCGAAAGTAAAATACTATTATATGTAATTTAAAAAAAGTCAAATCAATCTACGACACATCCACAACACACACACACAAACAAAAAGAAATTAGGAAAAAAAGATGGAAGATAAACATACGTTGATTTCAAAAACATCCCAGATTTATTTCTCACTGCCTATGTTTGAATCTGATAGTGCTAGAAAGTTTTTCAGTTCGTTTGCTTGCGGTCATTGGCTTTTCTCCAGACAGTCCAGTTTCCTCCACCATCCTGGAACTGACCCCCTCGAACAAGCTTAAGCAATCTTTACTTGACCATTTAACAATCAGCGATTTCTTATTTACACAGTATTCTAGTAACGACGATGTTGTTCATAGATATCATGATTCATAATCATTATTGCGATCTTCCACGGTAATAGCGACTTGTAATCTTTCACGGTGAAATAGTATTCTGCCATAGCAATTTGTAATCTTTCACGGTGAAATTGTATTCTGCCATAGCGACTTGTAATCTTTCACGGTGAAATAGTATTCTGCCATAGCAATTTGTAATCTTTCACGGTGAAATTGTATTCTGCAAAAGTGATTTGTAATCTTTCACGGTAAAATAGTATTCTACCATAGCGATTTGTAATCTTTTACGGTGAAATAGTATTCTGCCAGAGTGATTTGTAATCTTTCACGGTGAAATAGTATTCTACCATAGCGATTTGTAATTTTTCACGGTGAAATAGTATTCTGCCATAGCGAATTGTAATCTTTCACGGTGAAATAGTATTCTGCCATAGCGATTGTAATCTTTCACGGTGAAATAGTATTCTGCCATAGTGATTTGTAATCTTTCACGGTGAAATAGTATTCTGCCATAGTGATTTGTAATCTTTCACGGTGAAATAGTATTCTGCCATAGCGATTTGTAATTTTTCACGGTGAAATAGTATTCTGCCATAGCGATTTGTAATCTTTCACGGTGAAATAGAATTCTGCCCTAAAGACATTTTGTCTGTCATGATGAATTAGTATTCTGCCCTTGGCGATTTTTAATCTGTCATGGTGACAGCCTCGAAAAGGGTGAAACGATCTTTTTTTGACAACTTAAGTCAACTTTTTAAAAATCAGTGGTTCGTTATATTCACAGTATTCTAGAAACGACGAGGCTTTACATTGCAATTTGTAATCTTTCACGGTGAAATTGTATTCTGCCATAGCGAATTGTAATCTTTCACGGTGAAATAGTATTCTGCCATAGCGATTTGTAATCTTTCACGGTGAAATAGTATTCTGCCATAGTGATTTGTAATCTTTCACGGTGAAATAGTATTCTGCCATAGTGATTTGTAATCTTTCACGGTGAAATAGTATTGTGCCATAGCGATTTGTAATTTTTCACGGTGAAATAGTATTCTGCCATAGCGATTTGTAATCTTTCACGGTGAAATAGAATTCTGCCCTAAAGACATTTAATCTGTCATGGTGAAATAGTATTTTATCCCTAACGACATTTTGTCTGTCATGATGAATTAGTATTCTGCCCTTGGCGATTTTTAATCTGTCATGGTGACAGCCTCGAAAAGGGTGAAACGATCTTTTTTTGACAACTTAAGTCAACTTTTTAAAAATCAGTGGTTCGTTATATTCACAGTATTCTAGAAACGACGAGGCTTTACATTGCAATTTGTAATCTTTCACGGTGAAATTGTATTCTGCCATAGCGAATTGTAATCTTTCACGATGAAATAGTATTCTGCCATAGCGATTTGTAATCTTTCACGGTGAAATTGTATTCTGCCATAGCGATTTGTAATCTTTCACGGTGAAATATTATTCTGCCATAGCGATTTGTAATCTTTCACGGTGAAATAGTATTCTGTCCTAGCGACTTGATATCTGTCATGGTGAAATAGAATTCTGCCCTAACGACATTTCATTTGTCATGGTGAAATAGAATTCTGCCCTAAAGACATTTCATCTGTCATGGTGAAATACTAGTAGTATTCGAAAAGGGTTAAACAATCTTTTCTTGACAACTTTAGCCAACTTTTTAACAATCAGTGGTTCGTTATATTGACAGTATCTAGAAACGACGAGGCTTTACATAGATGCATGTATCATGATTCAAAATCTTTATTGTGATTTTCCACGGTGAAATAGTATTTTGCCATTGCGATTTTTTTTTCACGGTGAAATAGTATTCTGCCATAGCGATTTGTAATCTTTCACGGTGAAATAGTTTTCTGCCATAGCGATTTGTAATCTTTCTGCCCTAGCGATTTGTAATCTTTCACGGTGAAATAGAATTCTTCCCTAGCTAGCGTTTGTAATCTGCCATGGCTAAAAGTATTTTACCCTTGCGATTTTTAATCTGGCACAGTGAATTAGTATTCTGCCCTAGCGAATTAGTAATCTGTCAGGGTGAATGATTATTCTTCCTTAGCGATTTGTAATCTTTAATGGTGAAAATGTATGCTGGCAAATTATTAATTTGCCATCAAAAATTAGTATTCTGTGATAGTGTTTTGTAATTCACCATGGTGAAATAGTATTGTGCCATTACGAAATACTTATATGTTGAGGCTAGTAAGTAATTACTCACAGAAATGAATTAATTTATAAATATTCTTCAATTCTTCTATGCAAAGTAAATAAACATTCTGTCCTAATCTGCCATGTTAAATAAATATAATGCTAAGCGAATTCTCCCCATTTATGCTCCCTATACGCTTTTTTAAAACAAGTAATTTAATTTACGAAAAGGCATCTGAGTGTAAGTCTTTAAAGTTACCAACTTGGCCTTGAAACATCTGTTTACTTTAATATAAGTTCAAGAATACCATACTGAATATACACCTAACACTGACTGGTTTTATTTCTACTTATATGTTTATCTATATCCGTTCAATGACTTTAATATTTCCGGTACTGTATAACTAAGGTCCCGATACAGAAACGTCAACGAACGAATTAGAGTGAATTCAGTATGTTTTACCCCCGACTCAATATTCTTTGACTTATATCATGGCGGCCAGGCCCCAGTTTCACATTCATTCACTCAACTTCAACTGAGTGTACACTCAACTCAAATGTTACCATTTTTCTTTCATCAATATTTTCAAAAATTTTAAGTTTCATCAGACAATGTTTTGTTCTGTTTAACAAACCTACACTAAACAATATAAATGTAACATCAGATATTCAACTTTTACTGTGAAATGTTTTAAAAATTGACATTTAATAATTCCATTATTTAAGTTGAGTGTACACTCAGTTGAGTGAATGGTTGTGAAACTGGGACCAGTTCTGGCTCGGGAAAGCGGAATGTCCGGAGAAAACAATCGACCTTCTGCAAGCGAAACTTTCTCGCAGTTAAATCTGCACCAGCAGGATTTAAACCTAAACGTAAAAAGCATTGTGATCAGTAAGCGCGCACTTTAGACCTCTCGGCCACTGAGGCCCCTATACACTAATGTCATAAAAATAGAAATTCAACAATTAGAAAGATTTATTTAGATATATCCAATGTCAGATCTGTGTCTTCCCAAGTCTTCCTGTCAATTAAACAGTCAGAATTATTTACATTATAAAGTAATATGGGTATTATTTTAGTTTAACTTTGTTAATAGCAACAAAAGAAATATTCTAACTGTGAATCCTGATTTTGCCTGTGCCATAAAGTCAGAGATATGCATAAAAATAAATGGTGTAAAAAATCCAAATAGTCTGACGGTAGATTCTTTTAGGAAAAAATCTCTAGGTAAATTCCACTTCTTATGTGTGAACATGTTTCCGAATTTCCATCAAAAACGAGTATTAATATGCATTTCTCCGAGAAAGAAAATGTTATAGCGCAGAACCTAAAGGATATATCTTGTTTTAAGCTCACTAGGACAGATGGTAAAACAAATTTTCCAAATTTGAGATTATTAAGAGATAGAACTTTATCTTTGCATCTGCATCTGGATTTAACATGGTTTTGCATAAATTTCTGCTTCTGTTATTTTTTTTTTGTTTTATCACATATTTTTCAGGTCAACTATGAGGGCCGCCCTGAGTTGCCCATTCTTGGGACGGATGACCAAAAACAAGATTGCTCCATCTGGTTCACAGATCTATTTTGAACAATGTCCTGTAATGCTTCATGCTTCACGCAACATTTCTACTCTCAGTAGATCTGGAAAACAGAAAGGTACGTATAACTTACAAATGTTCAAAAGTTTATATCCCAAAACAGTGGGAGGGGCCTTGGTGCCCGAGTGGTGGAGTCGTTAGACTCTTAACCTTAGGCCTCTCATCTCTCTATTGTCGGCCTCGGGCTCGAAACTAATAAATGGAATAAGAGGCCTGTGCTGTGTTACTTCGACATTGCAGGCGGGTTATCTTACACTTAAAGAAATCGCCATGAGTGTACACAAGCAGAGTAGTAATAAGGTTACAAATGTGATTCTGTGATAGTTCATTTAGAAATAACATATAAAAATATATATACAAACATCTAAAATTTAGCCAATAAAATGCCTCAAAAATCCAAAAATAATTTTAAAAAACATCTTTTGTATAATACAAGAAATTTCAATTATCATATTATATAGAGGAGATTGAGAAGAAATGTCCTTATGTGTCCGGACAGAAGAAAGACTATACAACAATTAGCGAGGCTGTAAAAGAAGATCGTTTACGTCGTGATGAACAAGGTAATGACGTTACCCAGTCTTTTACTTGTTCGTATAAGTGTACGTATAACTGTTGCCTGTCCAAATTAGGGAGGTTTTTTTTTTGTTCTATTTTTCATATACGTCATCACTCATTTATACATGTATTTCTTGTTGTAGCGTGTTCGTATTAGCTTTAGTTTTTGCTTTGTGAAAGTGATGTTTTTATACTTACTGTTAAATTAGTAAGATTGTCCAATTACGAACACACCGTCGGGCATTTACCGCAGTGGCCGTCATAAGTCAGGAATTCAATAATCGGTGGTTTAAACGTGTTTGCCTTTTCTTTCTTTCTTTTTTCTTTCTTTCTTTCTCTCTCCCCCCGTTCTGTAAAATTTTTATTATTTTATTTTTTGCAGTTGTGTTATTTACTAATTTTTTTGTTCTTGTTGTTAAGAACAGGTTTTATTTCTGGTTGCATTTTCTTTTTCTATTTAGTGGCAATCCTTTCTTTATGAAATAAACAAAAAATATTATGTTAAAGATGTTTCGTTGGTTGCTAATATCAAATATCTCATTTTTATATTACGATGCTTGACGTTAATTATTTCTTAATTACTTATCATTATTTAAAACAAAAATTTTGTCCATATTTCAGAAAAAGAAATATGATTTTCATAGTAATATTCAACGCTGTTTATACAATGCATATTTAAATTGTATGTACAGTAAAATACGCTATACCGACAACCTCTTTATAACACCACCTTCCCATTAACGACAAAGGTTTAATTCTCCTTTTGTTCCATAAAAAAATCCTAAGGGCCAAATTTCTTTTAAACCAGTGTTTAAGATCCCATTGCTTTAAATTTCCAACAAAAAGAATGTCTGAAAAAGGGCCCTATGTTCACAAAACCGATGTTAAACGGTCTATGTAATGTTTCAAAACGAAGTTACATTCAAAGACAACGGATTTAGTGAGTCAATATTCAAAAGACGATCTTTACATAGCTTTACTCTGTATTTTATATCTTAATATTTGTGTGCAAATTCTGTTACTATGACTTAAGACTTATTGCTATCTTAAAGGAAAGCAATTAATATTGACAATGTTAATTATTCCAATTGCATTTTTTTTGTAAACACGTGCCAGAAAATATAGTATTATCATCAGGGGAGTCAAGTATTCGAGATGTTAAAGAAAACTCAAAAGTTACCTTTCCACCGGGCCTGGAATTAAACGAAGCCATGAAGTACATCAAGGAAATAAAGAGAGCCCCTACAGGCGAAGGTAAGATATTACAAGGTAGCTTGCTCTGGTTTTGCAATTATTTCTCAACAAAACATTTCTAAACTTTAAAATCAGCAATTTTTTTTATTTTTTAAAGAAACTCTCAAAGCTGTCATTTCTAGGATGTTTAACGAAAAGGAAGTACCCGGAGAAAACCAGCGACCTTCGGAAAGCAACTTTCTCACACTAGAGTTTTACCCGAGTATGATTTGAACTTAGGCGGTAAGAGGCGCTGTGTTTCGTATGCGCGAACTTTAGAGAACTCGATCACCCAAGACAATTTCCATCATTGCGACGTTTTACTAATAATATCATCTGTTTGTGCCATTAAGCTTTTTTATTTTTATTATGTTTTCATGCTTTTTAAGTAATAAAATTTTATCTAAAAATAAAATAACGTGACATTATTTTTTTTACGAATTTGCGCTAAAACTTTTCTTGATTTCTAATCCATGATATACTTTTACGAACTTTTTTGAAATTTCTTTTATCTTACTATATGTTATTGCAAATATCGCTAAAACAGAGCACTCACGAAAAGTCTTATTCATTTTTTTTTTCAGGACAACCATTCACAAGTGTTGCTTTTGATTATGAAAACTTTTTCGCCAATGAAGTAGAGAAGAAGAAGAAAGATCATACATACAGAATATTTAAACGGGTAACTCGTAAAGGTGACCAGTTTCCTTACGCCCAAGAAGAAATGCCTGGTAAAAAGAAGAATATCACCGTATGGTGTAGTAACGATTACTTAGGAATGAGCTGGCATCCCAAAGTTACACAAGCTGTCAGGTAAATCACTGAATTTGGTCACCTCTGAATTTAAGTGTTATGACAAAATCTGAAAGTTTCCACAATCATAATTCTAGATATTTTTGAATAAGAACTCAAAATTCAGGAGTGCATAAGGGCAATAGGGCCATGGCAACAACAGCAGCAGCAACAGCAACAGCAGCAACAACAACAACTACCACTACTACTACTGTACTTAATCTTCTTGACCTATGTATTATGCACCATATTTTGGGAATTTCTACGGTGTTTTGAATACTGTTTGGTTTTGCAAGTTTCTGAAAAAAAAATTAAAAGTTTTTTTTTTTTATTCTTTTTGTATAAATTATTAAGCTTTAAATTTGCTACATAAGTTCAGAAATTATGTGATATATCCAAAGTTGTTATGAAAAATTGCGAAAATTGTTATGAGCCGGTCTCAGAATTTCACCGTAAAGCGTCTATAAAATTAATTGAAGATCGATACCTCTTATAATTGCAGTTGAAAATTTCATTTCTCGGTAAGGTAACTGTAATATATTCTTATATTCTAGAGTTGCCTTGGAAAATCACGGAGCAGGTGCTGGAGGAACCAGAAATATATCAGGAAACTCTCCGCTTCACGAAGCTCTGGAAAGTGAACTCGCCGATCTACATAAGAAAGAAGCTGCATTGATATTCACTTCCTGTTATGTAGCCAATGATACAACACTTTACACTCTAGGGAAGGCATTGCCAGGTAAGGATTTAAATGTTTAGCCAATGATGCAACACTTAATATTTAAGATAAGGCGTTCTCGATTTGAGATTTCAATACAGCCGGTAACATTTATACTAGACAATGCGTTGCCGGGTAACGATTCTTGAGTTCAACCAATGATTAAGCATTTCAATTGTTGTAGGGTTACGATAACAATATATATTGAATAAAAACGGCAATACTAAATTCTTAATACTTTAAAAATGACAGAAGGCAATTCTTAAAGCTTCAAACTTATATAAAATGATCGTAAAGTTTAAAATAAAAACATTGGCACTCGCCATAAATCGCTTGCTACCGTAACATTGTCATAAACAAGTCGACATTGTAAGTGTTTGTAAGTCTCATGACGAAACTTATTTTTTATAGACAATTATGTTGTCGTAAATATTTTTGTAAATTATTTTAAATAAGCGATTTTGAAAAAAAATTTCACTTCCGTTTTTTCCATCACGACCTCAGAAGTGACGTAATTCACTGGTGTCAAAAAACAATACTTGAAGGATTACTCATTTTCAACTGGTCTCTGTACACGATATCTAAAGTAAAATGTACTTTATACGTATATATTTTAAAACATCGATGACAAAACGACAAAATATAGTTGTGTAATGAATTACACTCTATAATTATGTATAAAATAAATATTTCAGGTGTTCACATTTTTTCTGATGCTGGGAACCACGCCTCCATGATTCAAGGAATACGTACTTCCGGAGCACCTAAGCACATCTTCAGACACAATGATCCCGAACATTTGGAAGAATTACTGAAGAAAGTTGATAAAAATGTTCCAAAGATAGTAGCGTTTGAGACTGTACATTCAATGGATGGTAAGACTAAGATTTGACCTTTTTTATTTTGTTTCCAGTGAATCAATTTTTAACATAAAAATAAAGTAAAAACTTTGAAAACTGGCAATATTAGTTATACACGTGAACTTCCATCAAGGAAGTGAGACCGGGTGATCCGAAAGGGTAAGTACCTCCTGTCTAGCTAGCTACACCCGTCACGTGCAAGTCAATTTTGAGAATGAAAGGAACAAAGAACTATGGTAAGTCAAATATATCTAACTATAAGTTTGGAGAAAGTGACTACATACTATTGTGATGACGGCCATAAAACTTTTTTAAAAATATACAAATATACAGGTAGCCCAACTGAAAAACAAATGTTTTGCAGAACTGAATATGTATGTACTAAATTTTTTTTTATTTTCTGAAAATCATTAGTTTTAACTAATCTGTCAAGCTGACTCTGTTTCTCTTATTTTTTAAAACTGAACTTTGTTAGTAAAAATTACCTTCTAAAAACAATATTTTCATTGCAGACAAACAATATAAAATGTGATGTACTTTCTTTAAAATAAAGAAATTGCTTTCAAATGCATAAATTTCGAAACATGACCTTATATTAAAAAAATGTAACTTAGTAACTGGTACATTAAACAGTACTTTGAACACCCTGATCCAGGAGTTTCCTCAAAGCCACTTGTTACAGGAAACCATATGCCAAAATATCAGATATTGGTAAGCTTCTAGGTAAGCTTCTAGCTTTTTAGCGCCTTTCTTGGATGTATTAATGACACCTTTCAAAATAAAACCAAGGATCAACGTGTTTAGGGAACACTTTTGAAATACCATTATAAATGAGTTTTCATTTATATCACACTCTTAGTGGAAGAATCCATCTCCAATGGGACTTTTTTCTGTATCATTTACCTTTTCTATTTCGTTTTGCACTTCTATGTTCATATTTTCAATACAAATTTTGAGACATTTTTTACCATATTTTATTTTATATAGCAATATATGTTTCACATAGAAATAAAACGATAAATTCCGAGGTGTTAGCAATATATAACGATATTTGCACGCAAACTTTTTTTCATATTGCACACTTTGTAACTGTTGTCTCAATCATGACTGAAGATAATATTGTGCTATCAGCAATATATAAGAACTAGTGCAATATTTGTTTATTTTGAGACAAAAATGCTATTTTTAGACGAAAAAGAAGTGGGAGGCAAATGAAATATATTTTGCTTTATAATAACAGGGTTATTGAACTGAGTTTACGAGGGACAATATTTCAGATAATCAGTTCAATAACCCTTTTATATTGTTGTTATACTGTAATGAGTAATGTCTTTCTTATTCAGGAAAACCTTGGAACACCATTTTTTGTTTATTCATTGAAATGAAAATGGGAAAATGGAATAGCATCATAAAAGAGTTTCCAAACTTTTGAACAGTGATTCTTTGCAGTATATGTAACTAAAATCATGATAGGTACTATTTAAATTTTGACAATTTTAATTTCAGGTGCAGTGTGTCCATTAAATGAATTATGTGATATAGCACACAAATACGGAGCCTTGACCTTTGTAGATGAAGTCCATGCTGTTGGACTTTATGGAAAACGTGGCGCTGGAGTCGGGGAGAGGGATGGGTGTATGGATAAAATGGATATGATTTCAGGAACATTAGGTTTGTTAAGCAAAACGTCATAATAACGCTTGCCTTCTTCATTATTTCAGTATCTTATACAAGAAGTAAAGGAGACAAAATAGGGTTTTTGTATTTTATTGTGTTTTGTATTGTTTAAAATCTCTTTTATTCTTCGCCATTTTTTTTATTTTGGCTGACCTTTGTAAGGCAGAACATTTTGTATTTTTGTTGATCCTTTGCAAATAACAATTGCAACTTTCGAATTTGATTTTTTTTTTTTTTGGGGGGGGGGGGGGGGGTGGGGTAAAATTTTAAAATTCTGCATCTGACAATATAACCAAATGTTCTCAACTCAACAATAAAGTGTCTTGGGCTCAAAATATAAAAGTGCACCTAAATGCCCAATAGAAGAGTTGCATAACAAATAACACATCATCACTTTAACCAGCGACGGTAAGATTTTAAAAATAACTGAACCTTTTCTTATGTATTAATTAGATGTTGTATATCTTTTATTTTCATATCCTAGTACATGTATATAAAATAAAAAAAAGAAGAATGCTTGTCTGCAGTTATTTTTCCTTATTCCAAACACTCAATATTTTCTTTCTCGTATGCACTTGCTTTAGTTTTTGATACCTGTATTTAATTTTAGCTTAACTTTTTTTCAGGTAAAGCGTTTGGTAACATCGGAGGATATATAGCTAGTTCAGCTAAGACTATAGATATGATACGTAGTTATGCTTCTGGGTTTATTTTTACAACATCACTACCACCAACTGTTCTCTCTGGTGCAATAGCATCGGTCAGGGTAAGTTTGACCGAAACTTTCTATTGTTAACCTATACAAACGAACAAGTAGGTGAGTAGCTGAACACCTTGTTTATGATATTATTACCTTTTTTCACTGTATTGACAACATCAATACCACTGTATTTGCAGAATTTTGAATTTTTACAAAAGAATTTTGTCATTTGAATAATTTTGAATATTTTTTGTAAAAATTCAAAATGCTGCACATGGCACCATCAACTATTCTGCAGTACTAGAGCATGTTAAGTAAGGTTTGAACCACATCAGTGGTAAAACATACAAATAGACCAGATCAAACCATAGGAATTTGACTTTATTTCCGATAAATAGTTTTTTACTTAAACTGCATTAACATCAATACCTTCATCTGTTCTCTGCTGCTAGAGCATGTTAATTAAATTTTACCATTTTTACGCATTGACTTAAAAGTTAAGATGTAATTTCCTGATAGACTGTATTGACCTGTGCCGTAACAATGGCGATATTAATTCATGCGCATATTTGATTGTTTTTATAAACATTAAATGTTTTGCGTTCGACTTTATTTTTAATTACGAAAATTAATTATAAGCATTACCTTTAATTTTTGTTCGGTCTATTCAGAAATAGTTTAAATGAAGACTATGCTACGCAGGATTTATGTAGAGCGCACCATCTCCATTTAGATATTTCTCAATAGACGGAACAAAATTAAAGGCAATGCTTAGAATTGCACCATAATCCATACAAACGGACTTACTGGTAGATCACCGCTTGAGCAGTTTGACTTTTTTCTGATATATAAATTGTATCTCTTATATTTAAAACATCATTATCACCAACTGGTCTTTGTGGGGCTGTAGCATCAGTCAGGGAAAGTTTGAACATAAGTCAATTTTCTAAGGTTTGATCAACAAAAAAACTAATAGGCCAGTTTTTGAAAAGTTAAAAGAGTTTCAAATACAAATGCATTTATTTATATCCCTCACTGCCACCAACTATCAACCACGAGTTTCTGGTGGGATAATTATTGTCAACCATACAAACTGTGTGTAAGTATATGTTCTTGTTGGGAATTAAACATAAACATACCGGACAACCGGTCCATGTCCAACTTACAATTCCAAAATCAAAGTATTAACTTTAAAATGTCTTATTCTGTTTAATACGTGGATTTCTACCAGGAAAGTGAAGCCGGGTGCTCCGGATGGGGAAGCACCTTAATCTAGCTAGATACACCCGCCATGTGCGATAAAAATTTGAGAATAAAAAGAACGTGGAACTATGGGAATTCAAATGTATCCAGGATAAATTTAGATACGTTTCCACTCGGAGCTGCTTTGGAGTTCCTACTGTTTTTTTTTAAATTGAAATAAATTATTATGTGAAAGCTACTCAAATACTAGTATGTTCCCATTTCAGCAAGATCACCATTCAGAAAGTGCATACATGTAATTCTGTGACAAATCAATTTACATGAATTTTTCAGCGAACCATTTTTTTTAAAAGTGATATAAATAATATTTTGTGAACCATTTTGATAGATCAAATATAATGTAAACGCTGGTCCGTCACTGTATACGAGATAATAATTTTGAAAAATTTTAATTTATAGGTTTTGAAGAGTGATGAAGGGAGACAATTACGTTACAGACATCAAGAGAATGTAAAATATTTACGGGACAAGCTTGTAAATGTTGGTATACCGGCTGTACATTGTCCAAGCCATATCATACCCATACATGTAAGTTAGATTTAAAACAAGCGAACTGCTCGTGAAATTGACACATTTTCCCAAATTTAACAATCAAAGACAAACACATTTCGGCCCATGTCAAAATCCCAAAAGCAAAGTAAAACTGAAAACAAACCTCATTCATTTAAACACGTGAACTTCCACCAGGAAAGTGAGACCGAATAAGCCGAATAAAGAATAAGCATCTTTTGTCTAAAAATTTCATAGTAAGTTGCTCAAATGTTTTCTTTTTCTTTGTTTGATGGTTTTATTATTTTATTGTATTGGTTTATGACTTGGTCCTCGGTTACATTGTCTGTTACAAAGGGCACGTTTAAGTTCTTTAGTTTTTTTTCTACAACTACCATATTTATGTTTGTTTATCATTATGTAATTTAATATTCTTTTATATTATTTATTCCCAGGTTGGTGATGCGGCACTGAGCACCAAACTGTCAAATGATTTAATGAACAAACATAACATCTACGTACAAGCTATAAACTACCCTACAGTAGCAAAAGGCTCAGAACGTCTGAGAGTTGCTCCAACACCACACCATACCAAAGAAATGATGGATGATTTTGTAGAAGCCATTGTTGACGTGTTCAAATCCAATGGTGTAAAACTTGGCAAACAAGCGTGTCCAAAGAAGTGCGAATTTTGCTTGAAGAAACTTGATTTTGATTCATTCGCTGCTCGGGAAAGAATTTGTGACAGATCAAATTGCACCTATGTATCTCTGCAGAGAACCATGGTGGCCGCCTAACTGTTCTTTGTTGAATCCTTCATATCTTTATGTCTTCTAGAATTCTTCAGCTTGTGAGGCAGATTATTGAGGATGTTTCAAATCTATTATTGCATCAGAATTAATTTTAAATTTACAACGAAGTCTTTGGTTTGGATTGGTTTTAAACTGTGTTATTCAATGGCTTTTTTACGTTTCACTAAAAATAGGGAAAGTGTATCCTGTATGTTAAGTTACCGTCCAAAGTCGCCTTTCAGCAAACAACGTAAAAAAAACGGTTGTTAGCCTTGGTTTGTCCGAAGTCGAACAATTTGCACTTAATCACTGGGTTATTACTTATTTTCTTGCGATGTTTGAGCGTTTCTAGCATTTCTAGCTCGATGCAAAATATAAAAAAAATTGGCAAATATTGCTTCTGATTGAATGTATTTGGCATTTTAGAATCAAAATAACAACTTCCTGCTATTCATTTTTATTTAAATAAAAACTTACTGCTATTAATTTTTATGTTTGTGTTGTATATTTCATTGCTTTTTGTAAAATGCATTGTTCTCTTCATGAAAATGAATATTCAGTCTGATGATAAAATATTTACAGATCCAGGTACGCCACAGTAGTTTAATATTTGCTCTAAACGACAAATTGAAATTTAAAAAGTAGCAACTAAATAAAATGTATTTCATGATATAAAAATCTGTATTAAAGACCACAGCTATAGAATGAAAAAGGGCTCATTTAACTTATTTTGACATTAGTCATTACGAATTGTACCTATGTTTCTTTGCAGAGAACCATATTGGCCGCCTAACTGTTTATTGTTGAAATCCCTATTTCTATCGCTTAATAATTCTTCAACTTGGGAGGCAGATTATCAATGATGTTCCAAATCTATTACTACATCAGAATTAATTTTAAATTTACATCGAAGTCTATGGATTGGATTTAAACTGTTTTATTTATGGCTTTTTTAAAATGTTTCAGTAAAAATAAGGAAAGTGAATCCTGTCTGTAAGACTACCGTCCAAAGTCGTCTATCAGCAAACAACGTAATAAAAAACGGTTGTTAGCCGTGGTTTGTCCAAAGTCGAACACTTTATTTTCGATCACTGGATTATCACCTATTTTCTTGCGATGCTTTTATATATAAACAAAATCTGGCATATATAGCTTCTGATTGTATTTGGTATTTTTAGAATCAAAACAAGAGGCCCGCTAGGGCCTGTGATGCTCAACTTGCTGCATATGTAAGACAATGTTTGTTTTTGTTTGTAATGCTGTTTAACATTCAACTCCAGAATATTTCACTTATACGGAGACTGTGGAAGACACTGGAGTATCGGAGAAAACCATGACCAAGCAGCAAGTTAACTGACAAACTTTCAAAGATGAAGTGCTAGCCCCACTGGGACGTTAATGTGCAATGTCAGGGGTGAGAGACGCTGTGATCCGTATCATCGAATGCTTAAGACCACTGGGCCACTGTGGTCCCTGTAAGACAATGTGATGTGGTTAACATAATTGGTTCATCAGCTAAAGATGGGAAATAAGTTGAGCTTATGACAATTTTTGCGTCAATGTGCAACACACACATGCAGGCATGCTTCGCTATGCCATAAGCTCAGCTGGGTTTAGCCAGTTGAGCTTAGAATGGATCCACAATGGCTTTATATATATATATATATATATATATATATATATATATATATATATATATATATATATATATATATATATATATATATATATATATATATTTATATATATATAGTAACGACGGGCATCTTGGACTGGTACAAACTTTTTTCAGGTCGATGAGGGAACCTTCCACCAGGAATTCGGTTCCAGTTCGCCCAGTGGTTTTAGAGGAAAAGATTTTTACTAAATGTTGCACCTAATTTGCATATTTCTTGCAAATTGGGTCAATAAAAATTTTCTCAGAAAAATAACATTATATATTTTGAATCCCACACAGTATACTTTCTATATTTAAAATTTGAGCTCAATTGGTGGAAAAAAGGATCCACAATGGCCATTTTTTTTCTATTTTTAGTTACGACAGCCATCTTGGATGTCGGGCGGGGTCGTCTACCCAACCTAGGGACCTTCCACACCAAATATGGTTTTAGTTGGCCCAGTGGTTTCATTTCAAATTTGAACAAAAACGGTTAAAAAATGACTCAACAATGGCTATTTATGTGTTTTTGCTATTTATAGTAACAGCGGCCATTTGGATGTCGGGCGGTGTCGTCTGGTACAAACTTTAGTCTACCCCACCTAGGGACCTTCCACACCAAATATGGTTCTAGTTGGCCCAGTGGTTTCAGAGGAGAAGATTTTCAAAGAATTGATTAAATATTACACCTCATTTGCATAATTCGAAAAAAATCGGGTCAACAAAAAATTTCTCAGAAAAAACCGTTATATATGTTGAATGTCCCGCTATCTACTCTCTACATTTCAAATTTGAACAAAAACGGTTAAAAAATGACTCAACAAAGGCTATTTATGTGTTTTTGCTATTTATAGTAACAGCGGCCATCTTGGATGTCGGGCGGGGTCGTCTGGTACAAACTTTAGTCTACTCCACCTAGGGACCTTCCACACCGAATTTGGTCCCAATTGGCCCAGTGGTTTCAGAGGAGAAGATTTAAAGTTTACGCACGCACGCACGGACACACGGACGCACGCAAAACCATGCCATAAGCTCAGCTGGCTATAGCCAGGTGAGCTAATAAAAAAATCACCGCTATTCATTTTTATGTTTGTGTTGTATTTTAAGTTCCTTTTTTTAAATACATGTAAACATTTTTGTTTTGAACATAAAAATGAATTGTTTATCATAAAAACGAATATTCAGTCTGATGTTTTAATATTTACAGAACCAGGAACGCCAACAATAGTTTATATTTGCTTTTTATGTCTGCTTTTAGAATTTAAAAAGTTGCAACTTAATAAAATGTATAAAATAACTGTATAAAAGCTGCATTAAGTTTTTCAATTTTCTGATTTTTTTTTTTATTTTCTAAAAATATATTTTTTGAAAAATAGATTACTTCTAATCACGATCCTTGAGATTCATTTTTTAAAGTTTCATTCCTATTGGCTGTAAATAAACTGAATCCTCTTACGGGTTTGTCAATGTTTAACGATGATAATTATTTGGTTGGAGCGTGCGCGTGGATGTACTGGTTTCCAATGAAACGAAGGTGAAACCTGACAAATTATATGAATTGTCCGTCATTAATATCCAAATGTATTCGCAATGGTGTTACGTATCCCTTACAAAGTCACAAATGACAAATTTAATGAAATTCTGTGTTTATTTATCGTATTTCACGGTTTTGTAAGTTGAGTTTAAATGACCCGGTTTTTTATGACGTAAACATGTTCTAAAATAGATCTAACAGGCTACATCTTGTTATTTCTGTATTTATTCGAGCTTTTATCATTGAACCAAATGTAACATTGTTCATTAGGAACATCATTAATTAGATCAGCACCGTTTAATTTTTCCTAGGAAAACTTAATGCAGCTTTAAAGACCACAATTAAAGAATAACAATTGCGCGTTTTACTTATTTTTACTGATAACTTATTTGATATTAGACAGGTACTAGTAATAAAACAGAAAAAAACTAGTTTTTGGTTCTAATGATTAATATATTTCTCATTTAAATGACGTTCATTTACACTTACTGTTTGTGTCACTATGTTCGTAAGAGTGAATGATGCAAAAATTTCATAGAAAATCCAATTATCGCGAATTAAGCTTAGTTTTTTTCATTCACTTAGGCCTAGTCGTAACTGAAAATCGCTATGCGAATTATCATAATAAAAACGTTGCTGCTTAAGTGGATTTTACATGTCTAAAATGACAATGTTTACATCGGAACTATTGTTTTGATGATGCATTACGTCGTGTGCGCTATAGCATCTACAATTTGCCTTGTATTTTATTTGTTTTATATATTATTTATTTGCAGTGTGTTTTTAACCCTTTTTGATGACTTATGTTATTGATAACACACACACTACACTACATATATATATATATATATATATATATATATATATATATATATATATATATATATATATATGCCTTCATATATTTTATACTTCATCGTCATCGCTGTTTCTACGTTTTAGGTATCCCGGTATTTATGGCTAGATGCAAGTAATGTACAGAACGGGACACTATTGCCTTCTGCTTGTTTTTCTAGAATCAAAATGAAATAAATTATTGCCTTCATTTTATGTTTGTATTGTAATTTCTAGTTCTTTTGAGATCATTTTGTTCAGTACCAAAAAATGCATTGTTCTTTATGAAATTGTTTTGTTTTAGTCTGATGGTATACTAGTATATAAAACCAGGAACGCCAACAATAGTTTATATATGCTCTATACGAAAAAGTAGAATACAGTACAGTTCAGAATTTGTATTGTTCGTTATGAAGGGTTTCTTTCAGTTTGATGATATACTAGTATATAGAACCCGGAACGTCAACAATAGCTTATGTTTACTCTATACGACAAAGTAGAATATATTGCTTTCTACTTGCATTTGGTATTTTAGAATCCAAATAAAAAAAATTACTGCCTTTAATTTTGTGTTGTAATTTTTGGTTCTTTTCAGATCTTTTGTTAAGTACAGAATTTGCATTGTTCGTTATGAAGGGTTTGTTTCAGTCTGATGATATACTAGTATATAGAACCCGGAACGCCAACAATAGTTTATATATGCTCTTTACGAAAAAGTAGAATACAGTACAGTACAGAATTTGCATTGTTCGTTATGAAGGGTTTCTTTCAGTTTGATGATATACTAGTATATAGAACCCGGAACGTCAACAATAGCTTATGTTTACTCTATACGACAAAGTAGAATATATTGCTTTCTACTTGCATTTGGTATTTTAGAATCCAAATAAAAAAAATTACTGCCTTTAATTTTGTGTTGTAATTTTTGGTTCTTTTCAGATCTTTTGTTAAGTACAGAATTTGCATTGTTCGTTATGAAGGGTTTGTTTCAGTCTGATGATATACTAGTATATAGAACCCGGAACGCCAACAATAGTTTATATATGCTCTTTACGAAAAAGTAGAATACAGTACAGTACAGAATTTGCATTGTTCGTTATGAAGGGTTTGTTTCAGTCTGATGATATACTAGTATATAGAACCCGGAACGCCAACAATAGTTTATATATGCTCTTTACGAAAAAGTAGAATACAGTACAGTACAGAATTTGTATTGTTCGTTATGAAGGGTTTGTTTTAGTCTGATGATATACTAGTATATAGAACCCGGAACGCCAATAATAGCTTATGTTTGCTCTATAGGACAAAGTATAATAAAAAAGTTGCAACTGAGGATAATGTATTCCCTTTGTAGCGAGATCCACACTAAAGACCAGTTAAATTATAAGGTTAGAAGATGAAAATGCACTTTTAACCGATTACATTAACCAAAATAGACAGTTGCAGTCACTAAGATAATCTTTTATTTTTATCTATGTTGTTCTAATGATTTTTTTCTCATCAATTATGTAACTTCTTCACACTTAGAATTCACTCCCAAAAAGGGGACAGTGGCAATACTTCAGGAAACATCACAGACCAACCACTCGCCCCCAGGGTTGAATATTTGAATTTTTAGTCAGAGGCTTGACAAGCTTCATCAACAAATGAAGTACTTAATACTATTCAGCCCCAAGTGTTTTTTTTTTTCAATTTGGTTAAAATGATTGAAAAGTATGTGTTAATCTACCAACCTGGAAAAAAAGCATGAAGGCTCTGGTCACTCACCTGACAATAATTTGAATGTAGCTCACCTTTGGGGTATGATTGATTGGACATGAACCATAAACAAGCTCGATTGAGACACTATATACTATATTAATATTGATTTATAGAGATTCACTGGTCATAAATCTCTGTGGTTGTTGACCCAACCTGGCAAATATACGAACTTTAAGCTAGCTTTTGTCAAAAGGGTCATTCTGAGCTAGTTTGATGAAAAAGGATTAACAAGGTTTTTCTATAATTTGACCTAATGACCTATTTATTGATCCAACACGGCTCATATAGAAATTTGATATAAGCTTTTGTCAAGTGGATCATTCTGAACGAATTTGATGTAGAATAGACCAAAATTGGCACCTCAAGGATGTTATGTTAACAAGTTTCCTCATTGTTTAAACAATATGGCTCATATAAGAGCTTGACATTGCTCTTGTCAAGAGAATCATTCTGAGCAAGTTGACCTCAAAAGTGTAAACAAGTTTTCCCCCTATAATTTGACCTAGTGAAGTACTTATTTACCAAACATGGCCCATATGCTAACTTGAGTTAGCTTTTTAGGATACATTTGTGCTAGTTTTTATGTAGAATGGTTAATACTGTCGCTTCTTAAGAGTGTTCACGAGCAAAAGTTGACACATGACAGATGACAAAGACAGACCAATCACAATGATAATAAAATAATAATAATAATAATAATAATCATACAGTTTTTATGTTTTGATTTTTTTTATTGTTTTTTTTCTTTCTTAATGGTTCATGAAATAATATTACAATTGACTTGTACAAAGAAAGGAGACACATATACTGAAATAAATAGGCCTGGTGATCAGCTGACTGAGATTTCACATTCCATTACAACAAAAAAACCTTTCAAAAGAATTTTCACAGATTTATGGTATAATCGAAAAAAAAAAAAATTAATTACATAACCCGATACTTCATTATTACACTTTTATGTTACAGTCAACCCTGTCTATAGAGGCTAAAAATGGTCTTATCAGTGACTTTTTATATATAGTCATCGGTACCAATCATATTGTTTTAGGAATTTGGGGTTTTAAGTTTCCGACTCTTGTAAGTAGATGACCTCCCAGTCAGGTTTGACTGTAATTCTAGATTGTATTTTGTATAGCATTAATTATATATATAAAGCAGTTACAACAGCTTGCACATAGCTTCCTTCAGATTGTCCTTGAATTTTAAAAAAATTCAAACATTCATCTCTTTTATTTGTTATCATAAGAGATAACTGTGTCAGTTAAAGAAAATAAAATAACAAAAAAAAAAAAAAAATAATAATAAAAAAAAAATTCACAAATTAAATATTCATTCTCTATCTCTGTGCAGCACAAATAAAACTAAGCTTTCTACATATTTGTTTTTTCAAAATTAATTCCAAGAATGGCTAATGGCTAAGTGACATTTGTGTTTAACCAAAATATTTGATGACTGTATATAAGAAATGTATAGTAAAAGGAAATAAAAATACCCTGGACATGCCAATTAGACAATTCAGTAATTGTAATATTTATTTTGGTTTATAAATATAAAGACTGGTAGAAAATGCCCCAAATAACTGTAACAGACTTTTAAAAATCTCCATAGTGGTTGAAAATTTGTAAGAACAGTTTGTCTATATCTTTAAAAGTGAAAAATTGTGATACAGTTGACAAATAATGAAAAACCCCTGGGACTACAAAAATTCAGTGACTTTACTAGCTGCCACCTGCTCTCATTTTATTTAAAATAAAAATATCAGTGGCAGAGTAACAATAGGAAAAAAGCTACATACATGTATCCCCTCCCACTCTATTTGTACATGCGTTAAAAATGTTGTTGTAATTACTCAATTCTCCAAACAAGACTATTAATTTTAGAGTGCACAGAGCTATTCAAATCTGTTGAAATCATTGTACACCTCTTTGATACAAATTTATTCTGGAATGCTATTTATATTTCTATACCATGAATTATCTCCCTTTCATTCCTATATCATGAATTATCTCCCTTACACATTTGGTTATGGCAGATTTAGTTTACTTTTACACTACAAAAAAGATCTTAAACATAAAAAAATCTATTTTATCATTAATGCAAATAAAATGGAAAAAAAACTTATGGTTCAACAACAAATCTGACCATTTACAAAGCACTATACTGTAATAAAATATAAACTACAAAACTACCTTATAATATGGTTGCCATAGTTACATAAAGTTGTATACCATTTTACAACACTTTTGTATAAGTACTTGAAAGTTTCACTAAAAATTTTCAGGAACTTTCAGAGACATAAATTAGAGGTTTCTATTGTGAAAACAAAGCATTGAAAAAAAAAACCAGTATGTGTTAGAAGTCCTGTCTTATTTCAAATAATATTGGTGCCTTGTTGTGAATTACAGTGGAAGCATAACCCCTAAAAAAGGTGAAATCTTAACAATGACATACACAAACTCTCTTAAATTCTAAACAATCAAAACAAACACAAATTATATGGCTACTCTAAAGTCAAACCAGAATTCAACATAATGACCATTAATGTTGCACTTCACATGTATCATTATTACTATAAGTTAACAAAAGACAAAAAGTGTTTGGCAGATAAGCAAAGATATTCTTTGTGAGACATATATGACTTCAGTTTTATTTCTAGCACACAAAGTCATGGATGAACAGTAGCACTAGTATTATTTATTCACTTGACACACAAAATTGAATTTTATAATGAATGTAATTACAGATTCTGAAATCAAGTTTCTAATTGATAACTTAAATATTTATATGTATATTTATACAATATAACTGAATACCAACTTGACCCGTATTACATTAACATATGCAAATTACTTGATGGCTTTCCTGTTATTTAATAGCTAAATCCAAGGAAACAAGTTCTGATAGTAACACAGAAAAATTGACCAATGTTCACATCAAAATAAAGTTACATATGCACTTCTTTTTAAATGAAGTGGAAGAGGACATGTAAACATAAATTTAACAAAGAACGGCATCAATTAATATTTCTGTTTTAACCTAAAAAAAAGAATTTAAGAGAAGAATTTAAAATAAAAAAATATCTTTACATCTTTACCATTAGAATAATTAATTTGTGTATTAGGTGGAGTAATAGATTAGAATGTTTTATAATTGTAATTAGTAATTAATACATAACATTTTAAGATTTGCATTGATATAAAGAAAAAACTGAGTTCACAATGTCTTTATTAATCTTTTTTCATAGCAGAAATTATGTGAAATCTGTAGAGAAAAAAGTTTAGCTGAAAACTGCTAATAATAGTCACAGGAAAAACAAATAATTATAAAAAAAATCTTCACCATTGTTCTTTCTCTACAATGTTGTTGTAACTGGAAATAAAAGTGCTGACAAGAGTACCACACATCTGTGAACCAACCTCAAATTGTCGGCAACCATCTGCACTGACCTGTCACACTATGTTTACTAACTATTAACTCACACACACAACACACACATGCTCCCCTGATTCTCTCAATTACACACATTTATGTAGTTTACACTAACAGTTCATTAGTTCTCAGTACAATTTTAAGTACAAACACTAGATCACCATAATTTCTTAATTCCCTCGTAGCAAAAGTATGTGCATTTTAAAATTAACTGGTCTTGCTTAATCATATGTATGTTTTTGCAATTTTTCTGAAAAATACCAGCATGTAGTAGTTTTTAAAATAAAATATTGTCATTATGTTGCTGATGATGGCCAAATATCTTAAGATCTGCTACAATTGCAAAATATCACTTCCAGAAAATATTATGATTCCAATATTTGAAGTGATATATGATAGCAATTTTGTGTGTTGCACATACTGTTAATTAGGAGTGTCTATTTGTTATTTAATCCTTACTGTGCTGATGCATATTTCCTTGTCCAATTTCTAGCTGCAAGAAGGAATATAAATATTTTAATTAGCAATTGCAAATTTGCTGTCCTTTAGAACATTATTTATTTTGTGACAAGGGAGATAACTTTAAATTATCTATAATACGAGTCAGTATTAATGTTTCTAGATTCTTTCAAGGACCCTCGTTGGCCAAGTGGTCTAAAGCGCGTGCTTATGGATCACAGTGCCTCTCACTGCCTGGGTTCAAATCCCACTCAGGACAGATCCTAGTGTGAGAAAGTTTGTCAGTTCGCTTGCTGAAGGTCATTGGTTTTCTCCGGGCACTCCGGTTTCCTCCACCATCCCAGAACTCACCACCTCGAAATAAGTGAAAGATTTTTGACTGGGGCATAAAACACCATTACTCCACTCCACTCCGCTCTAGATTCTTTCAAATATCTCAAAATCCACATACCGCCCGGTATCAATTTTAACTAAACGAAAGCTTTCACAAGAACATCAGAGATGTAAAAGACATAGACATGTATTTCTAATAAACTTAAATTTTGAAACATAAACTTTTATAACTTTTTTAATAATAAAAATACTTTGGTCTAGGAATCTTTTAATTAACCATTTATATAAGAAAATCATTAATTATCACAAAACTTTACTGAACTATTTGCCAGACAATTTACTGGTTCAAAGAAAAGATCTGGTGATCTTGCACCGTGATACAAGTTCTGATGCACATATAAACACATGCATCTTTCTGTAGCACCTTTATCAGGCTTTATGATGTTCAGATTAAAAACTAAAAACATATCATAATGATAATTTACCTTCTTCTATTGCGGCTTTTTCATCAACTTTCCATTTTTCTGCTACGTCATTAGCTAAAGGATCATCAGGATTAGGTGCACTTAATAAAGCTTGGATTGATAGTAGAACAGTTCTTATTTGTAATGCAGGACTCCATTTATCTTTTAATATGAAATAAAATACAGAAATATTACCAGATGAACATGTATATTGCAATGGCCAGAGCCACCAAGAACATTTAACAATAAAATGAACAAAACCAGACAATCATCTTTAAACAACAGGCCAATGGACCTTAATGCTCACCTGAGGATATGGCCAACCTGAGGATATATCCAAAATCATTTGCAAAAATACATAAAATATTCTTATATACATGCCTACAAAAAAAGTTAATAGTTTTCAAGATGTCTTTTTATGCATCTATGACCTTGACCTTTAAACGTAAGACCTTGATCTTATATCAGAATAATCACCATATCAATTCCTACAAATTCAATATTCGAATATACATGCTATACAAAAAGTTAATAGTTTCCAAGATAATAAACAATTTCAGTCTTTTTATGCACCCATGACCTTGACCTTTGAATTATGACCTTGAGCCATATATCAAAATGTTCGTCTATCAATACCTACAATATTCTAAAATACATGCCTATACAAAAAGTTTATAGTTTTCAAGCTAACACACAATTTTAGTTTTTTTGTAGCAAAAAATAACATTTCAGGGGCATCAACTCCTACATGCAATATCATACAGTTACGAATCTTTGTACCTTTATACATTTTGTCCTGCTGAACATTTTAACAATGTTTTAATATTATATATCTCTTATAATTTGAAAGAAAATAGCCTAAATCTGCACAAATTACAAACTAGGTCATGACCTTGAACTTTGACCTTGACCCATTTTGAAGGTTATTTCAAGAAAAAGTCAAAACTGAAAACCCCATGTCAATATCTATTCATATATAGTCAAGTTATAATAATTTGAAGCCATTTTACGAAATTTTTAAAATTAAACGCAAAACCGCGTAACCTATTTTATCAGCCGAATTTCTCGATTTGTACAAACTATATACTTAAGACTCTAGAGTAGCTGAAAATCAAATCAGTTTTTGTCTACCACTTTTGGTTTCAGAAAAGAAGATTTTTAAAGTTTTTTCAAATGTAGGTCACAGTGATCTACTTTCTATAGCTATGGCAACCAAAAGTAAAAATTTGAAAAGTGCCCTCCCAATAACCCTTCCTGTAAAGTTTGATTAATATTGGCCTGGTAGTTTCTGAGGAGTTGTCGAAAATGTGAGTTACAGACGCACACACGCACATACGGACACAAGCTGCGCCATGCCATAAGCTCACATGGCCTACAGGCCAGGTGAGCTAAAAAATGATAAAAGTCCATACTTCTGACAGGCACTGGACAGTGTAATCTGAGAATGGACAACACCATGTAATTCACAATTGGTAACAATGAACCTTTGACAAAAAGACAAAATATTTTATTAATAACCTGAATTACATGTTTAATTCAAATAGGGAAAACCTACATATAATGTACATGTAAAATTTTTGTAATCTCAAACCATTAAAACATTTGACATTTTCCATGGTTATTCTGGATGGAATAATCCCATGCCTAATGTGAACTAAATGTGAAATATTTTGCATAAAATTTCATGTTTTATTATCAACAATATTGATATTAACAATATCCAGATAAGCAATTTTTCTAATACAAATCAATTTGGGGAGCGGGGTTTTGAAAAAGAACAATTTCTATTTTTGCAGACACCTATGTAGATCCAGGTAATTGGCAAACCAAACAGATTGATGAATTTGTCAAATCTACAAAAAAGATACTGATACACAAATAAACCAAAGACCTATTACATGTTCATGTTTTAAACAAAGTCTTTGTGGCAAAAAATAATGTCATCTAGTGCTTGTTCAACAGAAATATTCTAAAAATATTTGATGTCACTGTTACTGTAATTTGTGGGGAGAAAACTTGGTTTATGAAAACTCACCTAATAGAAGCAAATGGGCAACATTTATATTTTTTTTTTAGAAAATATACACATCATAAATAATTCCATTAATCCAAGATTTATTATCATAATTTGCCATGTCAAAATTTGGCATTAAACTGAGACAGACCAACAAAAAAATAAGGCAAATGTATAATGGGACTTCAAGGCTACTGACTGAAATTTGAAGGATATTACAGAGAGGTTTTTAAAACAATATTTATCTATTACCTTTTAATATATCTAAACATATTCTTCCTAGTTTGTCTATATTTGGATGATATATCTTTGTCATAAATCTAACTTTTGGCGCTGACATTGGATATTCTTCTGGTAAAAATAATTCCAATTTAAACATACCACCTTCATAGGGTGACTAAAAACAAAAATAAGGTAATCATAAAAACACATTATCATAGTCATCAGTTGATCAGAAAAGTACTCTTACACTGAGTTTTCCATTATCCCTACTTGCTTACCCTTTTCATTGAAGACATGAAAGTGGAAACACAGAATTGATATTTCTATGCCTCATTGGGTCATCCTTCCAATTTTCTTGCTTTTTTTTTCCATTTCATTTTTCTCATATTGTCATCAAAAGGGCAATGTTTTCATCCAGAGCACCTGATCACTTAGCAATTGTCAATTGAAGCAGCTTTTGCATTTTATTATTATTGCTGAACAATATGCCCTTACTGTTTTTATTTTTTCACATCCATATTTATGGGAAAAAGGAAAGCAAGAAACAAGTGCATTCAATAGAACAGGTATATTATACGGCACATGTATAACATTTCAGTGTATGAGCACAAAAGGGTTAGATGGTTTAACCTGTGTTTTCTAAAGTGTCAGTTTCTGGTTCACAGCACCTCACCTCATGGATAGAATCCCTTGAGAGTCTCCAATAGACCCTACATTGTTAAAGTTAGTCATTTTACTGGCCAAAGATAGGTGATTATCTCCAGGCACTCTGGTTTATAAATGACCACCTTGATAAAATTCCTGGTTGACTGCAAATGAGAAAGATTTTTCCTCAATGCAGACCCTTATTGGTTGGCTTGGTATAAGTAAAATAGAAGTGTTTTGCTATGTTGCAGGTGAATGTACCAGCACAATAAATAGTATAATCTGGATAAGATCTTCTTGCAAATTGGTGCACCAAAAAAATTTGAGTTATGATTAATTCTGTGATTAATAAACATGATCATGTAACAAATAGCTGCAAAACTGCTTATGTGACGTAAAACAACATTCAACCCCAATAACTGAAATAATCTTGATACATGTATTTTTAATGGGATGAAAAATACTATGTTATTCCACTGAACATGTATGAAAATGTCCCAATCAATTGAAAATCCTGTCTGAAGTACTCTTAGGTAGAACCTTGTGTTATATTGGTATTGAAGAAAAACAACCAGATCAAAGACAGAAACTAAATACACATAGAACTTTAAATCAAAGTAAACAGATGCCAATGTTGTGAAAACATATTTCTTTAATCTTCTAGCATATGTCTTTGAGTTATCTATCACACATAGATGGAAACTTACATCTTTTGGGCCCTGAACAAGCACATGGAAATACCTAGCATTACTTTCATCTGGGGATGCACTTATACCAGGAACTGGTTCGGCCATTAACCTTTGTGTTTCCTGAGAAAAAAATAGAAAAGATAAAATATTTTTGGTTCAATTTGCAACAATTTTGCTTGCTTTAACAAGGGAAATAAATTGTTATCGTAATAACTTTAAAATATCAAAAGCAATAATTTTTTACAAGTTTAACCATGGTTACTGAGAGGTATGCAAAACTGTTGATTTTGGCTTGTATTTTTGATCCAAAATATTTATTAATTTCAATATGGGACAGTTAAAAAATCTCTATTATTATTATTTTTTTTTTTTTACAAAAGGATGAAAAGAGATTTGTTTTTCAGCATTACAAAGTGTTAATAATATATGTACATGTAACAACTACATTTGGGACTAAAATTGTTTTTGAGGCTTACTGTCACTATTTGTTATCAGTAGGCTCCTAAATTTTAAAACTGTCTAAATGGCTCCTTTTAAGAAAGAGTACTTACCCTGAAATTGCCAAAAATGCCTACATTTAAATGCTTTTTTTTTTTTAAATGTAAAATTATATACAGTAAAACCTTGATAAGTTGCTTCAGTTTGTTCTGTCATATTTTTGTGTTTTAAGCAGGTTTTGCCAAAAAATCAAGGAAATGACAGTTTTGGACCTCAAA